>CAUYUJ010011558.1:403779-653779 GCA_963575745.1 Prorocentrum cordatum | reverse complement strand
CACTAAAAACCACCACGAGATTCCACTGAATCCTGCTGGCGGCCCCACAAAATCACATTAAATCATACTTTGAAAAACACTTGTTTGGTCGAACAGAAGCTCCCATAATTGGCCACCTAACTGGTTTCTCTCCGAATAGAAAGTACGACGTCGAGTGTTCTCAGGGGGGACAACGTAGACCCCCTCGAAGTCTGGACCCCTTTCTCGGGGCCAACATACCATCCCAAGAACATGGTTGACGGTCCCGGGGCCCGGCGAAGGCACACGGAAGCCAAAACTTACCCTGCAACGTACCCAACCGCTTCTACACATGTGGCGGCGAGCCACAGGACCTATCAATACAAACGACCAGGTTGAAGGACCCGTAGGACGCCGTAGGAGCCCACGAAAATGGCGGTAATGGCACACTTCGCTGGGCCTCCCAGGGAGCCGCGAGGTCTCGGCTGGGTCTGTTTCAAACCTCCACTCCGCTGGGCCTTCCAGGAGCCAACGAAAGTGGCGGCAATGGCGCACTCCGCAGTCTCCCGGGGAGCCGCGGGGTCTCGGCTGGGTCTGTTTTCAACTCCACTACGCTGGGCCTCCCAGGAGCCCACGAAAGTGGCCACAATAGCGCACTTCGCAGCCCCCACAAGGAGCCACGAGATCTCGACTGGGTCTGTTTACAACTCCACTCCGCTGGGCCTCCCAGGAGCCCACGAAAGCGGCGAGAAAGGCGTACTCCGCAACCCAAGGAGCCACGAGGTCTCGGCTGTTTCTGTTTTACAGCTCTACTCCGCTGGGCCTCCCAGGAGCCCACGAAACTGGCCACACGGGCGTTCTCCGCAGCCATGCCAGGGAGCCGCGAGGTCTCGGCTGGGTCAGTTTTCAACTCCACTCCGCTGGGCCTCCAAGGAACCCACGAAAGTGGCCACAATGGCACGCTTCGCAGCCAACCAGGGAGCCGCGAGGTCTCGGCTGGGTCTGTTTGCAACTCTACTCCGCTGGGACTCTCAGGAGCCCACGAAAGCGGCGAGAAAGGCGCATTCCGCAGCCATCCCAAAGAGCCGCGAGGTCTCGGCTGGGTCTGTTTCCAACTCCACTCCGCTGGGCCTCCCAGGAGCCCACGAAACTGGCCACAAGGGCGCACTCCGCAGCCCCCCAAGGAGCCGCGAGGTCTCGGCTGGGTCTGTTTGCAGCTCCACTCCGCTAGGCCTCCCATGAACCCACGAAAAGGGCGAGAGCAGCGCACTCCGCAGCCATCCCAGGGAGCCACGAGGTTTCGGCTGGGTCTGTTTCAAACCTCCACTCCGCTGGGCCTCCCAGGAGCCCACGAAACTGGCCACAAGGGCGCACTCCGCAGCCCCCCAAGGAGCCGCGAGGTCTCGGCTGGGTCTGTTTGCAGCTCCACTCCGCTAGGCCTCCCATGAACCCACGAAAAGGGCGAGAGCAGCGCACTCCGCAGCCATCCCAGGGAGCCACGAGGTTTCGGCTGGGTCTGTTTCAAACCTCCACTCCGCTGGGCCTCCCAGGAGCCCACGAAACTGGCCACAAGGGCGCACTCCGCAGCCCCCCAAGGAGCCGCGAGGTCTCGGCTGGGTCTGTTTGCAACTCCACTCCGCTGGGCCTCCCAGGAGCCCACGAAAGTGGCGACGGTGGCGCACTTCGTAGCCAACCAGGGAGCCGCGAGGTCCCCCTCCCAGGAGCACACGAGAGTAGAGTGGCAGAGTCAAAACGGGGCTGCAGCGCAAGCAGGACGAAGAAGAGAAGGAAGAGACGACATGAGGCAGGACGTAGGAGGCAGGATGGGGGGAGGAGGAAGGGGAAGGAGGAGTGGAGACCACCGTGCTCTGTTCAAAACGAGAACCCAACACAGGAAGGTTGGGGAAACGAACACATGCTTCCGTCTATGTGTTTCTGAAGAAGTGAGGAGGTCTGGGGGCCCTGAGATCCAACGTCGTGAAAAATCAAGGCCAAAGCCCTGGACCCCATCCTGCAGCATTTAAGGAGCTGGACCGATCTGTGAAAGTCCTAGGGCCCGAAACCAATCGAAAACGGCCGGTATGAAAACAATGCGACGCCCAGATCGAACGCCAAGTCGTCAGGGGCGGCCGCGAAGTCATCAGGGACTGCTCTCCGAAGTGTCCTCCTCACCTCGCAGAAAGGCCAATACGGTCGAACACGTTTGCTGAGCGTGTCGCGGAGGCGGCGCCAGCGACACGCCATGCCCTGCAGGCGGATGGCGTGTCGCTCTGGTCCTCGTGGAGTTGACGCCTGGGGACTGTGACGTGGTCAGCATGTAGCGCCGAAGCGTGGTGGGCCAGAACAAGAGGCGCGACACCCTGAGATTCGACGTAGCGAAAAAATACAACGTCGTTAAAGGATCACGCCCAGGGCCCTAGACCCCATCCTTCTGCGTCATTTTTCGCGCCGGGTCGATCTGTGAAGGTCCTGGGGCCCGAAATCGAACGAAAACGCCCGGCTGGGAACAATTGAGTCGCCAGAAGCTCAGGGCAAGCCACAGTCCCGGACTGTGGTCGGGTCACTGCGATGCACATCCAGATCTGTTGGCACCCAGCTGGCACTCCCTGGCGGGCCGAAGGGCCGACGGGTGGGCCGCGCCTCCGACGAAGCCGACGACCTTGCCAGGCTGCAGCTCGCCAGCGCTCAGCTCGTCGATCGTCGCCTCAGAAGCGGCTCGCTCGCGCCGGCGGCCGGGCGAGGGCGGCGGCGACGGCCCTGACAGCCCGCACGCACGTGCTTCCCAAGACATGCTCGCGTCGAGGAAAGTTCGAGTAGGGGACCGACAAGAGTATCGAATCACCCCAAAATTGATTTTCACGTCGATTCCACGAGACTACGGAAGAATCTACGTCGACGTCTATTTTGGGGAAATTCGATTATGCAGACATGGCGGAAGGTTTTTGGCAATTTTCGGCCTCTGGGAGCCCTCGCACGGCCCCGGGACCGTCAGAACACACTCGGCATGAGAAGCCCGCCACGGCGGAAGGGTCGGGACTTCAGGGCGTCGCATGTCTGGATGCGATCAGACATCGAGGCGGCCGGCTTGTCAGGCTTGTCATGTTTGGCACCAGGGCGCTGGCCTCGGGCCCCAGGCCTTGAGGACAGGGTCGAAGCGCCTGGCCCACGCATCGAGCGAGGTTCTGCGCACGAATGCCGGTGCTTGTGCGCGTGGCGGCGGGGCCCGGCATTTCCCGTCGCTGCGCCATGCCCCTCCCTTGCCAGCCCCTGCCGCCTGTCGCATGCCCTCGGCGTGGCGCGTGGCCCACGGCCTGTCCCGCCGCTGCGCCCGGGCCTCCCTTGCCAGCCCTTTTTCCGCATTCCCTCGCAGACCGGATGCTCCCCGGTCTCCAACACCATCTTGGAGGGACAAGAGGGCAGCACCACGCCACAACACCTCCGTGAAGCAATACGGAGAGCACTGCCAGCGAAGACGAAACAAAGGAGCGGGCAAGCAACCCTACCGCCAGACCGTTCACGCGGGTTCTTCCCAGAGGAGACGTGAGCGCAAAGGGGGGGGGGAGGGAATAGGAGGAGAAATGGCAAGGCTAACGATGCAGCAACCAGCTGATGAGAGCAAGCGATAAAATTCCTGTCGTGCTTGAGCCTTGATGCTACTGAGAAGGTGGGTACGATAATCACCCCCCATTCACGCCACTATTCGTTCTCATCTTAAGCCTGCCCAAGTGCCACTCACCCAAAACTGGCCTGGCCCTGAATCAGCGTACATGTGCGGTCGGCGCCTCCCGTTCCTTGCCATCCCCACCACCGCCCACCCCTGCCTCACCGCCTATACAAAATTCCGATGGTTGACTTTGTTGAATGCGGGGCCCCCGGAGTCCCGATTATTTACCCAGGACTAGCTTTCCATCCTGCATTGTCATCGCCCCCCCCAAGCCAACTGCTCGACGCGAAAACCCCAGTATGTGTATCCCATAGCGATGGCATGCTTCCGTAAAAAATGTGTTTGTCAATATCTGAATGTCAGCGAATCCATGTGGAAGACGAGGCCGAAGGAGACGCCGACGACCACGACGAGTTTAACTCGGCGCTTCCTCCTTTCCTCCTCCTCCACGTCCCTCCTATTTCGTCCCTCCTATTTATCTTTTCTTTTCCTCTGAACACCTGCCAGGGGGATCCATCCACGAAGACGAGAATGCCAATGAAACTCGAACGATGCTTCCCAGGGGAGCTCGAACAGCGAAGCTCGAGACAGGAGCCTCGAGCCTCGATCCTCTTGCCTCGGCCAACCGAGTTGCCCGTTCGGCGGCGAGAACCCCCTTAATATATCCACATGCGTCCTCCTTCTGCTCTTTTTCCTCTTCCTCCTCCTCCTCCCCCTATGCCTCCCTTTTCTTCCGCCTTCTGCTCCTAGTCCTGCTCCGTTCTCTTCGCCATCCCTCCCCACATACTATTACCCCTTCGCCACCTCCTGCTCCAGTTCCACCTCCTCCACCTCCTCTCGCAATATGAGCCATGCGGGATGGTCGAATCAGCGCTCCGCCTGAGAACTGCTTACGTCTTGCTCTGGGCGCATACGAATCTGCCCGCCTTAGCAAGCAAATCGGTCAAGACATCCTCGCACTTTGGGATCCCTGGGACGCCGGCACTAGCGCCTCGCCAGGACATCCTCAACATATGATTGAAGTGCAAACGACGCCGGCTACGAATTAGCGAACCGCGTGAGATTGCCTCGCAATCTGGGATCCTCGGGGCGCTGAAACCAGCGCCTCGCCTGAGACATCCTGATTCTCATGTATCCTCCGCCCGCAGAGAGACAAGATCCGCCAGGGCTTGCCGCCGATCGAAGCCGTCCGCACTTGGCAGGGGGCCGATGAGACAGGCGATCGTGTACTCGGCCAAAAGGAAATTTGCCGTCAACACTTACCACCAAGGCGGCAGCCGAGGCCTGCTTGCGCAACGGCAGCGGAAAAACCTATCAGGGCACGACCGTCCGCACTTGGCATCGGGCAAAAGATAACTGAAACGGCGACTCATCGTTCCATGGCTGCACCATCCCGCACTTCTCGGCGAGCTCAACTGCTCTCTCCACCGTCAGTTTCTCGTTGCGCTGGAAGCGTTTGAGAGCTTCCTGCGCCGCCTTCGGTGGATCTCTTTCCAGCAGCCAGCGATGCGGCGGCCGCGCCAGCAACATGTCCGCCATTCGGGTGGCGCGGGGAAACAGGACAGAAAAGGTTCAGACGCCATGCGTCGTCATCAATGCCGCGCTGCCCCTGGGGTTCCTGGCGAGCGCAATTCATGGTCACAGTTCCGCGCAGCAACATGTCCGCCATTCGGGTGGCGCGGGGGAACAGGACAGAAAAAGTTCAGACGCCAGGCGCCGTCATCAATGCCGCGCTGCCCCTGGGTTTCCTGGCGAGCGCAATTCATGGTCACAGTTCCGCGCGTTGTCTGCCCCTGCAAGGCCGTCGTCGCCACGTAGCGGGCGCGCGACAGCATAGAGCCGTAGCGTTTCACATTGTGATTGTGCGCCGTGGGCGTCGCCTACCAGGTGATGGTGGTCTCCACCAGAGGCGTGCAAAGCAAACCGCGAAGAATCTTCTCGTCGTTGTCCACGTAGTCCATGACATCGCCCCATGTGGGGGCCTGCTTGAAGTCGTCGGCCTCAAGCGAAATGCCAGCTGGAACACGTTTCGGCCTGAATCTATCGCCCGGGCGGGTGCTGTCATAGTCCCTGTGGTCGCCAGGGTGGAAAGCGAAGTCGACGATCGTGGCCCGCTACTCCTGGACGAGACGGAATGTTCTGTTGAACTTGCCGGCGAAACGGATTCGCATTCCCACGTGGGCGGGGAGCACGCCGTGAATCCGACCAGAGCGGTAAATGTTGGCCACGTTCACCATCCTGGAATACGTCGCCTTGTCCTGGGGGGGGATGGTCCCGCACTCGTCGGCTGCTTACAAAAACACAAGATGCACCTCGAGCACGCGGGCGTCGCGGCGCGCCCTTTGGGTCCACGGAGCAGGCGAACGGAGCAGGCGCGACGACGGGTCCAAGGAGCAGGCAAGCCCGCGTCGCGCGAAACAGTCCACAGCGCACCGAACACCGAAGAATGTTCCACAATGCGTGGGCGACGGGTCCACGGAGCAGGCGAGCCCGCGTCGCGCGAAACAGTCCACGGCGCACCGAACACCGAAGAATGTTCCACAATGCGTGGGCGGCGGGTCCACGGAGCAGGCGCACCCGCCTCACGTGAAACAGTCGCCCACGCAGGCACGCTCGGATACAGTGCGGACGCCACATCTCCGCGGAGCGTCATCGCGTCGCACGAAGGCGAAGCGTCCAACAGAAAACAACTTCACACACACACACACACACACACGCACACACACACACACACACACACACACACGCACACACGCACACACACACACACACATCAGACCAGCGCGAGCGAGGGCTCCACGGAGCAAGCGGAGTCGCGTCGCGTGGAGCCGTCGCCCGCACCTACACCTTCACAAAGACAGGGGGAGGCAACGTCTCGTCTCCGCGGGGTGAGGAAGTCGCGTCGCGCGAAGGAGTGGCCCCCGCCAAACGCACGCAAGCCATTGCTCGCGAACCCAAACCATTCCAAGGGGCGCGTCGGATGAATTTCGAGGCGGACCCAGCCGTGGCGCAGAGGACTCCCGGGGACACCGATCGGGCACCCTAACAGGCAAACCGCCTGAGACATCCCCCCCAATCTGGGCGCGAACGGGACCGTGAGATACCTTTGGGCGACCCCCTTGGGAGTGCTGAAGCCAGCTCTTCGCCCAAGACATCCTCGGAAACTGTTCCGAGCGAGAAACATGTCGAGCACCAAAACAAGCAAATCGCCTGATACATCCCCCTAATCTGGGCGCGAACGGACCCGTGATATACTCCCTGGCGCCCCCCTTGGAAGTGCTGAAACCAGCGCCTCGCCTGAGACATCCTCGGCAACTGCTCCGAAAAAGAAGGATGATGAGCACCCGAACAGGCAAACTGCCTGAGACATCCCCCCACTGTGGGCGCCAACGGGACCGTGATGCACCTCCTGGCGCCCCCCCTTGAAGTGCCGAAACCAGCGCTCCGCCTGAGGCATCCTCGGGGCTTGCTCCGAAAGAGAATGATGCTGAGCACCCAAACAGGCAAACCGCCTGAGACATCCCCCCAATGTGGACGCGACCGGGCCTGCGATGTACCCCCTGACGCCCCCCCTTGGGAGTACTGCAACCAGCGCCTCGCCTGAGACATCATCACAACATGTGTGTGTGTGTGTGTGTGTGTCTGGGCGCGGAAGTAGCAGGAGTGTGAGTGAGTCTGCATATGAGTGATCCCGAGCATGATAAACCTGAGTATCGCGAGTGCATCTGCATATGAGTGAGTCTGAAAATGGGTGAGTTTACATGTGAGTGAGTCAGAGAATGATGACCTGAGGGTGGGAGGTGTTCTCTCGTTCTCCGCGCGGTCAAATTACTAACAATTGTTCACTGCGTGCAGCTCCCCATATGTGCATCTATTCGCATGGACCTGTCCGCCGTTAGAGTCTAGGCGCAAGAGTTTTCGAATATAAGCGGGCTTGAGTTGTGACGGTCTGGTCATGAATCTAACTTCGAACGGATTGGAGCGTGAATGAGTCTCGGTAGTACGAACGCGTCTCTGCGCATGAGCCTGGTGCCTCCTGGGGCCTCCAGAAACCTCCTGGGCCTGCCTGGGGCCTCCAGGAGCCTCCTGGGGCCTCTTGGATCTTCGAGTGGCCTCCTGAGGCCTCCTGAAGCCTCGCGTAGCCTCCTGGAGCCTCCTGAGACCTCCTAGGGAGGATTCGTGCCCCAGGAGAGGCCGATCATTGCGGATTGTCGCCGCAGGAGAAGGACACTATATATATATATATATATATATATATATATATTGTGAAAACACGTAAACCACCAAGGATTCGTGCCCCAGGGAAGGCCAACTCTATAGGAACACACGTGAAACATGTAGGATTGTATACACAGGAGACAGACATTCTACATAACCATACATATAGCATCAAGGGTTCGTGCTCTGGGTGAGGCCCAATCTATAGGAGCATACGTCAAACACATGGGATTGGAGCCACTCCTGTTGTCTTCGGAGGCCTCCTGCTCCTAGGGCCTCTCAGGGCCTCCTGTTGCCCGAGCCTCCTGGCGTTTCCTGTGGCCTCCTGGGGCCTCCCGTGGCTTCCTGAGGCATCCTGGAGTTTCCTGGGGCCTCCTGGAGCCTGTCGGGACATCCTGTGGCCTCTTGAATCTTCCTGTGGCCTCCTGATGCCTCCTGGGACCTCATGTGGCCTCCTGGGGCCTCATGAAGCCTGCTGGAGCCTCCTGTGGCATCCTCGGGAGAATATGTGCCCACGAGTCTGTCCACCCAAACAAACAACCGATCGAGACATCCTCAACATCTGGCCCCCCTGGGTGGCGACACCATTTGGGCGCGAACGGAGGCCGTGAGATACCCCTGGCGCCCCCCCCTTAGGAGGCGCCTCGCACGAGACATCCTCAACTTCTGCTCCGAAACCGGACGATGTTGGGGACCAAAGCAGGCAAACCGCCTGAGACATCCCAGCCATTTTGGCGCGAACGGAGGCCGTGAGATACCCCATGGCGCTCCCCCTCAGGAGCGCTAACACCAGCAAACCGCTCGAGACATCCTTATCATCTGCTCATCGTCACCAACATCAGCATCATCATCATCATCATCATCATCATCAGCAGCAGCATTATCATCATCAGCATCAGCATCAGCATCAGTATCATCATCAGCATCATCATCATCAGGAGATTCCCCACCCGTCCTTTTACACAGAACTCTCATGTATGTCATCCGCATGTGGTGACCTTGCAGACAACACAATTCTGAGAACACGCCGGCGTGAGACACACAACAACGCACTTTACAGATCCGTGCCGTCAATACAATTGCTTGCGGCCCGCCAAAAGCCAGGGCGGGTAGGTCGTGCACCAGTTCAGACAGGGAGGGAGGCTTGAGCGAAACGTATACGGACTCTGTGTATTCATCTCCTGCACGTTCTGAGGACAAGTCGGAGATTCCCCACCCGTCCTTTTACGCAGAACTCTCATGTATGTCATCCGCATGTGGTGACCTTGCAGACAGCACAATTCTGAGAACACGCCGGCGTGAGACACACAACAACGCACTTTACAGATCCGTGCCGACATTCGAGGCACCAAAAGTCGCTATCGGTTCTCTGCCGTCAGCGCGGATCGGGGTCTTCCACACGGAAGGGGTACAGGCGGATGGTTTGCCGAAAGATTCGATCGAATGCAGCATCTTGAAACACATCGGCCATTCGATTCGCAAGCACGTGAGGGTAAGCTGCGGCGCGAGCGGTCCAGTGAATGCCCAGGCCGTTTCAGCCCTGGAGAATCTGGTGTTTCTTTCCAGAGAACGAGCAGATGCCACGTACAACTTTACAACGCTTACACAATTCGTCGGCTCTCGGCAGCAGGAAGCATCTCAGCCTAGTGGGTTTCACCACGGCGTGCCCCAACCGCAATAGTTAGTTATAATATCGCGGACCCCGGGCCAGCGAAAAATCTGAACGGCTGCATCCATTTTCCACATGTAGGATGACTGAGGATTCTCCCACAAACAAGGAACCCGAATCTGTTTACAGCACTTAAAGATCTTACAGGACACCTGAAAAAGTTTGTTGCCCTCGTCTACCAGGCATTGCAGATGAGGAGGGAGCGAGGGGAGGCCAGAGGGAGCTTGCGACGATCTAATTGCATTATGGCCTCCTCGGGCAATGGAGAACGATCTACATGGCACACCAGCTAGCACACCGAGACATCTGTCGGACTTGATCATCCGCATGATGCGCTTCAAGACGGCGGGCCTCAGGAGGTCACCTTGGGGCCCTTGTAGCACATCGAATGAGTGCACTCTGAAACCACGACGGCGCAGCGAATCCGAGAAATGTTCCGAGCCCGAGAAGATGTCTATGTAGAAATACTCGTGTCTCTTGGCGCGGGGATCGCTCAAGCGTTGACGGATAGCGAGGCGGCGCCGAGCAGCGAGGGCAGCTCGGCCTCGGCCTGGAGGCAGTAGGTCTTGGCCGAGGGCCCCATCTCGCTCCACGCCGCCTGGATGAGCCCGCGCTTCTCGTAGCGCCTGACCGAGCTCGGCTGGCGCCACCTGCCGCGCCGCTGGACCTCCTGCAACGAGATCCTCCCCGTGAAGCGGTCGATGGACGCGCCGCTGTGCCGGGCCGTGTAGAGCATCCACTGTCTCGTCCATCTCGCCAGTCTTGCTTGGTCTCTTCATGTAGTCGGGGTTGATGTGGATCGTCACCTTGGGCACGTGCGCCTGCGGCGGGATCACCTGGCCGCAGGTCAGGCGGAACGCCTCGCCAGGCCTCAGGTACGTGTCCACCATCAGGAGCCAGAACACCGCGAGGTCGGGGCAGCCGCTGATCCGCCAGATCTGGCGCGCCACGCCCATGCAAGCCGCCCAGGGCAGCGGGCGCCGCGTCCGCGACGGCCGCAGCAGGCGCCAACCTCGCAGCGCGCGGTAGGCGCGCGGCAGGGCCAGCTTCCCCTTGCTCTGGTAGTCGGGCACGTGCATGAATATAGCGGCGAGCAGCTTCTCGCCCGTCGACGCGACCTTCCCCTCGAGGTACAGCTCGTCGAAGAACCTCGCCACGGCGGCGCCCGTGTCGGCAGCAGGCGCAGCCAGAGATGTCAGGCGACTGCGACTGAGGAACAGCTCGAGCAGCCGCGTGTACTGCAGTCGGCTCCGCCGTCCCACCGCGGCAGCCTCGGTGATAGAGAGCTGGCGGGTGGTGTCCCGCGCCTGCCCCCCAGCGTCCAGGCGGCGCTGCGCAGAGCGCGGCAGCTCCCGCAGGGGGATGCTGCGCGGGGCCGCCAGCACCACCGACGGGCGCCGAGTCAGAGCCTCGCGGCGGCGCAGGGCGGGCGAGCCCAGGGGGCGGCCCGAGCTGCGACGCGCCGGCGTCCGAGCCGCCGAGGGCCGCAGAGGGGCCTGCGCTGTCGGGCCGCTCCCAGGCGCGCTGCGCTTCAGCCGCCTGGTCGGCGGCGGCGCCGCGAGGCCGCGGGGCCGCAGCGGGCGCGCGGCTGCCGGCGGCGGGGCTGCCGAGGCGGCCGAGTCCCGGCGGGCCCGCGGGGGCCGCGGGCCAGCCGCTGCCGAGCCGACTGTCGCCCTCGGGGCCCCGCGCCGAGCCGCGGCGGTGCCGGAGCTGACGCCCGCGCGCCGCGGTAGCGCGCCAGCCGGCCCCAGATGCAGCGCGCCCTGCAGCACCCTCGCGTGAGCGGCTGTCACCGTCGGCCGCATTGAACTCGCTGGGCACCCATCGTCGATGTACGCGGGCCCCCGAGGCGAGAGTCAAGGCGGCGCCTCGCCGCGAGATGTTGAGCAGCAGTATATCACGACAACGCCCTTTAGATAGTGCAAGTGTGAGTGCAAGATTGTCCCCCAAGACGAGGTGCCTCTTCCCCCAGGAGTCCGCGTCCGACAGGATCAGCTTCACGGCGCGTAAGTCACCCCTTGCCTCCTTACGATGCATGGGCCCCTTGCCGAAGAGTGGTGAATAGTGCATGGTCGACCAGCTGGTGCGGCGGATGGTGTGCGTAGACACTTCAGGGGAACTTTTGTTGGCGAGACCCTGGCGCAACAGAACAGACGGGTGCGCATCGAGCTCGGCGACCTCGGCCGCACGTGCCGCGCGGTCGCGCGGCCGCCAACCCCCGCCCGCCTCGCGCGTGTGGCGGAGCCGCCACCGCTCGTGCCAGCGACCAGCACCCTGCACCTCGGAAAGGTCCCACTCGCCCTCGAAAGAGGCGTGGGCCGTCTCGCAGGCGTCAGTCATGACGACCTTGGTGGACCACTCGGCGTCGAGGTCCGAGACGAGCGCGACCAGCAAGCCGCGGAAGATCCTGAACTCGCGCCGCGCCGACGCCCAGAGGGGCCTGGCGCGCTGGTAATTCTGCTGGACGAACGAGTAGACGGCGCTGAAGCAGCTCAAGCTCTCGCGCCGGCACAGCGCGGCGAACGTGCAGTGGCCGATGACGTGCTCGACGTCGCGGCTGGTGACGCGGGGCCGGCGCTGCGCCAAGTAGCCGAGCCCCATGCGCAGCTCCCAGAACCGCCGCGGCGCCGAGGTGGCGCGGGCAGGCGATCCCTGCAGCTGCCCGCCGAGCATGGCCATGCTCTCGGCGGCGTCGGTCTCGTCATGGACGGCCAGGCCGGAGACCTCCAGCGCCTTGGAGGCCTCGCGCCTGACCTTGGTCACGGCCTCGCGGTCGGTGCCAGCCACGAGCACGTTGTCGACGTACAGCGAGTGGATGGGCTCCTCGAGCGGGCTGGGGGCCGGCACGAAGTCGATCGCCCGCCGCTCGGGCCTCAGGGCGTCGCGCTGGTCCAGCGTCCGCTCGCGAGCCTTCTGAACGAAGAAGAGTGCCCAGCTCCACCCCATGGGAACAACGGCAAGTTGTGGGCAAAGGCAGGCCCGGGGCGGGGCACGCCGCCCGTCAAGCCTGCTGATGCCGAGCTCGCCCGCGGTGACCTTCGGCAAGCAGAAGTACGACCGCAGGTAGGCCGGCAGCTTGCGTTGGTAGAACGCGTTCTGGACGTCCACCCCCGCGCAGTAGAGGGGCGTGTCCTTCGGCACCTCGAGGTCCGCGAACCCCGCGGCGGAGAACAGGCTGACCGACGGAGGAGGCTGAAACCGCTGGTTGCTACGCCTGCAGTCCAGCGCCATCCTGATCCGCTCGTCCTTCTTAGCCACGAAGAAGGCGGAGACGTCCTCGGCCCTCTCTTGCCCTAAGACGAAGACGCCCCGCGAGATGCCAGACTGGATGAATTCAAGGTAGAGCGGCCTGTTCCGCTCCAGCACAGGGTCCATGTACAACGTGGCCCCCCCCCCCTCTGTCTCCACGGCCTCGTCGAAGCTCGATGGCGGCAGCAGCAAAGCATGGTCGAGGTCCAAGAGAGAGCATCGTTCGCTTGTCCCCAGCCGATCCGCGAGTCACTGAGGCTCGTTTCCCAACTCGGGCCAGCTCACGAGGTGCGGAGCGTAGGGCCTCAGCGGCGAGTCATTGGCGGCGTCGTAGCGCAGGCGCGGGCGGCCCAAAAGCTCTGAGGGGCAGCCATATCACGATACAGCCCTCGAACACGCCGATGCAGCAGATCATCCAGATGCGAGAGGCGCTCTGGCGCGACCCGCGGTGTGGCGTAGCCCCCAAGCAGGTTGATGCACTCCGCGGTGTCCCGAGCACGCTCCTCGATCAACTGGGCGCGGGAAAGGCGAGCCCGAACCGAACGGGATAGTCCAGGCGGTGGAGGCGAAGCAATCGGCGACGCAGACACGGCAAAAGGCAGCATGCCATCGCCAAGAGGTTGGACATCAGCAGGTCCACAAAACTGGCTCTCGAAATGCGGCGATTGGGTCGAGCCACCCCCCGATCGCTGACCCCAGGTCGCCCCTTGTCCTTCCTGCCCGACTGGGCAGATTTCTCCTCGCGCGCCTTGCGCCTCTGCTTCTGGATCTCCGTCTCCTTGGCGAGCTGGTCGGTGGCGTACTTGGCGACCCCCGGCGCCATCGCGACGCCACGGCGGGCGCTCTGCTTCTGGCGGCCGATGTAGTGCTCGACGCCCTCGATCTTCATGCTCCCCATGGTCTCCTCGACCAGCTGGTAGGCCCGCGAGACCACCTCCATGCTGGCGAGGTTGGAGCCGTCAACCTGGTCGTAGGTGACGGCCATCTCGATGGCGAAGCCGAGCAAGTCGTGGAGGTGCGCGGCCGCCGAATCCTTGGTGCAGCCGCTCTCCATCATCCACTTGGTGTGGCGGCCGTCGGGGGTGCCGCCGTGGTCGACGATGTAGGCGCACAGCCACTTGAAACTGCGCTCCCCGACGAGCGGGAAGTCGTCATGCTGCTCCTGCCTCATGGACGACACCGCCTCGCGAAAGTCGCGGTGCCGACGGCCCTCCCGCGTGCGCTGGAGAGGGCCGAGGAGGCGGGCGTCGTCGTCAGCTACCTTGTCCAACACCTCGGCAGGCAGCGGGACAGGGTGGAGCTCGATCGGCACGACGAAACCGCCCGCCGTGCTGTAGAGCCCGCTCTCGCCCCAGACCACGTCACCCGCCTTCGGGACGACCTCATCGAACTGCTGGCACTCGTTCGGGACCGTCTTCATCACAAACCATGCAAACCCAGGCGGCGCGGCCCGCTCGTCAGTGAGCACTACCGCGCCAGGGCCGTCCCTCGGGGTCGGAGTGCCCCCGACCTCGCCGTCGGCGAGCGCCCCTGGCTCAGCGCCCGCGGCGTCCAGCGGGGGCGGGGCCACAGGCGGGCCACGAGGCGGGCCGCGCGGCGCGGCAGCGGACGGGCCCTTGCCCCGCGTGCGGCGCAAGAAGCCTGGCACGTCGTTGAAGCTGACCGTCATGCTCTTGGTGGGCCGGCCGCCGTCGCGCATGAAGGCGGTCGGCTCGGACTCGCGCAAGCCGGCGTTGCGGGCGGCCAGGCGAGCGTCCCGAAAGAGGTCGATCATGTCCTCCTCGGCGGGATATTCACGAAACCTGTAGACTCGCCCCGGGGGGCGAACAGCAGCGGGAGTCGCCCCCATCGTGAGGGAAACGCGGCTCGGCCCGTCGCCATCGGGCCCTGCCGCCATCTCTTCAGGGTACACGTCGCCGTCAGGCGTGAGGCAAGTCCAGCATGTGTTGGGGAAGGCGCCAGGGCACGGCCACAACAGCAACCGTTCGTGCCATATGTTCGGGTCGTCCTCATAGTAGAAGCACACGACCCGCCCTGGCACCAGCTCATTGAAGAACTCCTCCGCCTCGGCGGCGGTCCCGTCGCTCAGGAAGAGGCTCAGGTTCGCGGGCAGGAGGGCCATCGCGGCGACGCCAGGCGGCGAGGCAAGCGCCACACTGCGTCAGCGCCGCGGTCAGCACCACCCCGAGCGCGTGCCACAGGAGCGTGTCGGGCTCCTCGGGCAGCTCGGCCGGCGCGGCCTGCAGGGCGCGGAGCTCGGCCAGCTCCGCGGACAGGTTGGCCAGCGCGACCTGCACCTCGTCCAGCGCGGCGTGGCACTGGCTGAGGTTGGCCGCGTGCGCCGCGGCGAGCTGGGCCCCGCGCTCGGCAGCCCGCTGGGCAGCGAGGGCCGCCCGACTGTCCCAGTCGTCGGGCGGACCGCCTCCGCCGCCCGCGCGCAGCAGGCCTGGCTGCCACGCGTCCAGAGCACACCAGATGCAGACCCGCAACCAGGATGGCGGCCGGAGAGCGAGAGGGCGCATACGTGTCAGGTGCTCCCTGAGGCGAAAAAGGCTTGAGCGAAACGTATACGGACTCTGTGTTTTCATCTCCTGCACGTTCTGAGGACAAGTCTCATCATCATCATCATCATCATCATCATCATCATCATCATCATCATCATCATCATCATCATCATCATCATCATCATCATCGTCATCATCACCACCATCGTCATCATCATACTCATAATCGCCCATCATTCACCATCACCATCATACTCACATCATACTCTCACCATACCATGGTCATCACAATGTGGTATGGGATATCTTTTGGATATGGGGACAAACAACGATTACAACGCATGCCTTGATTTCGAGACGTTGGATGTCTGGGCGGCTTTCCTTTCTACCTGTGTGCCCCCCTCTTTGCCCCCCACTTCCCTTCCTGTATCCCTTCTCCCCGAGCTCCTCCAACCCTCCAGCCTTTCAGCTCGCGGCCCACGTGTCTATCCCCCCCTCTCCCTGAACTTCCCCTCGAATCGCTCTGCCCCTCCTCACTAATCTCTCTCTCTCTCTCTCTCTCTTTCTACCACTCCCTCTCCCCCAGACCCCCGACTTTACCTTCTCGTCACAACGTGACGCGCAACCCAGGATGTCCGAGTAGACCTTGTTCGCTGGGCCAGCGGCCAGCTGTTCATCCTGAGTCTTTCTGTTGACGGCCCCAGTGCCAGTCAGGGTCCCCGAAGGCCGAGAGTGGCGAACTTCCGCCGTGATTTCTGTCGCGACGCGAGGCGGGCCGGGCCTTCCCCCAGACCGCCCCACACCAGTGGCGACTCCTTTCCTCGAGTCGCTGGCCCCTGGAGCTCTCGATCCCTCCCTCCCGGGGATCAGCGCTCTTTTCTATTGGTGCCTGCTGCCCGAACACGAAGTGCCACGCGTTCCCTTCAAATGAGCAAGCGCGGCAGCTGACGACACCTTCCGGGGCGCAGCCCATCGAAATCCTGCCCGGCACATACCTTGAGCGACGTGCCGACGAGAGCACACACAAAGCACCAAGTAACACACAGCAGGAGCAACACTATGTGCGCACATGTCTCCATGGCTCCATCAACGCATGCAACTCAACACGACGAGCCGCTTCACGAGCTGTCGACCAAGCCGCTACTGACCACGAACGCCGCCAACAGCGCCACGCTCACGGCACCTATCACCCCGAGCCAAGCGCGGTCGGAGTGCGCCAGCGCGATGCCGGCGGCGATGAAAAGCCAGGCGGTGACGCATGCAGCGGTGCATGCCCGAGCCGCCCAACTCCAGCGCCAAAGGTCGTTGTTGTACGTCATCAGTGACAGGCCGAGGGACCACCCTGTGGCACCGAAGGCCGCTGCCCGCACAAACGCCTGCTGCGTCTTGTGCACGATCAGGGCCGACTCTGGAAAGGGCCGCCGCCGAGCGAGGAGCATCTTGGCAAGGTCGGTCTTGTTCTCAATTACCTGAGCAAGGAGCGTCGGGAGGATGCCGTGCGGCACGATCGGAGCAAAGAGCAGAATCCAGAGGAAGCTCATCTGCACCTCCAGGAGCTCGCTTGCAGGCTCGAAGGGCTTGCGCACTGCCTCCTGAAGCGCTCTGTGGATCAAGTCCTTGGGTTCCATCTCCTCGCAGGCAAGGTCCAGCTGCAAGGTCTCCGGCGTGTCATCGCACTCTGACCTGCTGCCACCTGGCGCCGCCCGCGAAGCGAGGGCCGAGAGGCGGCCGAGGGCCCCAGAGGCTCTCGTCTTCGCCGCGGATGCCGCGGCGCGAGCAACACCCCTGAGCTCCTCCCACGGAGGCGAGGGCTCGGTGTGGACGAGTTTGCCGTCTGGGCCACGGACCGCCGAGACCTCGGAGAAGGGCCACCCGCGCACGATGAAGCGGAGGCAGCCCACGCTGTCGCCGTCATACGACAGGAGCAGCGCCAAAGTCCTGGCGACGAGGTGCGTCGGCGCCTTGCACGGCTCCCAGCAATCCTCCCCCGAGCTCCTGGCGAAAGAGTCCAGCTGACGTGCGACGAGTGGCAATATGACCTTCACAAGGATATTCACAAACGGAGCGACCAGAAAAGGGCCGTTCAACATCTTGCGGAAAACGCTGCGCCGTACACTGGCAGGCAACCGCCGCTGCAAGCAGAAGAGGGAGCCCGTGCCCAACACCAAGTCATTACACGGGCGGCGCATGTCGATGATATCTTCTGGCGGAGGCTTCTCCCACTGAGGAACGAAAACAAAAGCCAGGGCACCGAATGTGCTGATTCGCTCCACCGCAGCCAGCACGATCAGCAACATCTCCACTGAGAGATTGAACTCATCGGTGTTTCTGCGATGACGTAAAGCAGCCAATCTCTCGGACAGACTCTTGGCCAAAGCAAAATACAACTCGAATCCGACACCGTGCCTTGTGCACATCCGAGGGTGTTAGAATGCTCGGCTGGATTCTGGTAAGACATTTTTAGCATTTTCTAGGGCCGACCCCATCCCAGGGACGCACGTGTCATTAGAAAATCAACCACCCTCCCCGGAGCTGATATTGACCAACACCCCAGAACAAATTACTGTTTGGGGAAGCGTTTTTCCCACTGAGGCGCCCCCCCCCGACGGGGGCGAAATTATACCCCAAGGCCCTTGCGACAGAAGACCCTAAAGTAATCAGGTTTACACAATTGCAGTGGGGGCACGGAAAGGGGGGTCAAGATGTGAGGACACGATGGGGTGTGAGGGGAAAGGATAGACATAGGGATACAAAATATAGACTAGGGCTATAGAGATAGGGGCATAGGGATATAGGGCTAGGAGCTACAGGATGTGGACAGGGAATGGATAGGGATAGGGATAAAAGGAACAGGGATCGGGAAACATACAACGGGATATGGATATGGATGAGGATGAGGGTAAGGATGGCGACGAGAGGCCACAAGAGGTAACGGGAGGCCACGTGGCCCGACCGATTGCTGATCCGGCAATCCTCCTGCCAATTCCTTAGAACGGCTAGATCGAACCCTTCAGGGAAACGGCCAAGCACAGCAAAACACATGTCACACTTTTTTACCATCCATCGGAGCCCAGTGGCAGGGAGGCAGGAGGCGGCGGGGGGGAGGGAGCGGGGAAGGGAGGGGGAGGGCCAAGCGCGCGGCTCGCAGCCCGGCTGCATGCACTAAATTAGTCCGGCGCCCTCGGGCGGGCCTCCCAGCGAGCCTGCAGGGCGCCGCGCCAAGCCGCCTCCGCGCCGCCCGCGCGCGCTGCTGGGAGCAGAAGCAGACCCGCTGCCCGCGGCGGCAGCGCCGGCGCCCACCCACCGCAGGGGCGGCTGGCCAGGAGCTCCCACGCGGGAGCCCAGCAGCCGCATCGCACGCAGGCGACCCACCCTGGCCCCTGCGAAGCGACGTGCGCGCGCCAGGCGCCGCCGGCGAAGAGCGCGCGGGCCGTTTCGGCGGGGCTCTGGCGCGGCGCTGCCGGCAGCGCTCTCCTGGCCGCGGCCGCCGCCACCGCCGCGTCGCCGCCCGCGCGGGGCTCTCGGCGCCGCGGCCCTGGTGCGGCCCAGCGGCGTCGCACGCGCGGCGGCGCCTGCCCGGCGCTGCCGTGGTTGGCTTTGAGCGCCGCCAGCTCGACCTCGGCCAGCATCGCCTGCAGCGTCCGGAGGGCGTGCAGCGTGACCCCGCGAGCCTGCAGGAGGTCCGGCGGCGGCAGCCGCGCTGAGGCCGCCGCCCCAGCCAGCTGGTCCACGGCGGCATTGCCCAGCCGGTCCTCGGTGGACACCCCGCGCGCGGCGGCGCCGCCCTCGTCTAGGTGGTCCTTGATCCACCCCGCCGTCAGGAACCCGCAGCGGCAGTGGGGTGCGATGAGTTCCCACAAGTCAGAGTGCGACCACTCCCGTGGGGTAGCGCCCTGCCGGAGCGCGGAGACACCGTTCCGGACGTACTACGAGTCTGTGACGATCTCGAGGGGCTGCTGGGCCGCGTGAAGCGCCTGCACCGCTGCTGTGTGCTCGGCGCGCTGCGCAGTCTGCGCCCCGTCGACCCCGCCGCTGTGGTCGGTTCGCGCGCCCGCGGCATCCTCCAAGCGGAAACCAAACCCGGCGCGGGCCAGCAGCGGGTCGGTCGGGTGCTCGCACGCGCCGTCGGTCCAGGCCCGGCACCGCGTTGCGCCTTCCGCGGGCGGGTGAGGCGGGGGGGGCGCGGGCGCGGGGGCGCTGGCGCTGGCGGCAGCAGCGAGCGCGGCCGAGCGAGCGTCGAGCGGAAGCGCGCCGGCGTTCGCGACCCCCGGCGGCAGGCGGGCCTGCAAGGCAGCGGCCGAGAGGCGCCCGGCCACGAGCGCCGCGCGCCTCCTGTCGGCCCACCGCGGGCAGTCCCCAAACCGGTGCTGCCGGTCCTCGCACGTGGCTCCGCAGTGCGGACACCGCTGCGGCTTGCCCCACTTCGCGGCCACCGACTCCGTGACCGCGTTGCCGGTCAGCACCGCGCGCAGGGCGCCGGCGGCGTCTGGTGCCAGGGCGCCCTCGTCCTCCAGCAGCCGCCGCGTGGCCCGCCTGTCAACGCCCGCCTGGACGTGCGCGAGGCCCACGCGGCGGGCCGCCAGGGCGCGGGCCTCCCGGCGCGCCCAGGCTTCTAGGAGGACGCTGCGGGTGTCCTGCAGCGGGCGCTCCTCTGGGCGCCAGCCCGCTGGCGCGGCGGGCACCCCTCTCCAGACCTCGACGTCGTCCCCGAGCTGGAGTTCCGCCAAGCTGCGGGCCGCGGCAGCAATCGGGCCCGCGCCGCGACCGTGCCCGGCAGCCAGCGCCCCGGCCGCCGCGCGCCACAGGGCGGCGGGGAACCGCTGGCGACGGAGAGCCTTCGCCGCCTGCCACAGCGGCGCGAGGACAACCACGGCGAGGGTCTCCGCGGCCGCGCGGAACCCGCCCCTGCACACCGCCCGCCGCGCGCGCGGCGGTCCGGAGCGCGGCGAGCTCGCGAGCGGGAGGTCGCCCGCATGAGGCGCCATGCAACCCGGCCGCTGTGCCCGCGGCAGCGCCCAGGTGGAAGCGTTGGCCGAAGCGCAGCGGCAACTGCCCGACGCGCGCGAAGCGACCACGCACCCCCTGCGCCCGGCAGGCGGTGACCCCGCAGCGGCGGCTGCCTCCGACCCCGGCCGCCGCTCCGAGGTCGCGAAAGCCAGGCTGGGCTCGGATGCTGGGCGTCTGCTCTGCGAGCCACTGCCGCGCGGCCCAGCTGCTGGCGAACTGCCGGCTTGTGTCCCGGTTCAGCCGCCAGCCCATCGCCGCCTCGAAAGTGTCCGCGAGGCGCAGCGCGTCGCGGACGCTCTCGGCGGCCTCGCCGCCGAGCTCAGCAGGCGCCCTGGCCCACAGTGTGAAGTCGTCCACATAGATGCGCCGACAGAGCTTGTCACCCACCCGGCCAGTAGCTTGCATCCACGGCCGCGCGAGCACGCCCAAGATGAACGCGGCGAGGGGGCAGCCAGGGAGCAGGCCCCGGGCAGGGGCCCAGGCTGTCCCAAGGGCCTTGCTGAGATGCATCCTGGGTTTGTGAAGGCTTATGAGGTTTAGCTAAAGCTTAGCGCACTTATAAAGTTTACCATATGTTTATCAACAACGGATTTATAAATTCTATAAGCGTTTAGCCGTCGCGATATGCAAGCTATGAAACTACCATGTTCTTTATATATATATATATATATAAAAAAAAAAAAAAAAAAAAAAAAAAAAAAACGTTGCACCGCGCCGCGTAGGATGCACCATAGGTTGCGCCAAATAGGATGCACCACATACGTTGCACCGCATAGGTTTCCCCACATAGGTTTCCCCACACAGGTTGTACCGCATAGGTTTCCCCACGTAGGTTGCACCGCGAGGATGCACCACATAGTTTGCATCACGGCATGTAGCACAACATTGGTTGCACCACTTGATATGAGCTGAACTTCAGTTTTCGACGCCTTCGGCGCGGCGCCGCCGCCCACGCCGCCTTCGGCCTCGGTTTCGGCATGCCGCTTTGATCGTTTTAAACGTGAGGAGGGAAGGGGGAGGAGGGGGGACGAGGAAACAGCAGGCGGAGGAGCAGGAGGAGGGGCGGGAGGAGGGGAAGGAGCAGCAAGAGCAGGACAGGCATGAGGAAAAGCAGGAGGAGGAGGAGGAGGAGGAGAAGCGGAGCAGCTGGAAGACCTATAGCCTCCTCATTTCTCATCCTCCTCTTGTTCGTTGCCTTCAGCCGCAATGGCTTGAACGTGCGATGATGGGCTGTGCGGCGGTACGCGCAGCGTATGCGAATGGTTTCTCCTCTGGGCGCGACGCGCCAGCAAATCCTATCATGAAAACTCTAATGGCAGGATGGCGCCGACGGTGCCGTCGGCGTATACGCAGTGCTCTACTGCAGCCAAGATGGCTTTAGTCTCCCAACATTGCACTGGAGACTCTGACAGTTTCCACACCGCCTTTGCAGTACCACGGATGCGTTGAGAAAACTCCATCACCTCCATCATAGAAACAGCTTCTCCACTGACCTCGAAATGCAATTTCACGCGGGCGGCCAGTATGCCATCGGGGCCATTTAGAAGCACAACGTCACCTTGAGTGCATAAGCCGAGCTGGCTGAAGCGAGAATCTTTGCCCACGTTGACTGGGATATCATCGCCTTCCAATCCCAATGCGTCCATGATCAGCTGTCTGCTTTTCTTGGGGGCCTTGCGTCCCTGCACCAAGCCAACGTCGTAATCAAAACTATGGCTTGCTATTGCAGAAAGGTGGTGGGCAACGCACTCGCTCAGCAACGACTTGCTGGCTGATCCAGAGATGTTCGCCAATTCGGTGGCGTATCGCTTCGGCATTCTATGCTTCCTCTCAAGGACAAAACAATTTAAGAGCCGCCCGTTTTTCTCAAGTATCTCAGGGAGGTGGGCGTCAAGCACTCATACCCGAAAGCAGCAGTAAACGACTCTAAAAACTTATGAACACAACCTAAAAGCCTCGCTGGGCTCACGTCGATCCGACTGGTTGCAACTACCAGCTCCGACAACTGAACGCAAGAAATCATAGCGTCGCAAGCCGCACTGGCTGCCCCCATGGGTCGCAGGACCGTCTGACAGAACAGCATCAGCACGCCAAGGATAGACAATACATCAGATGCCTGGCATTTTACGTGTTGCGCCTTTCTATGTTTGTCTTTCCGATCAGCATTAAAAATGCTATCTAAATGCGTAGCGTGAAATCGCCCAGGGAACGCCCAATGTGCCAAGAACTCCGAGAATGACTCCCACACGCCGTTGAGCCCAACAGATATGAAGGCTTCGAACGTAAGGTAAATCACCAGATTCACGACACCGTCGACGAAGAGCGCGTGCATATAGTCATGCATAAACACCTCTGTCGGGTTGACCAGCCTGTCCAAGGCTCTATCGAGCAGCAAGCCCCGCTTAGCAAACGTCAAACCCAACGCTTGCTGCAACATCACAAACTCATCATTTGACAAAGTCCGCGACATGCGTTCCAGATACCTGGCATTCGCGCGAAGCTCATGGTCCGTGGACGCCACGAGCTCATCGAGATGTATTTGGTTACAGCGCAACATGGCTGAACCGTCCTCTTCAACAACCTTTGAATCAGGTGTGAATATATTCTTGCAAAGCATACAAAACTTGGACGCGCTGTCGCCCCTTGCTTGCCAGACAGTTTTATGAGCGCCGCCGTCTTGCAACACCACGCCCACTTTCGCAAACAGCCTGAAGCTATCCCCGTCTAGATCAAGGGCCATGCCACCGTCTTGGAAATGAAAGCCATCAGGCTTGAAAAAGCATTTGATAGCCTCAGCGAATGCTTGGCTTAACCCAGCAGAGAGAGAAGAAACTGATTTGGAGAACTCAGTCATCAGCACAAACCAGCTCTCTTCGTGACTGAGCGCGCTCACGCCAAATTCCAAGAAGCTCCAATATATAGATAGGTGTTCTTTGGTTCGCTGGTGACAAGGGGTTCCCTGGGGTAACTTCATCGGAATACAAAACCAAGTTCCATGGCTGTTCTGGCGTCGGCGGGTGAAGCATCAGCTGGCGCTTCAAGAACTTCCGAAAGGTTGCGCTCTCTTCGACAGCTGCCGCTAAGGATGCGAACGGGCAGGCGATTGGTATGCTAGCTGGCTCTTCCTCTGCATTAATACACGTGAAGGGTTGCAGAATAGGGCCGTATTGGCCGACAGTTGTGGTGACCGCATCTCTCGCGGCCCGCATGGAGTTTCGATGTATGACCTCTGGGATCCCATTGTGTCTCACGTCCTCCATAATTGCAGCCAACGCAGAAGCTGTACAGTGAGGCTTGGTACGACGGAACTCATTCAGCCTGCGCAGCTTAGCAGCCCGCGTCGGCTCCATCCGAGACGGCCCCAGACGCTGAACGGCCCGACTGCATGCCGAGCGAAACGGGCTACGGACGGAACGCAAGCACTTGCTTCACAACAAGGGCGCCCAACTGACAACGCGACGAGCAGACATGCAATTCTCGAGATTGGCCTCGCGACTCATAACGCGCTCTCGAGGACCAAGTGCGTTAACTAACGCAGCACGGAGTGCTTGTATGTTCGGCGAAAATCCTGGTTATATGGTAGGGGCACCATGTGCGTCTCATGGCTTAGCCTGAGCGTCGTCGATCGCCTTCACTGCTGCAGCCCACGCCTCAGAGGTCGGCTCAGGGCTCCCCCAAGCTGTGGACCTCTCGGAGTAGTTGTCCGACCAGCCCATGCGAGGCTTTAGGCGCATGGTGTGAGATATTCCGCCCCGCCCGCCCATGGCCATCAGTGCCAAGAGACGGCCCGATCCCAAGACGAACGAAGTGAAGGTGTGGAACACGCAAGCAGCGGTGAAGGGCAGGAGGGGGGGGGGCGGACTGATTGGACTGATTGGACACAACAGCCTTCGAGGGGGGGCTGATTGGATTGATTGGACCGATTGGGCCTGCGATTGGGCACGGGGGGAGGGGGGGGGGCTGATTGGACGCAGCGGCGTCCGGGGATTTCTATCGCGCGACGGGTGGCTGATGTTTTAGAGGAGGGCGTGGGAGGGGGGAGGCGGGAGGGTGGCTGTTGAGTGGGTGGCCAAAGAGGTTTACGTCGCGGCCATCGGGCCACGTGATCTCAAAACAAACCTGCCAAAACTACCCCGAAAGTTCACGCGGGCGAGCTATAACATACAGCCCCACCCCCTTCCCAGCATGACCAACAACGGCGTCGCGACATGGTTGGGCGGAGGCAGCGTGACTCGACGTACCCAAGACACCGACCGCATCGCCGTAGCTGAATCAAGCTTTTCAGGAGGGGGGGGGGGGCATCGGGGCGCCACTCGCAATCAATCCAGACGCAGCGGTGCGTTGGCTGGCGGTGATTCGCTAAGCGTCATGCATCGCCGCGCTTCCTGGGGGCCCGGAAGCGCCTGGCCTCGAGGCTCGTGTAGATGATTCCCTGCTTGTAGGCCACTGGCGGGGGGTTCGAACCATCCTTTGGCAACGACGGCATCGCGCCCATGATGTTAGACGTCGTGATCGGCTTCAAGTCGGCATCCTTGGGCATACCCTTGCCCTTTGCAGCCTCGGCAAGCTCGACCTTCGCAGCCTTCGTCGGCTCGACGGCAGCAGCGGCTGCTGCTGGGCGCTTCCGTGGTGGAGCCTCGGCCTTGGCCTCAGGTGCCGCGTCTTCCTCTGCGGCTTTAGCGGCATCCTTCTTAGCTAAGGCTGTCGCCTTCGCTTCTTCCTTCGCCTTGACCTTGCGCTTCTTGAGGGCGAGGATCGCAGCGCGGGCGCGGGGGCCCAAGTCCTCTTCGCGCGGCCCGTCGCCATCATCGGCGGCGCCGTGCTTCGCATCATCATCGGAGTCGTGCTCACCCTTTACAGCGTCTTGCTCCTCACCCTTCGCTTCTGGCTCATGCTTGACAGATGGCTCGTGCTTGGCGGCTGGTTGCACCTTCGGCGTCCCATCAGCGGCGCGGTGGCTAGCCAAGCTGCTTCGCTGCTCGGACTTCACGTCAGGAGCCGAAGGGCTCTGCACAGCCGCCTGGCTTTTCCCTCTGCGGTACTCGAGCAATTTCTGCTGGTATTCGTAAACCAATCCCATCTCGATCGGGTCGTTCGGCGATGCAACGAGCGCACCTGCCGGCGATGCGTCGCGTGCGTCGGCTGCGGGCGCTGCGGCGTCACGGCCGCGAGCGCAGCCAAGCTCGCCCCTTGCTTCTTGAAACTTTAGCTTAGCATCTGAATCAACAGATGCTTTCAGCAGGCCTCTGTTGGAGCGCAGCGAGATCTTGTCCGCGATAACGTTTATGCCCTTAAGCTCGATCTTGGTCGGCTGGTCATCCCCAGGGCAGGCGGCATTGAAGATGTCGGGTGGAAGCTCGGATGGCGAAGCTGGATATTCCATGATGCGGCCAAAGCCGAAGTCCTTTTTCTCTGTCTTGAACGACGCCTTCAAATCCCCTAAGATGCCGTGCACCTTCCTCGGCTCGGGTGGGGCGTCGTAATGCGTGACAAGCAACGTTGCTAAGGCCCACGTGCATGTCTGCTCACTAGGCTCAGTGCAACCAACCGCCGCGCCGCGTTCGACCAAGGTCGCCATCTTGCGAGTCAGCGAAATCTTGGGGTCATTGATTACAACCCAGCCAGACGACGTCAAGTACGACCACCACTCTTTGAGCAACTGCTTGTTCGCGGAGCCTTCGGTCTTGACGGGGCCACTGCCCTTAGCGACCTCGCTGTCGACGATTGACATTATCCGCTTGGTCTGATCTTCGCCGTATGGCTCACCCCTCAAAGCGTCGACAATCTGCGTGGCTTCGGCTGGCCCGAAGCATTTCATGTTGTTCAACGTGCCGATCAGAGTGTCGGCGACGCTCTTCTGGAGCGTAGGGCCGGAGCTGCTGTTGATTTCGCTACGAGCCGTGGAAAAAAAAGGCTTTCACGCTGGATATCTCCTTCGCGAGCGAGCTGCAGCTGCAGCTTGCCGTTCGGCAGGCGCGTGCGCAAGCCAACGGGCTCGTGCGTCAGCCGTCAGGCTTGTGAGGGAGCCAGCCGTCAAGCTCGTGAGCCAAACGGCTATGGAAAAAAGCGATGGGCTGGAGTACACCATGTGCAATCGCACAATCATGCTCGAATTCTGCAGAGCCCTGTTTCGACGCGCACGACATGCAGCATGTGCGACGTGATACGGAGGGGGCGAGGTGGGGGGCCACCCCATGAGATGAGCGAGAGAGGCCACGGAGCCAGGAGATGGAGGTGGGAAAGGGGGTGAGGAGAACGACGACATATACGAAATGAAGCGGCACCGTATATGGCTCCTCCTCCCCATCCCCCCCCCCCCCCCTCCTCCCCCTCCGTCTCGTCCTCCGCCTCATCCTCGTCCTCCAGCTCCTGGAAAGTGCAATATTATGCCTTGCCCTCATCCTCCACAGCATCGTAGTCCTCCTCCTTATCCTCATCATCTTCCTCCTCCTCCTGGCTAGTGATTGCGCAGGATGCGTCATGTGATTTCTGAGACCCTCAGAAATCACATGCGCCAATGGTTCCCCATCCTTCGCCTCTTCTTACCTCCCTCCCTACCCCCTCCTCCTCGCACCCATCCCTCCCCCTCCCCCGCCTCCTCCTCCTCCTCCTCCTCCTACGACCAGTACTACTGCTACTGCTACTGCTACTGCCTACTACTACTACAACTGCTGCCACTGTCGGCGTCGGTGCGCAAAGCAAATGTGCTCTTGATAGCGCCGACGCCAAGCCACACAACAATTGAAACCAAGGGTTTCGAAACAAAACTCAACAACACATTTTTCGCACTGAATGTCCCATGGGTCCGAGTTGACCAGCCGCGCATTTCCCTGTGGCCCGGCGCCTAAAGGCAAAGCGCGGACTTAACCGCGAACCTGTTCAAATATGGGCGCACGCAGAGACCGTCTGAGCGGGGGGGGGGATCGGGGGGGGGCCCAATTGGACCGACCGAGTGGCAAACCAATCAGCATCCTCACTCTCCTCATCCTCATTATCCTCATCATCCTCATCCATTCCATCCTCCTCATCACCCCTCCTCATCCCCCCCCCTGGGTTGAGGTCCCCTGGGGGGCCGATGGGCGTATAAACGGAAGTTGGACCAGGGCCCGAACGCCACCCCATCGGGCGAACATCCACCGCTAGATGATCGGTCTCTGAAGGCACGCCAGATGCCCCGACAGGCACCCGAGGCGGCGCCACGGCGCGCGGGGACATGTGCGCCCGAAAACGTTTGACTATCAAGTCTTAGAAGTCAAACGCAGCGATCTTGCGTTTGACTACCAAGTTTCGGTAGTCAAACGGATGCAACCATGCGTTTGACTACCAAGACTTGATAGTCAAACGGCGGTGGTCCTACGTTTGACTACCAAGTTTCGGTAGTCAAACGCTATGCGCCTCCATTTGACTACCAAGTCTCGGTAGTCAAACGCTGAACCGCATGAAGGCCTACAGACGGCCTACTCGAGGCCGAGGAGCTGGCGCAGCGTCGCGCTGCTGGCCTTGTACTCCTCGACCCTGGCCTCGAAGCCGTTCCAGTTGCGCGCCTCGTAGTCCAGGATGAGGCTCGCGCAACGCGGCATCCAGCCGCCATGGCCACCCTTGCCACGCGGCGCCCACCAGCCCGCGTCGGAGCCAGTGCCGCCCTTGTCGGAGCCAGCGCCGCCCATGTCGGAGCCGCCCTTGCCCTTGTCGGAGCCAGCCGCCGCCCTTGCCCTTGTCGGAGCCAGCGCCCTTGCCCTTGTCGGAGCCAGCGCCCTTGCCCTTGTCGGAGCCAGCGCCCTTGTCGGAGCAGCCGCCGCCCTTGTCGGAGCAGCCGCCGCCCTTGTCGGAGCCGCCGCCCTCGAGCAGCAGCTCGAACGCGTGATGGCCCGACATCGCCGACATCCCGTCCGATTCTGACGTCGTCCACCACGGGTAGTGCAGGGGCTGCACGGGCGCGTCCTCGAAGTCGCCGCTCGCCGCGGACCAGAGCAGGATCTTCCCGTCGTTGGCCGCCTCCTTCCGAACCTGCGCTGTAGTCCACAGCGCGTTCGCAGCGCACCGCCCGTCCTCAGCACGGAAGATATAGAAGGTGTTGAGCCCCCCGCCTTCGACCTCGACCTTGTCGATCGTCTTCCATATCCACCCTCCCGAGAGCTCAACGCCAGTGTTGAAATACATGCCAGCCGACATCTGGACAATGCGCAGCGTACTCTCCTCGGTCTTCTGGAGGAACGTGTTGTTCTCATAGTCGTCCACAACGACGGCCAACGTGGTGTGCCGAAAGGAGTTGTACTCCAGCACTCCCACCTGCTCGGCGATCTCGGCGATGCCGCGTCGCCGTCGAGGTTGGGATGAGAGAAAACAAGACATGTCGGTTCTCTCGGCCCTCCTCCACGCCTCATCGCCCTCTAGAAAAACCGAGGAAGGAGACGGGGAGAGAGGACCAAGAGAACCGGATCTGTATATACTGGATTCCTCATCCCAGCTGGCCTCGCCCGCTGGCGTCAGCCTCAGCCTCGTCGGCGGCGGCGTCGACGGCTGCGTCGGGCCGCGCCTGAGGTTGCGCTCAGCGACGAGGTCCCTGGCGCGGAGCCTGTCCACGATGGCGCCTGCTGCAGCTGCGCAGCGCGAAAGAGGAGGCTGCTGCAGAGGAGGCCCGCGCAGGCCCACGCAAGAAGCCGCGCGGCGCACGGCCTCGCAGCGCCTCCAGCCAAAACGGCTGATGTGGAGGAGGTGCATGGAAGATGTGCGGATGAGGTATGTAAGTCGTTTCTGGATGGGCGAACCTTCTGGGCGCGCAACGCCGAAGACAGATCCTTTCATATGAGGATCTGTCTTCGGCGTTGCGTATCTGACCTCTGAGGCCCCCGTGTGACATGCCAACCCCCAGCTAGGCACGAGAAACTGCGGGGCCACACCGGGGGCGTTAACGGAGGTCGGGGCCCATGACATTCCCAGCTTGTTGCGTGACGACTTTATAAGAATGGGGCGAAGTGGAGGGCCAACCTACGAGATGAGCGAGGCGGGGCGCGGGGCAATGGCAAGGGCGAGCGAGGGGGCAGAGAGTGCGACTACACATGCGACGCAAGCCAATGACCAATGATACCACGACCCGCTGCTACCCTACATCTCTTCCCAGCTCGAACTCCATGTGCTGTTGTTGTTGATGATTCTACGCGGATGGGGGGCGAGGCTAGGGGGCCACCCCATGAGAGGAGAGAGAGAGATAGAGAGAGAGAGAGAGAGAGAGAGAGAGAGAGAGAGAGAGAGAGAGAGAGAGAGAGAGAGAGAGAGAGAGAGAGAGAGAGGCCACGGAGCCAGGAGAAGGAGGAGGGAAGGGGCGAGGATAACGACGGCACATACGAAATGAGACGGCGCCGCAGATGGCTAATCCTCCTCCTCCCTCCCCCCATCCCTCCTTATACTTATCCTCCTTCTCCTCCTCATCGTCCCCTGCCTCCTCCTCCTCCTGGCAACTGCTTGTGTTGCATAAGACTTATCCCCCTCATCATCCTCTTCCTCCGTCTTCTGCGTCGTCGTCCTCCTCCTCCCCCTGGCAAGTGCGCGCGCAGGCTTGGTCATGTGATTTCTGAGCCCCTCAGAAATCACATGTGCCATTGGTGCCTCCGCCTTCTTCTCCTCCCCCCTCCCCCCCCCTCCTCCTCCTCCTCCTCCCCCTCATTCTACTGCTACTACTTCCACTAACAGTTGGACATCCAATACGGCCTGGACATGGGATCGGAAGCGCGTTCACTACATGGTGCAACGACGCGTGGGGATGACAGCCAAAGCAACTGCAGGACACCTGATGACGACGACATGCAAGAGTTAAGTTCAGCGTGGGGCTGGAACTTCCACGCTCGAGAGATCAGCGTCAACGCTGGGGCCGATAACTGGAAGCGCACGGACGCTCATGGAAGCGCATGCGCTACGCGATATGGATATGGCGCGTCACTCACGCGCGCTGGCGAATGACAGCTCTCGGCTAGCAAAAGCCGTGCTCAAGCGCTGGGCAAGACCTCGGGCAACCCCGTGATGCGCTGCAGCCTGCCGAGCTGCGTCGATTTGGCCTGCGCGCCCACGGTGTAGGCGCCGACCCGCAGCCGCCTGACATCGATGAACACCTTCCTCGCGTGCTTGTTCTGCTCCGACTTGTTTGCCGCGGCAGCGACGAAGCGCTCGAGCCCAAGGGCTTTTTCCTTCCAAAAATCACGGTCCTTCTTCAAGGCACTGATCTTCTCCTTCAAGCGGTCGGCCTCGGTGCCCCCGCTGGCAGCGACAACGACGCCAGCTGGAGCGCGCCTCTTCGGAGCCATATCGGGCCTCGGGGCCTCGAAAGTCAGTGCGCGAGCAAGCGAGAAGCTATCGAGCGCACGCGCGCGCTGAATCCTGAGCCTGATGGGCTACGGACACGCGCCCATGCAGCCACGCGGCTTGACGTGCCCAGATGCAGTCCGATGACTTTTTCAAACGACACAGCACGGATCCATGTAGAATTGCGAAGCCCGCAGACCCCAATCATGCGGGCATGTTTAGCCACGTGGCTCACAACTAATTCAGCCATGTCCTGGCTCTGAGCCCGCAGGCGCGCCGTCGTCGGGAAGCTCACTCGGGGAAACCTCTTCACCCTTACAAGCATCACCGATATGTTCTGAGGGATCGGTAGATAGGAACGTAACCGCATCCTCGATTGTCTTACACTTCTTGTAGCCGTTCGTACCATCCCCCTTATCAAACTTGGCGAGGAAAAACCGTTCCTCTTGTGGACATTCTTGGGCATCGGCTCTCGCTTCTGCGGTTCATCGAACCCCATTTCCCTCATGATGTGTATCACCGCGGCCAAAGCATCGGGCTTATACACTACAAAGAGGTTGTCACACGGATGGATAGGCCTCAGAACATCAACTTGAACAGAACGTCCTTTAATTTCCACGTCCAAGCACATGACCTCAGGATCCCGCCTCATGTCAGCCTTATGGGCATGGGACTTGACGATTTTTGGTTGTTTCGGTGGCGTTTTAAACAAGCTGCACACGCGCTGCTCCTGCTCCTGAGTGAAGTCATCCGACTGCTGCTGATTCCGCTGGGCTAGCAACGCCTTCAGCCCCCTGCTCAAGATTACGGCCTGTTGTTCCAGTCCCGATGGGACCCCATCATTAGCATAAGCCACAAGGCTGTTCAATGTATACTGCGCTGGTGAGATTCGGACAAACGTATCGTCACCCACTGTAGTCGCATCATGCGGCTTGAAAATCAGCCAAACTGGCTTGAGTCCATCCACCTTGACAGTTCGAGAAAGTTCAAGCGTAGCTGCCTGCATATTGCTAAGAGCAAATCGTGATGCTAGACGCTCGGTTGCCCCTGAGCCTGCGCGGCTACGGTTACTTCGCAGAAGCGCGACACGCAGGGGGCAACGTCATGCGGGGCCAGGAGACGAATGAGAGGGGGCATGGGGGTGCACGGGGGGTATTTAGCGCGCTGGGCACGAGAGGGGGTGCACGGGGTGCACGGGAAGATTTGGGAGGGGGTGGTGCACGGTATGTATTACCCCCCATATACACCGCCCGCATACCCCCATGCCCACTTCCCGCGCCCCTTGTACCCCATGCCCCACCTCCCGTGTACCCCCCGCTTCCCGTGTACTTCCTACCTTGTATACCTTCTTCATTCCCTCCTTCATCCTGCCCGGCCCCCCTGCGTGCATTCCGCGTTTCCTTCTCGTTATCCCCCGCTTGGTCGTTCCAGCCTAAGCATTGCTGAGGGGGTGGGTGGGTGGGTGGGGGGGTGGGGCGGGGTGGGGTGGGGGGCAACGATACAGGGTGCATCAGGCAGATGGTTGCACGACAAAGGTCGGCAGGCTATACCCCTCAAGCCCGATGCAAAGTCAGAAGCGTGCTTCGCTGCACCCGGGCAAATGAGAAAACGCAATCGTATCTACACCTTGCTAAATCTCGCCATCCCCCCCCCCCCTCCTCCCACATGGCCATTGCTACCCCCTGGAGCTCCAGAATGGGGCGGCATCGGGTGCAGCCGATTCGAACGGAGTTTGTTTCTGACGTCGCTGGCGTGATGGCTACTCGCAAGAACACCACGTCAATTGCCGAATAAGCGCCTGGCTGATCTGCATGCCCGTTAGCACGTATCAATGTAGAAAGCTTCGTGCTGGCCGACGGGGACAGCTCGCCCAGCCCCCAATCCTCGTCTCACGTCATCCCCCCCCCCCTCCCCCCATCCACGGCGCGGCAACATATTGACTGTAGCACTGCAGAGTGCTGGACTGGTTCAATCGTAGAGCTTAGGATAACACAACGCGTGCGATACAAAACGCACCCCTGATGTAGCATCCGCGCTGAATGCGATGCTTACGACCTCTTCTGCTTCTTGGCGCTCTCCTCGTGGATCGGCGCAGCCTTGGCCTTGGGCTTGACGAATACCTGGGGCTTTACGTTCGGCCCGATGTCGGTAATGTTGGTCAGCACTGGCAGCATGATGCCACCGTGGGACACGTGGCTCGTAGCCATGTTGGCTTGCTTCTTATCGTATGTTGTCGCGACCCACCAGTGCGCAGCCACGAACGCGGCTTCATCGAACTTGTTGGCGCCGTTGTCGCTCGGCTTCGGCACAGGCAAACCAAAAAAAATGAAGCGGCGTGCCGCTGCCAATCGTGTGGTCGCCAAGCGGCACGCCCGACCCATTAGACGCGTTCTTCGAGCTTATGTTGACCAACGGTGCCACTGGGTCCAGTGTAAGCTGCCCCTGCTTGATCGCACACGTGGTCCGAACCTCATCTGGCTTCCGCCAGAAGATTAGCGTTTGCTTTCCCATGTGCTTGGCGTCTAGCTCGAGAAGAGCTCGGTACAATATAGCCTTTTGCGTGTCGATGTACAACTGACGGGGCCGCTGCTGATCACCCTCCATCTGCTTTGGCGGCTCAGCTTTTGAGAGCGACCACTTATCAAGGAGATCTTCCAATGCAATTTCAGCCGCGTGTGGCTCTCCGCCGTGGTTGACCACCTCGTGAAGCTTGACCATATGGCCGATGCTGAAGACAGCGTAAAGCCTCTGGGCTGGAACATCCTTCTGAACTACGAAGGACCCGACCGAGTAACCAGCCTTCTTGGCAATCCACGCAGGGTCCTTATGGTCGTTGAGCGTCGCCGTGGCAGACGCTGCAGGCATTGCCTTGGCAGTTGCAGCTGCACCGCTCGAGACCGAATACTTATTCCACTCATCGAACGTGACGGTCTGACCCTTGATGGAGCTGACACCGCTCAAGAATGATTTGCACATGTCGCCCCGCGTGTACACGACCCCCTCCCGACCCGACTTCTCTTTCCCCACGAGCTTCAAAGCAACCCTCACGAATAGCTGCCCTAACGGCTCCAAGGCCGCCTCGATGCCGTCGAGCCCCTTTGCGATATCCATGGCCTCTCCAAGTATGCGTTCAGCAATCAGTGCTTCAGCCTGCTTAGGCTTGCCTGCAACCTTCGAGACGTCAGCCTTCATCAGCAAACGCGCCACGCCGTCCTCAACCTTGTCGCCAGTGAGGTTTGCGATAGCAAGCGACACCCGCACCAACGGATGCAAATTGGTTTTGGACGCAAGCGTTGCGTGAGTCAGCGCTTCCCAAAAACTTTGGCCAAGCGTAACATTGCAACCAAATTGCTTTGCAACCGAATCCATGAACGCCACGAGTGGAGCACCGTCGCCACCGCCGAAATTCTCGACAAACTCAAGCAATGTCTTGCTGTACTTGGCGCTCGGCACGTCAAGCGAAACAACGTTCTCGATTGCCAACTCTTTCCAGCTCTCGAGCTCGCGCATCCCTGGGTCATTGGCACTCGCCGCTAACGTCATGCAAGTCTCAAGCTCCCCAACCTCAGTGCCGACGTGATTCTGCGTGTTCAAAGCCCTCTGGGCAATAACAGCGAAGCGTGGGAATAGCTCGTCGATCACATTGGGGACCACCTCCCACTTCCAGCCCTTCTCAATCATGATTTTGAATTGCTCGTTTTGGAACAGCTTTTGCAAATCTATCATGTCTGAGTCAATGCATTGCAATGACTTTTGAGACGTCTTGCCCTGGACCCCTGCCTGCTTACAGAAAGCCGTGGCGCGCCCACGCCCGACTGTCACGTAGCGCTCTGACCCATTCACAGGCGCTAGAAGCCCTTGGGCTCGATCCACCAGCTGCTTATTTTTACTGATGTGCGTCCAGCGGAGGGGGGAAGTGACCCCGAGCTCGATGCACAGAGCATTGGATAGCTGGCGAATGTCAGCTCCGCACGCGTGGATCCTAGCAGCATTGCGGTGCACGTTATGCGGGCTCAGCAAAAGCCCCCCCTATTGACCGCATGCGTGAAGAAAAACTTCGGGGGAATGTGGCCCACTGTGTAAGCCAGCTTGCGCCCGCGAAGGCATTGCATAAGCTTATCCAAATGCTCATTCGCCTTCATTTTCTTCATGTCCAAAATCTTCTGGAACTCCTGTTTGAAAGCTTGGCTAAGCTCGGCCATTGCACACGCGGTAGCTGAGCACGTAAATGAGCAGCTCTGGAAAAGCACAGCTGATGCTATGAGCCGATGCGGCTGCAAACGACGGGAGGCAAATGCAAGTGCAATGGTCAACGTATACATCGCAAGTAAAGCGTTCCAGGCCCCCAACTATAGTGGATTGCATGCCCCCCCCCCCCCACTCTTATCCACAAATTCGGAGCCCACGCTTGTTAAAACAATGATGATGGCATGCGCCATGGCGGTTGCTATTGAATCCGCCGAACGGGCCCTGGAGCGATTCGCGCGGTGATCCCGAAGCTGCAATATGGATTAGCAAACATAAGAATCACGCGGGACACAATTCGACTGCCCGAATGATGGGACGTGCAAACAAGGTTGGTCCAATCTCGATGCTCAAATCCTGACAGATGTGCGACGCTGATTCGTGTTTTTGCGTTTGTGGCCCAGCATGGGTTTCATGCTTGTAACGCTTCGGAAGCTACATGTTATTGTGTTGGAAGCTACATGTTAAACACGAAAACGCACATATTGAATATGTGAAAAACTGATTTCTTGGGTGTTAGCATAGGTCGAATTTCGATGTTAAACCAAATTATTTATTATGTTAACCTACGATAACCATTTATGTTTGGCATTCGATAAACAGTTTAGCACATATACCATGAAAAGCTATGTTGAACCAATAACCTACTTAACAACAGCTGAACCTCTACTACTGTTCATGTTGGCTTATTAAAGTCCACATGGACTTTAGCTAAATATGACAAACAAGCTACGTAGCTATAGCATCATGCTGCTGGCTTACAAGTGGGTTGGGCGTAGCCTACAACCACCTTATCATATCCTTATAAAGCTCATAAGCTGTAACAAAGCCGACATTCATCTCAGTGCCGACCCGGATGCGCCGACGCGCTCCGTAGGCCGCCAGCGCGGGCCGGGCGAGCCAGGCGGGGACGCCCGCGCGCGCTAGGAGGCCCGGAAGCGTCTGCAGGTCGACCTGGTCGTACGCCTTCCGCCAGTCGAGCGCGGCCCCGGCGACCTCCTCTGACAGCGCGTCGGCGGCCTCCAATTCGAGGGTTAGCTCCCAAGCCTGCTCTTCGGCACCGCGCCGCCAAGCATCGCCATCCCAACTGCACCGCCACTTGGCAAAAATCCGGGCGCGGCCGGCAGCCCAGACGCGGTAAAGGACTGGCAGCAGCCAAATCGGCCGGCGCTCGAGCGGGCCCTCGCCGCCCCCAGGCTTCGGCAGCAGCAGCCCCTCAGCCTCCACCAGCTCCCGCGGCCAGCCGCCCGCCGCCTCCACCGCCTCGAACAGCCGGGCGATCCAGGTGCACAGCTCCGCCGGCAGCAGCCTGAGCTCGGAGACCGCCCGCGCGTCGAGGCCAGGCTTCTTGCGCCTCGGCATCTTCCGCAACGGCCAGCTCACGAAGTCACCTGTCCAGGGAGTCTCGTCTGGGAAGGGCGGCAGCCCGTCCAGCTCCTGCTGCCGTGCCTCCGGCACTGCCGCCGCAGCCGGCTGCTGCCAGAGAGCGCGCCAGGGGCCCTCGAAGTAGCGTAGCCGCGCGGCGGGGCCGCCCCGCAGGGCAAGTGCCCAAGTCCTGTGGCCTGGGACTGGCGCTGGCGCCGCGGCAGCCCCGGCAGCCAGGGGCGCCGGCACGAGCTCGGCACATGTCACACACCCCAGGCAGCTAATACAAAAAAATAGCTCTCAACAAAAACGCAATATCACAACCAAAGCATGTGAAATATACGCCACTGAACATCAGAGCTCGCTCCAAGCACGACGGCCACGAGGCCTCCAAGGCGGTCACGAGACTGCCCGAGAAGGGTTCCAAACGCTCCCCGCTTGATGGCCCAATACCGCCCCAGATGCCCCAAAGACGGCGCAAGAAGACTTGAGAGTACGCCCAAGAGGTCTCCGAGAGCAAAACACATTGCTTCCCCTGTGCGGTTCGCACATGTGAACACAGTGGCCTTTCTGGCTTCCGAAAGCTCAAGGCAGCCCAAAGTGTCCCCAATAGGCAATAGGATTTCAAGAAAGCACGACAGGGTCCCAAGAAGGCCCCGAGACGGCTCAGACAGGCTCAAAGACGGCCCAAGCGCCCCTTGAGTCGGCGCAAGGGGACCTCAAGATGGCCGATGACGCACCCAAGACGGTCCAAGAGGACCCCAAGAAGGCCCCAAGAGGCCCAGACAGCCTTTTCCAACAGTATTGCTTCTAAGACCCCAAACGCGCCCAAAGCCCTCAAGAGGTCCCCAAGGGGCCATGAAAAAGGCCCCCAAGACGCCCCCGAGAGGCCCACAAGAGACCCCAAGAGGCCTCCCAGAGCCCCCCCCCAGCGAAGGCCTCCCAAACGGACTTAAAAGGCTCCCGAAGGACCCTCAAGAGGCCCAAGAGATGCTCGAGCATGCGTGATTGTTTGAACCTCCTTCACGCTTCGCTGCTGCGCTGGCGCGATGGCGGGGTTCGCCACAGGCAGCTGGGATATAATCGCCATTGCGATGTCGACCAACATTTCGGCAAACGTTCCAAGAAAACCGTGCTTATCGTCAGGGCCAACACATCCACGATGTGCGCACTCACCCCAGACGAAAACCATAAACACGATCAACTGAGTGACACCGAGAACCGTCAAGTAGACAACGATTGTGAACGCCGAGATTACAGGTGCCCCGATGGCCAGCAAGCGCATCCATGATCTAAAGCCGACTCCCCATGCATCGCAATCTGAGCTCTTTGCCATTGAACCGCATGGGAATGGCGGTTCCTTGTCTAATCGCCCCGTCGGGTACTGCCCTCTTACGGCGACGAATATTCCCCACCCCACCAAAGCAAGCTTACAAAACTCCCAAGTGGGGCTCCACACGCCGCTGTCCGCTGGGGCAGCTCCAATACACAAACTGATCAAAGAGGCGGCTGCCAAGATCCAAAGTTGCTGCGTGAAGAACTGGTTCCAAGCGAAGTCAAAGGCGACACACGGACCGGCCTGCTGCTGGATAATCTGCAAGAACTGCCCACCCCCAGTCGGGATATGGATGCGGAGCCAAGCCAGCACGCGCTTCCACAACGGCAACGTCTCCGTGCCGTCCGCCATGCCAACCACCATGAGCTCCTCCATGGCTGACAGCGCCTGGCACACCCGTGGCCCGTAAATCGGCCACGCGCCGGGACCATCAAGCTCTCCACCTGGCTTCTGGCATGGCAATGCCCTCCTCACGAACCTCTCCAACAACTCCAGCTGCTGCGCCGGCGTTGGCAGCTCACCGCTCTCCCCCCGCTCGTTCAAGACCGCCGCGGAGGAGAGATGCACGACAACCACTCGGCGCCCAGAGCCGTGGAAGCTCAGCAAGCACTCCGCCCTGACCTTCAGCTCCTCGGGCAACTGGAGCTCCGCGCCGCTTGGCACGGCGACGGCCACGAGCGGCGCCTGGCGGAGGTAGCGCGCCTGCCGGTCTAATATTTCAGTCACCTTTGCCTGCGCCCTCCGCCTCAGCTCGGATGTTGTGACCTCCTCCCAGCCATCTCTGGTCTCGATGGGCCACAGCCACTCGTGCTGCTCTCGCTCGGGGGCTGCCTCGACGGGCTCTGGCTCGGGAGCCACTCTCCGCCGGCTACCCGTGAAGGCGGGCATTGCTCAAGGCGGAATCATCACGTGCTTGAGCCAACACGACCACGGACCGGGGACCAACAAACACTCCGAAACGAGCCGCTCTTGGGCGGCACCCCTGGGCCTGGCCACGGCCCCCAACACGACGAGCGTGGAACGACCAAACACAGCAAACATAACCGATAACCATCGGCGGCGAGCGAGGCGGGGAAGTGAAAAGGAGAAGGCCTTCTCTGAAGGCAGCGGGACTTCTCAGCAGGCCTGGGGCCGTCTGAGAACTGTTTTGTGTCTGCGGGGGACGCGCAGAAAACTTCTCACAAGGCCGGGGGACGCCCGAGCCTTCTGAGAGGGCCTTCTCCTTCCCACTTCCCCTACGAGCAGCAGCAGCAGCAGCCGCATGCGGCCCGCGGCGCGGTCGGCGGCCAACAGCGGCGGCCAACAGCAGCGGCGGCAGCAGCACACGGTGGGCAGCGCAGCGGCAGCAGAGGCAGAAGGGGCAGGAGGCCCTGACCCCCGACGTCGCGACCTTCTTTGCAGCGTGGGCCATTCGAGTCGGATATTCGACTTAATGGATGTACCGCAACTTTTCCGCATAACTGCAAGCAGTATACCCATATCTCGTAGATTCGACGAGACAAATCATTTGGGGTGAAGCACTTATGTAGTCGGTCTCCTAATCGAGCTATGGGGGTCGGGATCCTTTCCCCTGGGCGAGTCGTCTTCTGCCGGCCCCAAGGCCAGTGAGGACCCCAAGAGGCTGAAAATGGCGAAGAACTGTCCATCGTGACGCGCTTCACAACACGGGCCCAGACTTTCGCCGATCGGACCCTAACAATCTGCGACCCAAGAGGTCCCGATACCTTCCTTGGGGTCGTTTTTCCGCCTCGGACCCACTTCTGACGGACCCAAGGTCTGAGTTGTCGGAGATCTGGGCACGGGAAGGTCTGGTGGTGCACCGCGCACGCGCCAACTGCGACGGCCTCACAGGAATGGTCGGAGGCGAGGGGGTGAGATCGAAGTGGAACGGAGAGCCCCCCTACCGGGAAATCGATTTCGGTTTCGTGTTCGTGCGTGCCGTGCGTGCGGGCGAGGCGAAGCTGCGTGGGCGGGCGAGGGAAAGTCTCCTGTGGCTGAGGCGCGGCCGGACCAAATGTCTCCCTTCCGGGCGGCCGGGGGCCCGCGGTGTCCCGCCGGTGCCCCGCTGGTGTCCCGTGTGGCTGAGGCGCGGTTGGACCACATGATTCCCCTCCGGGCGGCCGGGGCCCCGCGGTGTCCCGCCGGTGTCCCGTCGGTGCCCCGTCGGTGTCCCGATGATGATGATGATGATGATGATGATTATGATGATGATGATGATGATGATGAGGATGATGATGATGTGGACGACTCCGTGGCCAGATGATTCTTTTTGTGCAAGAGGGCGCCAGGCGAGGACACGAACTCTGATGCCGCAGGGGCCAGCACCAGGCCAAATAAACATTCTTGAGTAGGGAGAAAAGGGGGGGAGGGAGAGACTTGAGAATGGAAGCGCGGCCCGAAAGAGCCACAAATAGCCGCGGGCCGCATAATGTGGACGACTCCGTGGCCAGATGATTCTTTTTGTGCAAGAGGGCGCCAGGCGAGGACGCGAACTCTTATGCCGCAGGGGCCAGCACCAGGTACTATGGCTTGTCCAAGACACTGGCTGAAAGTTGCAAGACTTAAATGAATTCTCACACACGCACACCTGATTAGCCGGGAGACGTATCGTAAGCTATCGACACGGTTGGCCATCATTTCACATGCGAATCATAGGATACAGGCAGGAGGGTGGCGCGCAGCGCTGCGCAACTGACGGTCTAACGATGGGATGCCTAACTCGCCGAGATGTCGTTTTCGAGTGCGACGGCACGGCGAGGCAACAGGTGAACGGGCCAGGGATAGCCGATCAATATCTTTCACGCTCCAGCGTACAAGTCGAAATCTGTTTTTGACACGGCCAGCGTACATGCATGAGTCGACAGCTGTCGAGGACGAACTCTGGTTCGCAAGAGTGGTGCACGCACTGCCGTCCCATATAAAAGACGCGTCGGGATGGCACAATATGGCGGGCACTTTCTTATCACAGCATTCAGACAGGACGCGCAAGTACTGATCCTTAAAAAAGGTTGGCGATGCGAACAGATCGAGCTGCAAAGTTGGTCAAGGTCGGGAGGCCGCGAGGATACAGCTTAGAACGCACAACGGGCGACTGAAGAAGCCAGGTGGCGGCGTCGGGTTCCACCCACGCGCGCGAGAGGCAGCTAGAACGAATCCAGCCTAAAACGCGCCGCATGACTGCGGGATCGGTGATGTCGTCGCCTGCGTGGCGACTCGGGTCGAGGCGCACGACGCCGAAGCCCAGCCGCTGCAAGGCGCGGGCCGCACCGCCGTCGCTGCCGAGCACCAGCGCAGGGCAGCGCCTGCTTCGCGTAGAAGCCCGCCTGGCAGAGCGCCACAGGCGCGCCAGGCGAAGGCCCGCCGTGCAGTGATCTGCGGGGGCGGAGGCCTGACGGCAGGCGGCGTCGGCGTCACGGCCAGCGGCGCCTGCAGCGGGAAGACGCCCGAGGCCGTGGTCTGGATGATGAGGTCGTTCATCTGCCTGTCCACCTGCTCTCCGAATTCGACGACGTTCTGGCCTAGGTTGGCGATCCGCTGCTGCATGCGGGCCCGCTTCGCGCAGCGGAGGAGGCTCTGGTCCGTCCTCCAGCGGCCGCGGTCCTTGACCTCCTTCCTCGTGCGCCTGAGCGACAGCAGGTCGCCGGACGAACCCCCATGACGAAGCGAGTAGAGAGTCAACTCGGTCCCCGGGCTGAGGGCAGCTGCCGCTCGACGGAACATGCTCCGCACCTCGTCGGGGGCGAAGGCCCAAAGGCCGCCGATCGGACCCTTGCCGTGCACCAGGGCCTCCAGGAGCGGCCAGATGTTCGGGTTGTCGACAATCGCGCTCTCGTCCATCTCGCCTGTCTTGCCAGGGCGGTCGAAGCAGGCGTCGTTGACGATCAGGGCCCAGTGGCCGTATCCCAGGGCGCCGTCGGGCCGAGGTCGCATCGCGCTCCCCGCCGTGAGGCGGTATGCCTCGCTTGGCCTCAGGTAGGTGTCGAACATCAGCCTGATGAGCACAGCCATGCCGAAGAGCCTCCACGAGATCAGGACGCCCACGATGGACGCCATCGCCGCTCGAGGTAGAGGGAGTCGCATCTGTGGGGGAACGAGCTTCCGCCAGCCTGTCAAGGCGCGAGCCGCCCGTAGGCACGGAGCCCTGCCAACGAGGATCGCGGGCAGGTAGTGCTTCAGAGAGGCCATGAGTACACGGCCCGTAGCACTGTCGAAGCCGTCCAGAAAGAGGTTCACGAAGTAGGTAACTAGGATGACATCGACCTCCGCTGCCGTAGAGAACGTCTGGGACGTCCAGCGGCACCACTCCTCGAACTTCTTGGCGGCGCCCCAGTAGTTGGCCATGGTCGTGTCCGACGCGGCGGCTGACTCCAGCACCGACAGGGCCCCTCGGGCGAGCAGCACTGGCCCAGGATGGGTCCTGGTTATCTGCTCCGTCAGGGTCGTGGTCCGCTGCCGTCGAAGTTCGGGATGCATTCGCTTGGTGCTCCTCGAAGGTCGGCCCGACGAAGAAGCCTGCCCTGGACGGCGAGTCCGCGGCATTGCCCTCGCTGGGGATCCACCGAATGGCGTGGCGGATGCCCGAGGCCGCCGACAGGGCGCATAGACGGCGTAGAGGGTCGCGAAGGCCTCGGGCGCCAGAGCGGCCCTTGCCAGCGACAAGTGCTAGAGCCAAATTGTCGACGGTGAACAAGATGCGATGATGACGAAGCCGTCCAGACCGAGCCGAGTGTCGCATCGCAAACCCGAGAGCCTCCGCCTCGTATCGCATAATGTCCAAGCCGAACCTCGAGTGACGCGAACTGTGTATCGTGGCCCAGCCGTCGAAAGCCGCGGTCGAGTCGGGAACTTCGTCGAAGCCGTCGAGGGAGGCAGCGTCAGCTGGTTGATGTAACGATGATGCCGTAGACGGGGGGCCCCCAGGGGTTTTGGGGGGCCTCGGACTGTGGCTGCATTCGTTGAGGCAATTTTTGTCCACGGTAGCTTCAAACACAATGCGAGGCTCGATCCCGAGAGCGTGCGCGCGGGCGCGCACGGCGTCGGAGAACCGATAGCGCCATCTCTCAGACAGGCGCCCAGCGGCCGCGGCGACCTCCTGGTCGACGGTCTCGCGGCAGACCCCGATGCCGTAGGGGGAGGCGTCGCTGCAGAGGGTAGTCGCCGACCACTCTGCTCCGACGTCGGCCCACCATAGCGGTGCGAGGGCGGCTGCCGCGCGGAACTCTGCGATGACCGACGGCCACGGCGGCGCGGCCACTCGGGAGTCCAGGCCCATGAAGCGGTAGACCGAGTTGAAGATCGACAGCGTGGGTCTATGGGAGATCATACTCCAAGTACAGTGACCCACCACTGCTGACAAGGCCAGAGGCGATGCAAAGCCACGTCTAAGTAGACCAAGAAGGGCTTGACGCAACCGGCAGAGCCTGTCGATCTTACAGCGGACGATGCCGACGTCGCCGAGGATGTCCAAGCCAGTGAAGACCACGCGCTTGGCCGCGGGGGCGAACTCGTCGACGGGCAGACCCCTCGACACGAGCACGTCGCGCATGGCCTGGCAGGCGGCCGTGGCTACATCAGGGTCGAGAGACACGGTGGCAAAGTTGTCTACGTAGCCCGCGCCGATGACGTCGGAGTCCTTCCGCAGCGGAGGGATGGCAGCGCCGTCCACCAGCATGGAGCTCTCGTCGATTCCCGAGTCGAGGATGGCCGTGGTCAGGGCGGACTGGCAGAAGTGGAGGGCCCACGACCAGCCCATCGGCATGACGGAGACGAACGGCTGCAGGAAGCAGTTCGTCCCGATGTTCACGCCGTTGAGCCGCTTGAAGCCCAAGTATCGATTCGGGGCGACGGGCAGAGAAACATATCGATGTAGATGTGGCGGTAACTTCATGTGGTAGAATGCGCACTTTATGTCGCCCTGGGCCACGTAGAACTCGCGGTCGGCCTCGAGTGCGCTCCATGCCGACGGAGTCGGCAATCTCGTAGAAGGAGGGGCCGAGAAGGACATGTTGGCTACCCGCGTGTCGAAGACGAGCCGCAAGTAGACGCCGTTGGACTTCTCGACGAAGAAAAACCCAATAGAGTAGGTAGCCTGGCGTTCGGCGACCTCCCACTCAAGCATGCCAGCCTGGTCCAGGCGCAGCAGAAAATCAGCATACCCCCGAGGCCGAAATCGCAGACGTGGATCCACATATGGCAACCCCAGTCCCGAGCCCTTCCTGAGAGCAGCTGCATCAGCAGGGTCACGTAGCATTTGATGCCTCCACCCTGACAACGTAGAACGATCAGCTGCAGGAGCGAGGTCGGCCGTCGGGACAGGCGCCACGTGCTTCGGCCAGGAGACGAGCTCCTTGTTGTAGGGTCTTACCCGAGACTCTCCAGAGTACCCAGGCGCCGATGCGAGCAACTCTCCGAGGGCTGCCTCGCATCTAAGAGGAGATTGGGCATATCCAAGAGGTAGTTCAGAATCGCGATACTGTTGAGCAAGATACTCCTCAGCGTCACTACGAGCGCGCGGAGGAAGACCAGGCGTCGGGCTGATCACATCGTTCGGGTCGCGGTGGTACATGTCGTTGAGAGTGGACACCGCGTCGTTGTACCACTCGCGCCAGGCAGCGCCCTTGGCGGCCCGTCTGCGGGCCGACCCGCCCATGGATGAAGTGCCCGATCTTCGCTCCACAGGTATAGGGTGGAGGGGGAAAACGTCTCGCTGTCGAGAAGGTTGAGCAGCGAGGGGGCAATGAGCCTGGCTGGCGCCACTGCGGCGCGCCCCACAGCCAGGCCTGAAGTTCTCAGGCGTCATGGCGCCCGCAAGGCCCGCTCCTCGCGAGCCTTGCGGCGCTCTTTGCTGATGGCGGCCTCCGCCTTCATCTGGTCTGCGATGTACTCCAGCAACTTCGGCGAGATGCAGAGATTGGCCTTGGAGACGCCTGCGCCGAGGAAGTAACTGGTCTCGGGCATGCTGGAGGCCCCAGCTGCGGCGCCGCCTCGGGCAGCGGCCTTGGCCTTGGGGGCCGCGCCGCTCGGAGGTGCCGATCGCGTCTCGCACGCCCGCTCCTCCAGAAGCTGGAGCTGGGGAGCGACGATCTCGAACGATGCCATCTCGGCGATCTGCAGCTGGTCGTACACGACGGCGAGGTCCAAGACGCGGCAGAGGGTCTCGTGGGGCTTCGCGCGCTCGTCCTCGTCGGGCAACGCCATCGACGTAAGCCACCTCGGATGCCACGCCGTAGGCGTGCCCGCCATCGTCGACATGAAGGACAGGCGCCAGAAAAGGGTCCTCGGCCCTTGCACAGGCCAGCCCTGCACGGGCGTCTCCGAGAGGGCATTGACGGTCTCGCCGAACCTCCTCTGGCGCTCGCCCCGCGGGTTGAGCAGCATTGGGGGGGCCATGAAGTCGCCGACGGGGGCGGGCGCCGCAGGGGCGGCGGCGACAAGCGCAGCCGCCACTTCGGGCGCAGGCACCATCGGCAAGGCCCCCGCGGGGCCAGGCGGGACGGCTCCCAGCGCGGCGGCCAGCGCAGCGACGCCAGGGGCGACGCCGAGAGGGGCCGCCGCAGCGGCCGCTGCCGCGGGGGGCAGCGCCAGCGGGGCCGCAGCCCCCGCGGGCGGCGCCGCACCTCCCCCGCCAGGTGGTGGCGGCAGGGCCGCAGGCGGCAGGGCGGCCGCAGCCGCAGGGTCCGCCAGCGGGAAGGGACCAGGCGGGGCGCCTGCCACGTTGCCTGCCGCGAGCGCCAGCGGCAGCGGGCCGGCGGGTCTCGGGTAGCCCGCGGCCACCGAGCGAGCGACAGCCGCCCACAGCTCCGCGGCCGTCGGAAGGCGGCGGAAGCGGTGTACCGCGGCGCCCGCCAGGGCTGGCGGCGCGTCGCCCTGGCCCGCGAGCTGCAGGACCGCTCGCACGTCGGGGCCGACGACGATGGGCTCGTCGTAGTCGTCGAAGTCGGGAGTGAGGATGTAGGCGAGGCCCCCGTTGACGCCAAGCGCGAGGCGCTCGTGCCGCAGGGGCGCGCCGCCAACGCGGTAGCGCAGCACGTGGAAGCTGCCCGCCATCACTGCAGTGCTGGGGCGCGGGCTCGGGCGTCACGCACCTGCTGAGCCGCGAGAGCGGCGATGTCGATGCCGTCCACGATCTCCACCACGGCGGGCGGCTGGTGGGCAGACTGCCCGAGGAGCCGCCGCGCAGCCCAGGCGCCTCCCACGGCCCCGACGGCGAGGCCGACGGTCAGCGCGGCCACCGAGTAGGCCGTGACGAGGCCCAGGCACGAGGGCTCGACCACGTGCCCGCCCGCGCCTGCCCAGGCGCAGGAGGGGCAGGGGAAGGTCGGAGGCGCGGGGCGCGCCAGCTGCGGCGAGCAGGCCCCGCAGCTGGGCGCGGCGGCCCGCGCCGCGACCGTAGCCCCCAGCGCCTGCGCCCCGTACCTCAGGACGTCCGCCGCATGGCGGGCGATGTCTTGGATAACTGAGCAAGACACCTGAAAGACTTGAGAATGGAAGCGCGGCCCGAAAGAGAGCCACAAATAGCCGCGGGCAGCATAATGATGACGATGATGATGATGGTGATGTTGATGGTGATGATGGTGATGCTGATGTTGATGTTTTACTTCGATGATAGATAGTGAGATCGATAGTGAGGTCGAATGTGAGATCGATAGTGAGGTCGATAGTGGTATCGATTGTGAGATCGAACGTGAGACCGAACGTCAGACCGATTGTGAGATCGATTGTGAGATCGATAATGGTATCGATAGTGAGATCGACTGTGAGACCGAATGGGAGATCAAATGTGAGATCGATTGTGATATCGATAGTGACATCGATAGCGAGACCGAATGCGAGATCGATTGTGGGACATATTGTGAGATCGATAGTCAGATCGATTGTGAGATCGATCGATTGAGATTGATAATGAGATCGATAGTGAGTTCGATAGTGAGATCGATGGTGAGACCTTGTGAGATCGGTTGTGATATCGATGGTAAGTTCGGTAGTGAGACCGAATGTAAGACCGATAATGAGATCGAAAGTGAGTTCGATAGTGAGATCGGTAATGAGACCGAATGCGAGATCGATTGCGAGATCGATTGTGACATCCATCGTGAGATCGATAGTGAGACCGAATGTGAGATCGATAATGAGATTGATTGTGAGTTTGATAGCGGGATCGATAGTCGGATCGAATGTGAGATCGACTGTGAGATCGATTGTGATGTCGATTGTGAGATCAATAGAGAGACCGATTGTGAGATCGATGGTGAGATCGATTGTGAGATCGATTGTGCGATCGATAATCAGATCGATCGTGAGATCGATCGATTGCGATCGATTGTGAGATCGGTAGTGAGTTCGATAGTGAGATCGATCGAGTGCGACGTTGGCCCCTCCCCCCCCCTTCACCTCCTTATCACCCGAAGGGTGGTCGTATAGGTATGAGTGAAGGAGGAAGAGGAGGAGAAGGAGGAGGAGGAGGATGAGGAGGAGAAGGAAGAGGAGGCTAGCAGCCTGAGAAACCGAAAAACCCTGGAATCATGAAACCCCTAGCCGCTTAAGGCGGGAGGGCGAGGCGAAACCTCAGAAAATAAAGCCAAACGAGTTCAGGCAAGGAGGGACAGCGGGCCCCCGTCTTGGGGTGGAGGCCCCGCTTCACCAGGTCGGCCTTCCTCTTCTGGTTGGCCCTGGTGGCGGGATTGGAAGACGGCCCAACGCACTCCGAATTCAGATTCAAGCGTCCGCTCCACCGCTCCTCCCTCGACGACGAGGCCCCACACGGGTGCAGCAGACCATGGCCCCGTGGGTGACTAAAACAAGTTTTAGCTCCTTGAAGGCCTCGAGCCCGTCTGGTGGCTACTCTTATGGCGCAGGCACGGACCCCAGGACCTCCTCAGCCGCCGCCAGGGCCTCGGGCACACACGGAGGAGGAGGAGGAGGAGGAGGAGGAGGAGGAGGAGGAGGAGGAGGAGGAGGAGGAGGACGATGAAGAGGGGAATGGAGGGATGAGGAGGGATGGAGGGAGGAAGAAGGAAGGCGTGCCTCCTCTTCGTCGTCTGGGTTGACGAGCACCGCGTCCCCAGCCCGCAGGTCGGAGCCACTGCGGAGCACCTGCGCTGGCTCAGGAGGGAAGCGAGGAGGGGAGTGAGGGAGTCAGGGAGGGAGAGGGGGGGGAGGAGTGAGGAAGGGAAGGGGGCACGGAGAGAGGGAGGGCGGGATGGAGGGAGGGAGGTCTGACCAGGGTCTCGAGGCGAAATCGGCCGTGGCGACGAGTCAAAAGGCAATACCAGACGACTTCCCCTCTCCGAGGGAAGGGATGGGGAAGGCAGGCTCGTGAAGGTCGAGGCCGGATCTGAAAGCGTAGCTCAAGGCGCTGCACACGTTCTCGGGTCTGCTCGGTACCGCCATGCAGCTGACAACGCAGACGAGCAGCACCGCGAATGGGGCGTATTGTGCCTTAATGTTCAAGGCTGTTCGCTCGTCGCAGTGTCTCCTCATTGCTGGGAGGACATGGGGTAGAGGGGAGGGAGGGAAGGGAGGGAGGGGAGAGAAAGAGGGGTGGAAGCGAGGGGAGGGAGGGAGGGGAACAGGGCCGGGCGTGGAAGGGAAGCAGGTCAGGGGAGGAAAGGGAGAGAGGGGAGTGCAGGGAGGGAAGGGGAGGGAGGGGAGCAAGACAGGGGAGGGAGGGCAGGGGGAGGGGAGGGAATTGGAGGGGAGGTAGTGGAGTGGAGGGAGGGAGGAAAAAAGGGAGGGGAACGGGAGTGGAGCGAGGGGGAGCGGGAGTGGAAAGGCCGAGAAGAGGGGAACGGGAAAGGAGCAGGCCGGAGGCGCTGCGCAGCCGCCTGCGCGGGCTCCATCGACACGACGTGCCACTCGGAGCGCAGCGTCTCGGCCGACAGCGGCGCCCACGCCGAGGCCTCGTGGAAGAGCGACTGCCTCCAGCCTGCCGCGCGGGCGCACCTAAACAGACCTCCTCGCTGGTTGCCGGAGGTTCTCTCGCCTCGGGGTGCGTTCCAGCAAGTGCGCCTCTCCGACAGCTGTCTGGGGGTGCCCGAATCGTCCCGGATTGCCGCCCAAGAGCTGAGAGAAGGCCCGACAGCCAAACCTCCTCGGGTTGTTTCCTTGCAGATTTCGGGCTCCCGGGGTACTCACTGGGGCAATGGGGCCGTCAAGAAAAAACGGCCCCGGGTGAGAAGCTGGTGCCGGGGAGAAGGCCCCGGTCCACCTGGTGAAGAAGTGGCGGCCTTGCAGGTCTGGGCATAGGTCACCTAGCATCGCGCCCCGCGCCCCGCGGCGCTGGTCTCTGACAACGCGTGGATCGTTCAACCCTGGACGAGTACAGATTTCGGGTAGCGCAGCCCATTCAATACAGACCGACTCCGGGCCACTAGCGGCGCTCAGCCTTGGACGTCTGTTCTCGGGGTCGCCAGAGGCGGAGTCCAAACCAGCTACACGCAGCTGGATTCTGAACATCGGGCTACACAGCGCAAACACACACAGAGAGAAACATAAGAAAACACAAGTCACCCTCGGGATCTGCACTCCAAGGCCCGACAGTATATCTGGCTCCGTCGAGCTTCGGGTGACGGCCAAGGGATGTACAATTTCATGGCTCCTGGCTCCATGTGTGACCCCTTTGGGGGGAAGGGGTCGACATTTCTGGCGGAGACCTCGGAGGGAGGATGGAGGAGGGACAAAGAAGCGAAGATAGAGGGAGGATGGAACTAGTGAGACTAGTCGCGAAGCGAGTCAGGTAAAACTGACAGAACGACTTATAACCATCGGCCATCGGCCTGGGAAACAATCTGTCTGAAAAGTCGGCTCGACTTTGGTTCACTACCTCAGGATATCCGTGCCAAAGTCCAGAGGACCTGTATGACATATGACCAGAACAGGGTTCACGCCCGCAACAGAACCAAGGCATCAACGACTTGCAAACGCATCTGATGACTTCCGTGCCCCCCGCCGCTCCCCCCCCCCGCGCCCATGAACCCCTGACGACACTTGGACAGATACCGTTGACGTGCTGCCGTCACGAACGCCTTCTGAAGAACCATGGTTGTCCTCTGGCCACGGCGAGCCTTGACCCTAAACAAGTCGCCCGACCCAGATCCACGGAGAAACCCGAGAACCGGACCCCCTCCTGACCACGACCGGCGAACGCACACGCATCCACGCTCTCGCCGTCTGCATTCGGGGGCGCGATCCCAGGGATACGCGGTCGAAAAGATACGTTCCTCGCGGGGCATCCATTCAAATCACAAAAACGCCCCGCATCCAGGGGCCTCAGGGGCCCGGCCTGCGAGGCCACGCGCACGAATCTTCACCCACCATCCAAGCCCCAGATGTTCCCCATTTCAGCGTCTTGGCTGTAAGCCGATCAACACCCTGACGATATTGCTCGGAACTGAGTGCCGGGACTCTGGCCACACAGCCCGACGCGCACGGCTGGAGGAGCAATGGCACGCGAGACGGCTGCGGCCGCGTTCAGCGAACCTGTGGCTGGAAGTGAAATGTCAACCCTTTATTAGAGGCCTCCTAGATTGGGGTCCGAGTCCATGGAGTCGGAGGATCGCGCCGCATCGCCGACGCATCTCGGATACGTCGCCGATGTATCGGCGCCGTTGGCGTGGAGAAATTCGGGCTCGTCATTGAGCCGCATGGGCAATGCATCGGCGATGCGGCGCGATCCTCCGACCCCATCTACTCTAACAAAAGCCTAAGTTCAAAGGAGGGAGGAAGAGGAGGAGGAAACCATGAATTGTCCTTGCTCTTGGCTGCTCGAAAACACTTTCGATCTCCAAAAGACATACCGTGAACGAAGGAGGCGCCGTGGGACAAGGGACGCTTTTCTCGCAAGGTAGATCAATCCAAACACTTCGTGTTCGCAGTCTCTGGCTCGATCAGCTGGGGCAAGCGACACAACACCTGGTACTGTGTCTCTCAGCGCTATGTCCAAATCCGAACTGACGAATAACACCACACGTCAAAAGACGCTACCTGAATGCAAAACTGCAAACCTGTCTGATGCCAACGATCTGTTCCCAGGAACTCTGGCTAAAGAGACCGAGTCCGTGCCCACCTGGATGGATGATCGAGGAGGGAGGTGGTTGGAGGAAGGGGCGAGGAGAGAGGATCGAGGAGGAAGGAGGAATGAGCGCGGAGAGAGGAGAGAGAAGGGAGGCACCCCGAGGACACCCCCCCCCCCACCCGCTCCCATCCCGCTCCTCCTTCCTACCGCATCTTCCCCATGCTGCTACTCCGCACTCCGCTCCCCCTCCTCCTGCCCCTCCTCATGTGGTTCCCCCTCCCTCCTTCCTCCTTGTTCCTCCCACCTCTCTGCTCTGCTTCTGCTTCGACGCCCTCGCGCTCAGGTCTGAGCGGGCACTCCGCGGCCAGCCTCACACCGAAGAAACGAAGTCACAGCATCATTCGTACATATCCGCGCGGGGATCAGTCCAGGTGTTCGGATAACTTCCGTACTCACTCTCAGCATCCAAGATCATCTGCTCCTCTTCCTCCTCCTGCTTCTCCTCCTCCCTCCTCCTTTCCATCCTCCTCTCAGACATGGGCTCCTGGACCTCTCCAAGGTTGCATTAGAACATCATTTTCCCTCGGTGGCGACGGTGGCGACGAGAAGACTCCCACAGACAGAAAAAACATCAACACCAAAAATTGACTGGATATCGCAATCATCGATCCTAGACTCCTCCACCTCCTCCTCCACCTCCTCCTTCTCCTCCTCCTCCTGAGGAGGGAAGGGGGAGGAGAGGACGGGGGGAAGTGCAGGGGACGGGGTCGAGGAGAAGAAGGCGGAGGAAGGGGAGAAGGGAGGGGCAGGAGGGAGAAGGGGGGGGAGGGAAGACGGCCTCCTCTTCCTCTTCTGTTCATCGCTTCGTCGGCATGCCGTCGGAATGCCTTCAGGGCGTCAGGAAGCAGCACGCCCGAACTGGGGACGGACAAAACTGAGGTCGACGGCCAATTTCAATGGGGTCAAAAGCTGACGGCGGCGGCATCTTGGGCAGGCGACTACTGATCCCCAAACGGGCAGGAACTGGTGTCGGTCTCCGTCCCTCCTCCATTCCCTCCACGTTCCGATCTCACCGGAAGCAGACTGGAGAAGCCCACGGTGCCCCGAGGCATCGTTGGAAAACGACCCGAGGCCCGAAGCCAAGCGGCACCCCCAATCTCCACTGACTCACCCGACGGCGTGGTCACCGCACCGTTGTGGGACCTCAAAGAAGACCTCCTCCTAGGAGAGCCCAGAATCGGATCGATTGAGTCGGAGCAGCGATCGAAATGAATCGGATGCAACCAAATCGGGAGAAATCGAATCGACATAAATCCGCAGGCTAGGAAGGCCTCCGCTGAGACATCGGAGTCCGATCGGAATCCGAAATCGAATCGGATCGGAATCGGAAACCATCGCAATCGAATCGAATCGAATCGAACCGGAGGAGTCGAAGTGAGCCCTGCCTCCCCATCCTCCTGCTCCTCCTGCTCCTCCTGCTCCTCCTCCTCCTCCTCCTCCTCCTGCTCCTCCTGCTCCTCATGCTCCTCCTGCTCCTCCTCCTCCTCCTCCTCCCTCCCTCCTCCCTCCTCCCTTGGCTGCAAGGGGGGGGGGGGGGGCGCCTCCCGCGGCCGCCAGCGACGCCTGCGGCGTGGCCTGCCACCGGAGCCTCTGCGCCTCTTGGCGCCCCGGGGAGAAGAAGGGGGCAGTCAGACCCAACCAGACCTCCGCGAGACGAAAGGCCTGGCTTGGCGGCGCTAAGACGAAGCCATGACGAGGATAAAGTCGGGTGAGGATTAATCGAGAATCTCTGAGATCTGGCGGCTCTGGAAAATGTCTCGGGCGCCGCTACCTTCTCAGAGCGATCCAGAACGCTCTGAAAGCGTTCCGGAACGCTCTGGAACGGATTTATCCTCGTCCTATCCCCGTCCGAAAAGGCCTGGTTCGGCGGCGCGCAGAGGGGGGTATTGGGGAGGGGGGTATGGGGGAGGGGAGGGGGGAGGGGAAGGCTTCTTAGAAGGAGGCTGCTTCTTGGAAGGCGCCGGCCTAGCATCTACAGGTAAGGCCAGCGCCTGCAAAGAAGCAGCCTCCTTCTGAAAAGCCTTCCCCCTCCCCCTACCCCCCTTCTGCGCGTGGCCGACGGGTGAATCCAAGAAGCGGAGGTCCACCCCGATATGAGGATGATGGCAAAGAAGACAACGAAGCCCTGGGTAGAGGACGGAGTACTGGCATAGACCCTGAGCCGGCGGTGAAGCGAAGAGCACGCCACGAAGGACTGAGCCGCGGTCAACTTGGAACAAACGCCTGCGGGCAAGACGGGCCCGCCTACTCCAGATGCGAAGAAATCACGACGGGAGGTGTTTGCCCATTCTCCGCCCAAAGAGCCCTGGCCGTCAAGGGAACGGCACGGTGGGGAGGAGCCGGTCCCGGGGAAAAGAGCGCCAGACCTTCGGGGGCCCACGCTGCTGGACAGTCACTGCCTCGGAGCTCTGGGGGCACCCTCCGTCGGGCGAGCGTGCATGCTCGCGCCGTATGGCATGTTGCTCGCCCGGCGCCCCGTCCGTGACCATGGCCTTGGGCGCTGGCCCGCAGGTCGTTTAGCACATCGCAGAACCGATCGATCGTGCCGCCCTCGACCAGACCGTGGAGCCGGACGTGGGAGGGGAGACGATCGGGGGGGAGAGAGCAAGGGGGATCTGGAACTGGCTGCCTCCCCAGAACTCAGGGGAAAACGAAAATACAAGTGGCAGCTGCATTATGAGATTCGAGGCCGGCTAGACCAGGAGATCCTCCATTTTGGCAAAGTAAAGAACAAGTGCGAATGCGCGTATGACACGATACCACGAGTGTGAAATAAATATCGATTGAACAAGCGAGCCAAACGAGGTCCGCGAAACGCAAGTGCGAAATACTGGCAACGCGGAAATACGGGTACTACATAAGTACGGAAAAGTACGAACGCACATCCAACGTGCAGAGAAGACATACAAATGCATTACCCTGACGGCATACCCAACCCCTGCGCAATGCGGGGTATGAGAAGCTTGGGGGACTTTACACGGGGTGGCGACGTGGCATGGAAGGATATACTTCTGCAAACGAAATTCGGGAGGCTCGCGGGTCCCCGCTCAAGGGATACGGGCTTGGTGAAAAGCATCAACAAGCTGAACCCCTGAGTCGTTGAGGAAAGGGCAGCCCCCACGAACGGCGAGGTCTAATTTGAGTCTGCGGCAAGTACCCATGATGCTGGCCTCCCCAGTAGCCCTCGAAAGTGGCAACAGTTTCACAGATCGCAGCCCCACAGAATTGTGATCGTTGTGCTCCCGAGGTCTAATGTGGATCCGTTGTGAGTTCCCACTCTGCTGCCCCCCCCAGCAACCCTCGAAACTGGCAACAGTTTCGCAGATTTCAGCCCCCCAAGAGATGGCGAGGTCGAATTCTGACCCGCGGTGAGTACCCGCTCTGCTGGCCTCCCCAGCAGCCCTCGAAAGTGGCGACGGTCTCGCAGATCGCAGCCCCCCCAGAGATGGCGAGGTCTAATTCTGATCCGCGGTGATCATCTAAAGTGGCGACAATCTCGCAGATCGCAGCACCCTCCAGGGAGGGCGAGGTCTAAATCTGATCCGCAGTGAGTACCCACTCTGCTGGCCTCCCCAGCAGCCCTCGAAAGTGGCGACGGTCTCGCAGATCGCAGCCCCACAGCAGTAGCGAGGTCAAATTCTGATCCGCGGTGAGTGCCCACTCTGCTGGCCTCCCCAGCAGCACTCGAAAGTGGCGACAGTATCGCAGATCGCCGCCCCCCCAGGGGTGGCGAGGTCTAATCTGGATCCGCGGTGGGTACCCACTCTGCTGGCCTCCCCAGCAGCCCTCGAAAGTTGCGACCGTCTCGCAGATCGCAGCACCCCAGGGGTGGCGAGGTCTGATTTGGACCCGCGGTGAGTGCCCACTCTGCTGGCCTCCACAGCAGCCCTCGAAAAAGGCGACGGTCTCGCAGATCGCGGCCCCCCCAGGGGTGGCGAGGTCTACATTGGGTCCGCGGCGAGTGCCCACTCTGCTGGCCTCCCCAGCAGCCCTCGAAAGTGGCGACGGTCTCGCAGATCGCAGCCCCCCCCAGGGGTGGCGAAAGTGGCGACGGTCTCGCAGATCGTAACCCCCGAGGTCGAATTCTGGTCCGCGGTGAGTACCCACTCTGCTGGCCTCCACAGCAGCCCTGGAAAGTGGCGACGATCTCGCAGATCGCAGCCCACCAGGGATGGCGAGGTCAAAATCTGATCCGCGGTCAGTGCCCACTCTGCTGGCTTCCCCAGCAGACCTCGAAAGCGGCAACGGTCTCGCTGATCGTAACCCCCCAGGCATGGCGAAGTCTAATTCTGATCCGCGGTGGGTACCCACTCTGCTGGCATCCCCAGCAGCCCTCGAAAGTGGCGACGGTCTCGCAGATCGCAGCCCCCCCAGGGGTGGCGAGGGCGAATTTGGTTCCGCAGTGACTGCCCACTCTGCTGGCCTCCCCAGCAGCACTCGAAAGTGGCGACGGTCTCGCAGATCGTAACCCCCAGGGGATGGCGAGGTCGAATTCTGATCCGCGGTGAGTACCCACTCTGCTGGCCTCCCCAGCAGCCCTGGAAAGTGGCGACAATCTCGCAGATCGCAGCCCCCCCCCAGGGGTGGCGAGGTCTAATCTGGATCCGCGGTGAGTGCCCACTCTGCTGGCCTCCCCAGCAGCCCTCGAAAGTGGCGACAGTCTCGCAGATCGCAGGCCCCCCCAGGGATGGCGAGGTCAAATTCTGATCCGCGGTGGGTACCTTCTCTGTTGGCCTTCCCAGCAGCCCTCGAAAGAAGCGACGGTCTCGCAGATCGCAGCCCCCCAGGGATGGCGAGGTCTAATCGAAGACGCCGGCGGCGCATCACCGGCCGCTCCCTGGGAGTTTGCCGAAGTGGTGCGCAGCATCGAAAGCCGTGACGCGGCGCGTGTGCCAGCTATCAAATGGCCGTCGGCCCATCCCGCGACCGTGCTTGGGTTTTGGGTCGGAGTCCTCATGGACGCTTCTTGGGGTCTCTCGAGTGGGCTCTCGGGGGCCTCTGCGGGGGAGTTTAGGGGCCTCTTGGGGACCTCCTGGGGGCGTCTTGGGAGCCTCTTGGGGCCCTCTTGGGAGCTCTTGGGGGCTTCTTGGGGCCTCTTGGGAGCCTTCTGGGGGCCTCTGAAGTCCTCCTGTGGGCCTCTTGGGACCGAAAGTTCGAAATGTCCGCTCGGGTTCCCCGTCTGGGCCCCCTCTTGGGGCCGTCCTGGGGCCCTCTTGGGCCGTCCTGGGGGCCTCTTGGGCCGTCTTGGTGCCCTCCTGGGCTGTCTTGGAGCCCCCATTGGGGGCTTGTTGGGCCGTCCTGGGGCGATCTTGGGGGCCTCTTGGGCCGTCTTGGAGCGTGCGTATGCCGAAATGGCGAGAACGCGAAAATCCTTCAAAAACTATTGAGAAATCAATGACTTTTGCATGTTGGGGCCCTCTTGGGGGTGCTCTTGAAGGCCTCTTGGGCCGTCTTGGAGGCGTCTTGGGCCGTCTGCGGGCCATCTTGGGCGTCATGGAGCGATCTGGAACCGTCTGGAGGCTCTCTTGGACTGCTCCGGACTCTCTAGGACCGGCTTGGGGCGCTCTTGGGTCGTCCCCGTGCCGTTCCGGACCTCGAAGCGGGGGGGGGGGGCTGGCGGCAGAGTGGGGCCCCCTCGGAGCGACTTTCAGGAGTTTTTTTTGACCAGGCACTGGCGAAGGGGACCAAAGATTGTGCCAAACACTCTGTCAGAGAGGTCTCGCACGGCCCACACCGCAGGGCGGGAGCGGTCGCAGCCCCCCAGGGATGGCGAGGTCAATTTGGATCCGCGGTGGGTACCCACTCTGCTGGCCTCCCCAGCAGCCCTTGAAAGCGGCGACGGTCTCGCAGATCGCGGCCCCCCCAGGGGTGGCGAGGTCAAAATCTGATCCGCAGTGAATGCCCACTCTGCTGCCCTCCCAAGCAGCCCTCGAAAGTGGCGACGGTCTCGCAGATCGCAGCCCCCCCAGGGGTGGCGAGGTCTAATCTGGGTCCGCGGCGAGTGCCCACTCTGCTGGCCTCCCCAGCAGCCCTCGAAAGTGGCGACAGTCTCGCAGATCGCAGCCCCCCCCAGGGGTGGCGAAAGTGGCGACGGTCTCGCTGATCGTAACCCCCCAGGGATGGCGAGGTCCGCACAAGGCAAGGGGAGACACGAGGGAGGCGGGAGGAGGAGGGAGGAGGCGGGAGGAAGGACGCGCGAGCACTGCTCTATTCAAAACGAATGCCAAACCGAGGAGGGTTGGGAATGAAAAAATGAAAGTTGATAAACATGTAAAAGAAGTGTGACAAACGTGTCTCACACACACACTTTCCTCACGCGTTGGATTTCTAAACTTCTGAACTTCGTACTTCTGTACGGCACATTTTTCGTACTCGTACTTCAGCGTGGTACATCTTATGTTGCAGCTGGGATACTTGGCGTTCCTCTGGGGGGGTCCGGTGTAACTGGCAATAATCAGTCAACACCTGCGTGCCGGCTCTCACATAATTCGATGAAGGAGACGCAAGCACCAGCACTGGGAGCATGTCCAGAAAATGAGACAAACAACGTACGGCTTGCGAACTCTGTCAGTCACCAATGTGCTTGAGCCAACGCGACAGCCAACTGTGTTGAGCGAACATGCCTGAACATCAATCCGCCAGGCCCCTTGCAACAGACAAGGTTTCAGCGACTGCGCAACTGAGTATTCACCAACATAATGGAACACATCGCATCATCGGATCTTGCAGACTTGGCAACCGTGATTCCAGTTACCAGTTCTCGCAGCACAGAACTGAAGGGTGTCCCAAGAGGTAAGATTCTAAAATTTGTTGGATGCGCGCGGGCCACACCTCGGCCCGAAACGTGATGTCAGTTCCCCTTCAAGCCACGATCCCTCCGAAAAAAACTCTGGATCCGCGCTCCCGAGGCCACGATCTCTCAAATGAACATGTGGCCGCGCTCCTGAAGCTGCGATCCCTGGGTTGTTTTTTTTGTTTTAAGATCCGCGCTCCCAGGGCCACAACCTTTTGTCAAAATTGCGACCCTCTCCTCATCATAGGGCGCCGCGAGAGGGATGGAGCCCGGGCAGTTCGGATGGGGGCCACACGACGTTCGACGGGTGTGCCGAGGTGGGCGGGGACGCTACGCGAACCTTGCCACTGGGGCCTTCTCCGCGTAAGGTGTGTACCGCGTGAGGGGTGTGCCGACATGCGCGGGGAGACGCCATGCGAACCCTGCCTTTGCGCCCTTCGGTGGGGCTCCCCTTGGGGCCTCGAAGCGCGTGAAGGGTGTGCAGAAATGGGCGGGGGATGCTATGCGATCCCTGCCACTGGGGCCTTCGGTGGAATTCCCTACGGGTACACGAAACGTGTGAGGGGTGCGCCGAACTGGGCAGAGGGACGCCAGGCGACCATGCCCACTTGGGCCTTGGTTGCCCAGGGGAGGGGGGGGGGGCGCCATGCGACTTGCTCCGCTGCGGCCATAAGTGGAACTCCCCAGGTCAAACGGGGGCAGAACATGTGGAGGTAGATGCGGAGGGCAGAGGCAGGAGTTCGAGGGACGAGGCGGAGGGCCGATGCAGTAGCTCTAGGGACGCGGGGGCGAGGCGGAAGCGAGGACGCAGGGGCGCAAGGGATTCGAACCGAGGATCCAGCGACCACAGGATGGCTGGGAAAAGACACTCGTGTCTGGGGGCGGGGACGACAAGGTGCCGATGATTACCGCTGCTCCCTGGACCTCTCCCCGGGCACGTTCTGCCGAGGAATTCGAGACGAACGCAGCCGTGGCGACGACGACGAGGGCTCTCCAGGACGAGCAGCGGCATCGGTAGCTGTTCCTCGCCGGAGTCTGTTTCTAGAGCGGCGAAATCTATACATAGCCACTGCTCCCTGCCCAGGCACATCCTGAACCCGGCAGCGGTGTATACACCACGTCCTCCTGGCTTTGCCAGGAAGGAGAATGCACATAGCTCATGGGCTCAGGATGGGCCTGGCCAGGGAGCAGCGAATATGCATGGATTTCGCCGCCCGATGCTTTTTTCCCCGCGACGCGAGGAGGCCCAAGAGGGGGGGGGGGCGGCCAAGAGGGTACCGTCCAAGAGGGGGGGTCGCAAATCATGGCCCGAGGCATGTGCGCGGACCCAGGGGGGGCCAGGGAACGCATTGGAAGCAGAAGAGGGGTCCTGAGATCTGGGGAGAGATCATGGCCCCGACCATGATATGCCCCCCATCTAGTTATCACCCGGGGGGGGCCATAAGGTACCCGCACCGCCACTCCCCGGACCCCTTCTGGGACGCGCTCTGACCAGAAATTCGAAGCGCATCCAGCGCTGGCGACGAGGGCCTCCCCAGAGGCCCAAGAAGGGGAAAACGAGGCAGGAGTAGCGGGATCGAAATCTTTTCCTGCTGTGACCCCCCCCCCCTGGACCGACCGTCCCAGCACTCTTACAGGCCTACCGCGACATTTCGTAGAACAAAATAATTTTCGAATAACACAGCGAGAATGTTTTTAGAATATGAATCTGGCGTGTTGAAACAATGCGGTCTCAACCAGACGTGTTCTATGAACATGGCGCGCAAACCACAAAGGTTCTAAGAGCATTGCTTGGTGGGCCTATAGGCAAGCCAGGAGGAGGAGGGAGGAGGAGGAGGAGGAGCAGGAGGACGACGAGGAGGAGGGGGAGGAGGACGACGAGGAAAAGGGGGGCGGAGGAGGCGGACGAGGTCGACAAGCGGGCCCCGGAACGCCCTGAGGCCAGCATGAGCGGTTGGCGCCGAGGCGCCCGGAGACAGGAGGAGGGGGTAGAGGCGGCGGAAACAGAAGAGAAAGAGGAGAAGCGGCCGAGGCACGGAGGAGCACGTAGAGGCTGAGGAGGAGGAGGATGAGGCGGAGGCAGAAACAACAACCACGTTGAGACTGATGAGGAGGAACAGGTGGTGGAGGAGACGGCAGCCACTCCAACGCCACGACACGATGACCGCCCCCCGCCCCCCGCCCCCTCCTTCCCCCTCCCGGGCCGCCCTCGCAGGTGTGTTACTTTCGTTTGTTTCACTTCCCCCCCAGCCTGGGTCAGGGGCCGTTGCCCGCAGGCCGAGGGGGTGTGTAGTGCTGCTGGGACTGGACGGCGCCCTCACACGCCTGACCCCGGTGGCCACCCATCCTAAAGAGGGATGGGTGCCGGGGTCGCGGTGGAGGAGGAAGTGGGAGAAGGGGGAGGAGGGGGAGGACGAGGAAGAGGAGGAGGAGGAGGAGGAGGAGGAGGAGGAGGCGAAAAACCTTGTCCCGCCACTCCAGACTCAAAGGGATGAAAACCTCTGGGGGCCTCAAAAGGAAATCCCAGTTTAGGTTTTTTCAGACGGGCGTGAAATCGGCCTTGGTGTATGGAGCCGCTGTCCATGGCTTCACCCCGCACGAGGTATCCAAGTTGCGTAGTTTAGCGATGTCTGCTTCAGGTAGATCCCTCAGAGGAGCGCCGACAGAATTATGGTGGTCTCTCGTTGGCTTCGACGACCCGATCCGCTATTGTGCTAGTACCTTGAAGCGGTATTGTCTTGAATGGTGGAACTCATCCTCTATGGCCGTTTCGCTTCAGCCTCAAGCAGATGCCCTGAGTGCCAGAGAGTTGTTTCACGCTTTTAATTTTTCCAGGAATTCTCTCAGGTCTGAGAAAAACGTTTCCTGGCTTGGAAAATCCAAGGGCCCTCTGTCCGACATGTTTTTGTGGGTGGAACGGGAAGGTTGGAGCTTCATTGATGCTTCACACCTTAGGGGGCCAGACGGGGCCACCTATGACATAAGCATCGTTCCCCCGGCTTGGATTGCCAAAGAGTTTGTGCAGTCTGCTAAGAACAGGGCTCTGTTGTCTACAGTCAGGCACAAATTAGAAGACTCAGAGCACCCTTTTGCTCAGAGAGTCAAGCACGAAAATATATGGCACGTCCAAATGTCCAGAATTTTGAAGGCCGCCGAACGTCATCTCTCCTTTCGCGAGGCGCAGATTGCTCGTAGTCTGTTGTGTGATTGTGTCCTCACAGCCGCCAAGCTCAGAGAATGGGGCTTTGATGTCCCTTTGGAGTGTACGTACTGCGGTGAACCCGATACGGTGCACCATAGAATCTGGAAGTGCCCTCACGGAGCGCATTGCCGAAACGTCCACCTGGAGGGTGTTACGGAGACTGCGCTTGAGGAGGGGGAGGATCATCCTTTTTATAAGTTGTTCGGGCTTTTGAAACCCGATGTTGATTCGCCGGAGCAGGGGTGGACCGTCACTTATAGAGATGCTGACGGCAATGGAGACCCTTTCTCTTTCGACCCTTCGCTCCCTATCTATCTTGATGGCTCGTGCCTCCACCCACGTTTCGACATCTTGGCCAGAGCCGGCATAGCAGCTGTCCAAATTGACGGTGAGGGGAATCTCCTCAGGGGGTTGTTTGCTCCCCTCCCTAACCTATGCCCCCAACAAGCCGTCCATGCTGAGCACGCTGCTTTTGTAATTGCTGCCAGGCGCGTTGAAATGAGCTCGAACCCCAGTTTCGTGGTCGATTGCCAGGCGGTGCTGAGAGGAATGACGGTTCCCAAAGCTGCCCTGTCTGGCAAAAGCTTGTATAGCCGCTACTGGAGGGATGTTGCTCACAACACTGACGCAGGCGATCTCAAGTTTGCCAAGGTCAAGGCCCACAGATCCGTCGATGAGGCCACCGACGAACTAGATCGAATTCGAATCCTGGGCAACAGGTTCGCCGACAGAATGGCCAACGAAGGTGCCCAGGCTCACGATCTTCCCCAGGACGTCGTGGATGAACACATCCACAGTCTGGAGGCCTACCAGTCCATCTTAGAGGGTGCTGCCAAAGTTCTGGCCGAATAGCCTCCGACCCGCGAGCTGTTTGGGGTCTTGCGGCGTGCCCCTAAACAGCGATTGCCTCGTCCGTTCGTGGTCAGTCACCAACCCGTTTGGCAAGGTACCCATTTTCGTTGCCTCAAATGTTTGAGGAAAGTCAGCCCCAGCTCTAAAACGAGCTGCGCCGAAACGTCTCAGCTCTTCAGAGACATCATTGTCCGTGCTCCTGCCTTGCACCACTCCCTTGTCAATTGTGTACTGCACGATTTGCGGTGGTTTCAGCATGGGCAGAGGGACGAAGCTGTCAAGTCCTTGTTCTGCCCCCCGCCTCCCCACTTCCGAGTTACGAAAGCTACGGAAAGGAGAGGTGCCTGGCACCCAACTCAAGTTTGGGAAGGTGGCCCCTATTGCCTTTTAAGGGTGCCCACCGCGGGGCAAGCTCCGTCCCACAATGTCAGGCTTAATGTAACCCCCTATAAGCTGGCTTTGTGCTTGCACGACCAGTTTCGCAGAGTCCAGAGTCCAGAGGAGGAGGAGGAGGGGGACGAGGAGGAGGAGGAGGAGGACGAGGAGGGAAAGGAGGAGGAAAGGAGGAGGAGGAGGAGGGCGAGGAGGGAGGAGGAGGAGGGGGGGGGAGGAGGAGGAGGGGAGGAGGAGGAGGAGGAGAGAGGTGGGAAGGAGGAGGGGGAGGAGAAGGAAGGAGGAGGAGGAGGGAGGAGGAGGAGAGGAGGAGGAGGAGGAGGAGAAGCAGGAGGAGGAGGAGGAGGAGGAGGGGGAGGAGGACGAAGAGGAGGAGGGGGAGAAGGAGGAAGTGGGAGGGGGGGAGGAAGGGGATTTTTTTTAACATCAACAACTGCCAAGCCGTACTCTCTGGGGGGACGGCGCCTCCCCCCAGAGGAGGGGCTGGGCTGGGTGGCGCCACATGCCACTTACGCCACCAGCCCTGCCCCGCCGCTGACGTCACGGCAACTGCGGGGGGACTCACGCCGAACGGCTGCCAGTCCCGCAGTGCCGTGGAAACAGCGGCGCCCCCCCGCCCCGCCCACATTGGGGGGGGGCGGGGGGAAAAACATCTCAGCCTGCTGCGTACGCTCCACGCTGATGGCAGAGCGAGGCAACCCAGTTGGGCCGCAACACGACGCCAAAAGGGGCTGGATGCTCCTCGACCCCCGCAGAGGGGACGAAACAAAACTAAAACACAACCCTTAAAGGGAAAGCGCTCTGAGACCAATGATTTCGAACAATCCGAATCAAAAGTTGGGGACGGGCAAAGAGGACGAGGGCGCAAGGGCGGAAATCGCCCCTGCTGGCAACTCTTCGGGTCGGCCTACACCCAAGTTCTTCCTTGGGTGGCGGCCTAGCATGACTTTGTTAAAATTCGCGCGGCCATGGCCGCGCAACTCGTTAGGACATTCCTTTGACAAAGCGGTCTTGACAAACACAGCTTGATGCATAAATCCCCCGCACTTGGGGCAGAAATAAAAATCGGAACCATCCGTGCACGGCAGGATCACAACGCTGTGCGAAAGAGAATCAGCGATGTCCAGATCTGCTCTGGCTTCGCCGATGCACGATCCACCAGGCGGCTTGACACAAGAACGAGAGCCTAACCTGCACACAACGCACCTCCACACAGAGTGTTGCCACTGCCACTGATGCTGGACCACGGGCTCCTCGGGACCTCGGGTGGTGCGGCAAGGAGTGACAAGCGGAGCGCCCTCCAAGTTCAATCGTGGCCACATCGGGAGCAACTTGGCCGCTAGTCGGCACGCAACTTTACCAATCTTGACAGCGCGGTTCACTCGCTCTTCTTCGTCGGGCGACGGTTGGGGGTGAGCGCGGGCCCCGCGCTGCGCAGCTTTGTCTGCGAAATCGTTACCAAACCTACGGATTCTCTCATCATCCGAAATGCCTGCCTCGTCCTTGTCCTGGTGGGCTTTAACTTTCACCACTGACTGGACAAACGGGGCATTATTGATATACAGGAACTGGCCAGCATAGCGCCTCCTGTACGAAACACGTTCGCTGGGGGGCAGGCGGAACTGATTAACTACCGCAAGGCAGTCAGAAAAAACCTCAGAATTGGCAACTACATGGAGAGCGGCCATGGCGAGGGCACAATACTCCCCAGCTGGTGCTGTCTGGTTGATCGGGTGGTGCACAGGGCCATGCAGGGCGCACAAGAGGGAGCCCTGGGGGGAGACCATGCAAACCCCCCAGCCCGCCCTTGAAAGTTCTGGGATGGGATGCCAAAAACAACTCCCATCAACATAGATACTGCCCTGCAGGTCCCCATTAGCGAGCGCCTCCGAGAAGTCCTCTTCCTCAGTAGCTGGCAGGATGGCCCCACCCCCCGAGCTAAGGGCCCTTGGCCAGAACGGTTCTGGATGCTCAAAGATCCCCCGATCGAAAAGGATGCGACCCCCATCCGACAGCGGACCCAGGGCAATCTCAAGGATCTCTGGAGGAATAAGCTCGCTGCGAGTCTCAGACACCGCTGGGCACTCATAAAGCCTGTGATGCACAGAGTCTGGATGAGCACGACATAGTGGGCAGAGCAACTGCTCGTCACTGAGCTGGTAGCCCACCTCAGCGGCTCTGTCGGCTGCCCAGGCTCCACCGCAGCACAGGTTCCTGATCGAACCCTTCTCCAGAGCAGAATATTTCTTCGAACGAAGCTGGCTCTTGCAGATGTCGAAACAAGCCCGATCCCACCCAACATCCAAACTCCTTCCCACATGCATTTCCAGGTCCCTAACCACCGCCCGCCTGAGGATGTCCTTCAAGAGGGTTGGGCTGACAAAGGTGAGAGAGACTGGTGTGCCGTCATGCATGGCGAGAGTGGCGTAGTTGGGCATGGACCAACCGATGCGCTTGACAGACAAGAAGAGGGCAGAAATCGGGCCAGCGACAGATCGCCATGTCTTGGGCTGCAGCTTTCCCTCGAATACCGACGACCAGCACCTCCTGAGCTCCTTATGAGTCATACCCCCCAAGTACTGGTGATACTGGGCCGCCCACACCTCCTTCCCCCAACGAACGATAGGTGCGACCATCCCATAGTACGTGGGGTCGTCCTCGCAGACCAAAGCAGAAGAGAAGCTGCGCCCGCCACAAGACGGTCTAATACACTTACCCGCTTGACGGCGGATGTGACCAAGCTCGGCGTCGCTGACTCCGTGGATCTCGCAGCCAAAATTTAACCCCGCCAAAGCCCCACTGGTGAAGATCTTCTTAGCAGAACGGCCCAGGACCTGACGCTGTTTGCAGATCCTGTTGACACGCTTGTCGAAGGTGGAGCGGCGCTGCTTGGCTTTCCTACAACGGCCCTTGACCCTCCTAGGCAGTCCAGCGGCATCGTCAGTCCCCAGGTTGACAGCCGAGGAGGTCCCACCAGGGCCAGCCCAGACACCCAAGAAGGCCAGGAGTTTTTCCCCAAGACGCCGCTGACTGCATACGAGGCTCGCCTTGTCGGGGGCGACCTTGCACTTAATATCGGCCTCCACAGCCTTGAACAAGCCCACAGCCCCGACGGTGATGGCCGAATAAACTTCATGGAAACTACCCTGAGCTGACAGGCCCAGGTCGTCAATGTAAAGATCCAGGCTGGACGACGGGTGCAGCTCGACATTCAAAAAGGCTTTCATGTAATAGGCCCTGACAAAACTGGTGGCAATACTGCATCCAACAATGACACCACGAATCGCCAGGAACGGCCCCTGGATGAAACCGCTGATGTTCAGGTACCTGGGGGCCCGATAGGCCGCGACGCAGAGCCTGGAAACAACCTGGGGGAAATCCAACTCATCACATCTGGTAGCGAGGTCCTCAAGATCCATGGTTTAGTAGAACTTATACATGTCCCAGAGGAGGGACGCCGAGCACTTGCCAAGCTGCACGGCCGCTTCACTCTTAGTAGTCTGCCGCCGGACCACATCCGAAGCCGACTTGAAACCGTAGGCAGCGAACATAGCATGCTGGTTAGCCTCCTCCCACATCATCGCCTCCCTCCTCCTGCATCTCCCCCAAAGTCTGTAGGGCGAGGTGAAGATGCCTATGGGGCGGAGGCCGCGAGACGGCTTGGCCAGCATTGCCAGCATGACTAAACGCAGCTGCTCAGGCAAAACGGCCATCGTCTCCATGATGGCGAAAAGCAACGAGACAACTTGCAGGGCCTTGTCACACAGCAGCGCGTAATGCCGAAGGTGAAAGCCGTCAACAGACACAGCCGACCGCCTGGAATAACCCCTGCTCTTCTCCTTCAAGCACTCGGGCGAAACCAAGGGAAGATGTTCCAGGGGTTGGTAGGGCTTGGGGTCCATCAAATCGAACAGTTCAGTTTCGGCCAGCCATAGCTTCTGAAAACGTTCCCCTTCAGCGCGCAGAAGGGAACGAGGATCGGAAACAACCTGGCCCGCAGCACTGAGGGTCGTGGAGGGAACCCAAGCCTCTACAGGACGCGTCCAGGCGTGAGCATTGCGGCCGCCGCCCTGGTCTATGTCCCTTAGAAGCCACTCCTTCCACGACCGCTCACCTGCAGCTCGAGCCGCCTTGGCGGTCGAGTCCAGAAGGTCAGCTAACTCGATGGACACGCCGCCTATGGCCTCCAGGGTGATCTTGTCCTGCCTAATGAAGTCCAAGACTCTACGGTGGGCCTCGAAGATAGCACCAGACCCCATGTGTTTCTGAATGAACGGCGAGGGGTACTCCAGAACCTTCCTGGCACTCATAATAGGGATCCCACCAGAACAGTTGCGATGCAAGGTCCTCCAGGAAGTGGTCCAATCCCTGACACTCTGAGAAAGCCATCTACAAACAAAAAGTTCAGGATGCCGAGCTGGTCGCTGGTCGCGCCCCAAGACAGGAACCCGCCAGGCCTTGGGAATCTCTCCTCGACACCCAGTCTGGGGGAGCTTAACCTGAAGTTGATCGGCAAGCTCGGCTTCGGCAAGGTTGGCCCATCGCTTATACAAGTCGGTGAGCCCGTAGTGAGCATCCAGAGAACCCCGACGGGCGCATTCAAGGACTTCATAAGCCAAGTCCAGCGTGGAATCCCAGTCCTGGGGCGCGGGTCCAGGCCCGACAGGGACTTCCACAGGCAAAGGAGGAGGCTTCCTGAACTGTAAAACTCTAAGATCGGCTAACCTGGTATGGAAATCGACCCCCGCGGGCGAGTGGGGAGACGTCGGAGCATACCTGTCGACCCACGTCTCCTTGATACCTTTAGATAAACCACCAGACACCACGAAAAAATCATACACCTTTCCGCCAGCTGAGCTAAGGCAGGTGGACAAACCTGCCGTGATCACCTGGCCCTCTAACTGCTGAACGAAATTGGAGTCATCAAGCAGCGAGGGCTCCATATTGAAATCACCTCCGATCACAAAACTGCTGAGGCTGCTACTGGCAATCGAACCGATCTTCGAAAGCAGGGCCAAATTCCTGTCGGACAGACCCTCGCAGCACGACAGGTAGCAGGAGATGCACAGGATGGGAGGAAGGTCCCCAACATGAACAACCCCAGCAACGGCACGAGAGTCTTCAACCACATAACCCCCTGGGGGCCAATGAAGGCCCAGGCCAGCACGAGCTAGAATAGCCACACCTCCTGAAGTACCTAAGTCGGACGAGGCCTTAGCACTCCCGAAGATCGATTTCCAACCGTGATTAAGGGCCCAGCGCTGAGCATCTAAGGTCTGGTGCGCGAGCAAGTGGTGCTCCTGGAGCAACACCACGTGCGCCGCCGTCTGCAAGAGCCAATCCTTAGCAGAACTCCAGGCCGTGCAGTTGCAAGTGACTATCTTCAGGTTGATGGCATCCCCCCCAGGGGCTGGGGGGGCCCTAAAAACTTCAAAACTTTCAGGTCGAGATAACGAACCTGAGGGACCAGGAGACTGCGGGCCGACAGGGGAAAACGCAAGATTGGGCAGAACACCAGCCCGCTTTTTGCAAAAGTCCCCCTGTTTGCAGACGCCTAGGGTACTGTTGGCGGAACACAACAGCGAAGCTTCATATATATCAAATGAACGAATGGACTGGGCCAGGCGATCCTCGAGCTCCGCTCGATTCAAGCTAGCACAGCGTGGAGGCTGGGAAGAAATGGAATGATGGGCCCCCCTGCCCGCGCTCACAGAGGAGTCACGCGGGAGGGGGCAACGGGCACTTGGTGGTGCCCAGGGCAGCCTCAGCACGTGCACGGACGTCGGGAGGTGCCTCGCCAGAGTCGCCAGGCTGCTTGGCCCCCTCACCGTCGGGCGGGCCCGCCGTGGTAGACCCTGCGCCGCCGCCAGCCACGGCCGCGCCGTCCTCGCCCTTCCTCTTCTTGCCAAGACGCTGAACATGCTTGGCTTGCTCCTCACGGGTAGCCTGGGCCTTCTCCAGCGCCCCCTTGAAGAGGGAGTTGCACGCCTCGCGGAACTGCTCGTTGAGCGCTGCCCGCCGAGCTGCCATTTGCTCCTTGTCGTCGTCGGAAACCTCATACTCGCCCTCGTCGAAGAGGAAGATCGAGTCCAGCGAGACCATATCCAGCACATTGCACGAGCCCTGCATGAGCTCCGACACGTCCACCTTGGCGCGTCCAAGCGGCTCTGCGGGGGTGGGGTCGACCACGTTCCCAGCCAGCTCGCGGACCAGGTCCTTGTAGTTGTCGTCGGCCGCCTGCAAGGACTGCTGAGCCGCCGCCGTCGCAACCTTCTGCTCCTCCACCTGCTTCTCGAGCTTGGTGAGCTTGTCGAGCTCCGTGGACAGCTTGCGCTCCCAGAACTGCACGCTGCTGTGGGCCTTGGCCGCGCGCTGCTGGACGGGGGCAGGAGTGGAGGTGCGGAGCAGCTTGTCGAGCGCAGACTTGTGGCGGGAGGCCGCCTCGCCGTCGCCCGACTTCTCGCACAGGCCGATGAGCGTACGCAGCTCGGACTCGGACAGCTGGGCTGAAGCTGAGCCGCCTGGATGCCCGCCAGCACAGCCATGGCCGCCAGGAGCAGGCACAAGCCCAGGCTTGAGGGCAGGCCAGTGGGTCCCCGACTTCGGCCAGCCTTGCCCGACGGGACCTGGGAACCCTGCACGCATCTCGCCGCAGCGCTTGCAGGCGATCCAACCCTCGAGGTTCTTCTTGCATCCACAAGCTTCGCAACGCCAGCGGCGGCCTGACCACGACACAGTGTCTTGGCGGGAGGGAGACCAGCTCCAGTGGCTGTCGCCGCCAACCTGGGTGTCCCACTGACCGGACGATGGCCGAGCCCTGGCCGCCGCCGACCCTGCTCTCCAGGGAGCCTGCGTCGACCACGCCCCACCGCCATTGCTGCGAAGCTGCCAAGCATTCTTGGCCATGCGAGAAGGATACCGAAGCCAAGAAAGGCTCGCACACACAATGCTGTCCTGAAGTTGGTGTGTGCAATGCCCGAAACTCGGGCACAGGACAGCTGGGGGAGGAAGGGGAGGAGGAGGAGGAGGAGGAGGAGGAGGAGGAGGAGGAGGAGGAGGAGGAGGAGGAGGAGGAGGAGGAGGAGGAGGGGGAGAAGGAGGAGAAGGAGGAGGAGGAGGAGAAAGAGGAGGAGGCGAAGAGGAGAGGAGGAGGAGGGAGGAGGAGGAGGAGGAGGAGGAGGAGGAGGAGGAGGAGGGCGAGGGAGGAGGAGGGAGGAGGAGGAGGAGGAGGAGGAGGAGGAGGAGGAGGAGGAGGAGGAGGAGAAGGGGGGAAGGAGGAGGAGGAGGAGGAGGAGAGGAGGAGGAGGAGAAAGAGGAGAGGAGGAGGAGGAGGAGGAGGGAGGAGGAGGAGGAGAGGAGGAGGAGGAGGAGGGGGAGGAGGAGGAGGAGGAGGAGGAGGAGGAGAAGGAGGAGGAGGAGGAGGAGGAGGAGGGGAGGAGGGGGAGAAGGAGGAGGGCAAGGAGGAGGAGGAGGAGGAGGAGGAGGAGGAGGGGGAGAAGGAGCAGGAGGAGGAGGAGGAGGAGGAGGAGGAGGAGGAGGAGGAGGAGGAGGAGGGGAGAGGAGAGAGGAGGAGGAGGAGGAGGAGGAGGGGGAGAAGGAGGAGGAGGAGGAGGAGGAGGAGGAGAACTGGTCGCCTAAGCCCTTCGGAGAAACCCTCAACCCCGAGGGGAGGGTGCTGCCCGCCGGCCCGCGACGGCCCGGCAGGCGCGGAGCCTCCAGCCACCGCTTGGGGCCCCTGCCGAAGGCGACCAGCGGGGCCTCCGCGCCTCGGGCGGTCGCATTAGGAGGAAGAAGAGGAGGAGGAGGAGGAGGAGGAGGAGGAGGATGAGGAGGAGGGGGAAGGAGGAGGAGGAAAAGGAGGAGGAGGAGGAGGAACAAAAAAAGGAGTCAGGGTACCCTGAAAGAGAAAAGACGAGGGCAAGCGGACAAGAAGCGAGAAGAGGGCAAATGATCCGATCCCGCTCCCTGCCTGCTGCCGCTACTTCTACTTCCACTGGATGTAATGTGGCAGCGCTGGCCGCTGCATTCGGACGTGCTATGTGATCGCGCGGGGAAGGTAGCTCGGGAACGCTAGAAACAAGAGGAACAGACGGGGAAGAGCGGGATGGAGCGTGCCAAGCCTGGGGCATAGGGCTGCATTGACGGGCGGCGGGGGCCTCAAGGTTTAGGTGTGCAAAGCCAGAGCCAAAGGACCCCGAGGCGAGAAAACGACCAAGAGCCAACGAAAACTAACGAACACGACAACGTCCGCGCCCACGGCTCGGAAGCCGCCGACGGTGGGCTATCAGGACCCCACAGGCGATCTACGGGCGGTTGGTGGTCGCTTGTTCTTCTTCGATCGACGGCGACGGCGACGGCGACGGCGACGGCGACGGCGGCGGCGGCGGCCACGTCCTCCCTCGAAACGACAGAACCAACGAAGACAGCAACGTCCTCCCCCCCGCCCCCATTGGGCGTACCCGACGGACGAAGCGTGCCGCACGGTGCCGCCTGCGGCTCCGCCCTGGTGTCCCGCGGCGGGCGCGCCGGGGAAGTCCTCGATGTCGCAGAGCCTCGGCCGCGGGCGCCCCCGAGGCGAAAGAAACATGAGGAAGGAGAACGACGAGAGAGGAGGAGGAGGAGGAGGAGGAGGAGGAGGAGGAGGAGGAGGAGGAGGAGGAAAAGGAGGACCAGTGCAAACCCAAAAAAACGCATCATCGATCTTGCTGTCTACCCTCCCTTCCAAATCCCTCTTCGTCGACCCCTACAAGAGTGTTCATTGCGAGGAGGAGGAGGGGTAGGAGAAGGAGGAGCAGGACGAGAAAGCAGGAACGGCGGGCCCCTCAGGGCGGCGACGTAGTTGACGTTGCGGGCGTCGCAAGAGACAGCGTCCATCAGGAACGGAATCGTACGGGATGGAGTCGGGGAAGGGCGCAACAACACTACCGAAAACAAACATTGAGGGTCTGCCGTCCTCCGTGGCGATGGTGTGCAAGTTGCCGTGCTCCTGATCGGGGAGCTCAGCGTGCGGAATGAAAAAGGCCGCGAAGACGTCTGAGACCACGGGCCCCATGTGGTGGACCAGCTCGTGACCAGATGTGGGCGGTTTCATAGGTAGCGGTGGAAGAGCTGGAGCGCAGCAGCAGCAGCGGGAACAGCTCCGTGCTCGAGGTCATCATATTGAGGCGCCATGAGCACGTCCCCGTCGGCGTGCTGAAGCAGGGCGTCGACCCCCCACCCGATACACGTAACAGAGCTGTCCTCGAAGGGGGTGATAGGCTCACCATGAGCGAAATTATATGGGACATCGTCAGGAAACACCGCAGCTACGCCCTCCCGATCAGGCATAGACAATGTCGCATGTAGCACCTCAGCTTCGTCGTTATAGCCACTGTTTCTATGAACGCCTCTCCAACGCGTGGTGGCAGAGAAAGATCCAGAGAGGTCGCAGCATCGAAACCATCATACTGGACTGCCTGGTGGCCGTACTCGTCGTGATCCAGGTAGTACTCACGAGTGATCGTCGCAGAGTCGAGGATGCCTCTCCCTGTCATCTCCATGAGGCTGAGCATGGGGAGGCAGAGGTGCAGCGCCAGGAGTAGCTGCCCCCGCAAGACGGGGGCTAGGAGTGACACGCGCTTGGCTAGGCAGTTGTGGGCGAGCAGGGTCAGCCAGCCAGTACTTCACCTTGAGGTTGAGGAGCAGGGGGAGTGGTTGCCTCCCGCGGCGCAAGCAGCAGAACGAGAGCCAGAGAGCGTAGCATCCGGCGGAGGTCGTCCCAGCCAACATCATGCGGGGGAGAGTCAGATGAGATGGCAGCCGGCCATGCTGGTAAAGCAGTGCGAGGGACACTCTAGTGGCCGCACGACCCACTGAGCAGCTCGTCGCCCAAGAGGGGCTTCTGCTCGAAAGTGCAGCTGTACTCCGAGTCGGACATCATACCGTCCTCTCGCCATCACTCGGACGTCCATGTCTCGTGCATGCTTCGATTGCGTGCGTGTGTTTTCTAGATAGATGGTCCGAGATGCTCATCGGTGATCCTCGCCGAGAACAAATGCACACGTCCGAGCGATGCCAAGTCCTCGAACGAGGGGGAGTTCCTGGGCGCGGCAGCGGGCGCGTCGATGACATACATCTCCTCGATGTCGGCAACTGTGGGGAGGGGTGCTCGGGACCCTCACCGGTAGCCACACTAAGGCACCTGCGTGGCCACCTGGTGGAGCTGGTGCGCGACGATGAGTGAGCGGCATGAGGGCACCACGGGGTCGATGTCGAGCTCCTCGAGACTGGGCTTGCCGATCAGTGGCGGGCTGAACTCTGGGATGGCGGTGCTCGGGCGGTCGCTGACCTCGCGGAGATAGCGAGCAAGCAAAGCACAATCAATCCTGGAAGGGTCAGGCCGCCAATCCAGCCACTCATAGCTCGGAGCCATGTGCGCCGTGCCTTCTGAGGGTCGAGGTGGAGCTGTCCATGAAGGTGACGGCGAAGGGCTTCCCGAGGAATGACCGACGAGTACCATGCAGAGTGAAAATATCTCCTCAACAGCCTGACAACGTTGAGAGGCGCCGCGCGCTCGCGAGACTACTTGCCCGAAAGGCCAAGAGGCAGCTGCGGCCTCGGGCACGGGGACGCCCCCGGGAGGCTAGACTTCGGCAGACCGTCTACGGGAACCACTCTTGTCGATCTGGAGGGACGTCACCATCATCGGCAGCCGCCCAGAGGAGCGTGCTGGACCGTCTGAGGAGCGCTGGGCAAAGGATCTGCTGAAGGATGAGGCGATGAGGAAGGCCAGAGCTCTGCGAAGTAAGAAGACAGCGGCGTCGATCACTTTTTGTTTACGTCGAAGCGCAGAAGAGGCAGCCCGCACTCGCGCTCAGCAAGCCCCGAGACGGCATTGCGAATTGCGGCGTCGAGCACGGCGCCGATCGTTCGCCTGAAGGTGCAGCTGGTGGACGTGAAGGTCGAGCCCGAGGACGAGATTGAACGGCCCCGACCGCAGCAAACGGAGAGGGAAGAGCTCGGGCTCACGCGAGCCAGGAGCATCAACCTCCGCCCGGGCGGAGGGGGTGTCAGTGCCGCACGATCGGCGGGACTATCATGTGGGCCACACACGTGGTAAGGAAGGGATCGCGCGACGCTAGCCGGGACAGGAGGAAGGGGAGGCAGAGCCGGAGCCGTGGACGCGAAGGGGTCCCGGCGCAGCCCTTGGCGATCTGGGACCGCACGGGGGAGGCAGAGGCTGTGGCTGTGGGATCCCTGCAGTGGCAGTCAGTTCCGAAGCCACCAGGAGCGGGCCCTTGCATGAGGAGCTCGGCCGCAGGCTGCTACCATCTCTGGACCCCCGCGAGCGCCTGCCGGCTTCGTCACCACACCGCGAGCGGCTACCGTCAAAACGTGTATTGAGGACGGGTGGCAATGACGAAGACCCATGGAGGCCGAAGCTCGGAATTTCTGGGCGGCGGGCGACCCGTGAAAACGGCAAAGGACGGGCCCTGGACGCAGGCGCGCGTCCTTGCCAGGCGCGCTGACTGCACCGGAGCCCGGGGCCCCGCTGCCCGAGGCTCAGCACGAGCCCCTCGACAAGAGCCCAGCCTCGAGCCGGAGGCCGGGTGAACACCTGACTGGGGCACCGATGGCCACGAGGCGCGCGCACCGGCACCGGGCGAGGGAGAGATCGGCGAAGGCATCTACGATCGGCGGCGAGCCTTCTCAGAAGGCTAGGAAGTCCCCAGGCCCTGTGAGAAGCGTTCTGAGCACTCCCCGATGACACTGAAAGCTTCTCAAAGGCGCGAGGGCTTCCGAGAAGTCCCGCCGCCCTCCGAGAAGGCCTTCTCCTTCTCCTTTCCCCCGCCCCCCTCGCTCGCCGCCGACACGAGGTGGCTGACGTCGAGGTTCCCGAATCTGGGCGAAGAGGAGGCATCGGGGAGTGCGGCGGCTGGCCCAGCACTGAGAGGGTGAAGCTGCGGAATTGCGGAAGTACATCGGAGCGGTGGGCCCGGAGGGTGACGCGTCCTTGGTGGCCCTCCAGAAAAGGCAGGCGCAACAGGCTACGGAGGAGCCCGCAGCGCGGGACCTGGCCGACGTGAAGATCGGCCCGACGGCGGTGGACGAGAACCTGCGTGCGGTCAGCAGCAAGCAGCGGAGCTTCACGCTGGCCAAGCATATCCAGAAGGCGACAAAGGATTCGAGGCGACTTGGGGCGCTGGGGCACTCCAAGTACGTCGAGGAGCTGAAGGATGTGACCCACCGAACGGTACTGGCCTCAGCGACCAAAGGCACCAAGAGCAGCTACAAAATTGACTGGCAACAGTGGAACGTCTTCTTCCGCATTCGCGGGAAGAGACCAATCCTAGACGGCCAGACCAAGGAGGAGGAACGCGAGGAGGAGGAAGATCTGCTGCTGTTCGTGGTTCACCTGTGGAGCATACTCCACAAGGCGCACGGCACTATCCGCTCCAAACGGTTGGGCGTGCGGTGAGCCGGACCTGCTGGTGGGCAAGCCGAGGTTGCGGGTGGCGCTCAACGGTATCGAGAGGCTGCCAGGTACGGGAGCGAGGAAACTGCTGGTCACTGTCCGTATGCTCGAGAACATCTGGGTGCGGCTGAATCCTCACTCGGACCCGGACGGAGCTGTGCTCTGCTGCCTGATCATGACGGCCTTCTCCTTCCTCATGTGGATCTGCGAGCACGCTCATGCCGGGTACTGGGATCACTGCAAGGTCTTGACTGGCCTGGACGTGCAGGCCAATCCCGACGTACCATCTCGCCTCGGCCGACGAGGTGGTCCTGCGGTTCAAGGCGAGCAGACCAAGTCGGTGCAGGCACGGCCACCGGGCGGGGGGGCGAGATCTTTGTAGTGTGGGCAACGGAGCAGTACCAGAAGCACTTCCCGGCGAGGATGGGAGGCGGCTCGGAGGCGTACCTTCCGCTCGCGCGGTGGGCGGATAGCAGCCCAGTGTTGCGGCAGAGGGTTCAGGAGGAGTTGCAGCGTGCGGCGACAGCAGAGGGCTACCCTGCATCCCAGTTCGGCTCCACTCCCTGAGGATTGGGGGGGCCACGGCCCTGTACCACCATTGCGGGGACACCGAGGTGGAAAAGAGGTGGAGCCAGTGGAGCGGTGGCGCAGTCCCAGGGTGTCACGGCGGCCATGGCCAAGTCGGTATCCACCCTGCTCGTGGACTACGGCGTGGCGCAGGAGGGGAGCCAGCACCGGGGGAAGCCCCGAGGAGCCGCGGCGCGCTGGCGGGACCCGGCGCCAGACGGTGGCTCGGCGTCCATGGCGAAGCTGCTCGGGCAAGGAAGCGGTAGGAACCCGTGCCTAACCGAAAGGGCTTGCCTGAGTTGGGGTCGGCATTGGCCGTGGGGTTGGCTCCACGGACCCGAGCTTCCGAGGCCTCGACGGTCGAGGAGAGCGCGTGAGGCGTGAGGCACGAGGAGGAAACTCGACGGGAGGAGTGTCGTACTCAGTGAGTCGGTGGGTCACCTGGTGTGCGCGTCTACGCTCAGGGCCGTTGGGCGGGAGGAGAAGTGAGGCGACGGCCATGTTGGCGGTGATCCAAGGTGCGAGCCTGCGGCGAGGTGCGGGGGTACCGCACTGGTGGCTCAGGCAGCGAGGAGAGCCGCGTGGTCGGCTTCAGGAGCTGAGCCGGCGAGGGCCTGCACGAGGAGATTGGCCAGCCAGAGGAGAGAGGAGGAGCCCGAGGCGTGGCGCTTCGCCCGGTATCATCGCCGCCGTGACCCGGGAGGCTGTGCTGTGCGTGAGTCTGGTGGGCCGAGGGCCGCCGTGAGCGGCACAGTGCGCCTGCCCGATCAGCGCGCAGGCATGGGACGAGTGCGCCCTGCCGCTCATCGGGAAGGCGCTTGCGTTCTGCGGCAACGGCCTCAAAAACAACGATGTCGCAGTCGCCGCCACCAATCGTCATATACGATTACCGCTATGCGGTGTTGTGCACGTTCCGAGCTTTCTTCGAGCCAAAAAATAGGACGTCCCAAACCCTCAAAATTCGATCCTCCTCCTACTCCTCATCGATCCCCCTGTCCGATCCTCCTTAATCCTCCACCTCAATCCTCCTCCTCGATCCTCCTCGATCCTCCTCGATGCTCCTCGATGCTCCTCGATGCTCCTCGTCCTCCTCCTCTCTCCTCGATCCTCCTCCTCGATCCTCCTCCTTCTCGCTACTACTCCTCGTGCTCCTCCTCCGTCTTCTCCTCCAACTCCTCATTCCCCTCCTCCTCCGCCTCATCCTCCTGCTCTTCGAGCCTCCTTCTCCTCCTTCTCTCCTCCTTCTCGAACTTCCCCCTCGATCCTCACACACATCCTCGAGCCTCCCCCTCCATCTCCGATCCCCGTCACTGGCCTTCCATCTCGATCCTCGCTCCTCGAACCTCCCCCTCGATCCTCAATCCCCTTTGATCCCCTGTCCTCCGATTTCAAGGCTGAGATGCATAGCGCACTGAAAACATACTCATGTTTCGCGATAGCAGCCATTACCGGCCCTGGGCCCTCCTCTCCCCTGGTAGCACCACGATTCCTGCCGGGCACGTCTGGGAATGCCTCGGAATAGCCAAGAGCGCTCGACAAGCAGATACAGATTGGGATCTGCTCTGGCAGAGCGTGCACCATGCGATGGATAAGCAAGGACCTGCGGTTGATAGCTACGGCTAACTAAGCGCAACGAAGGGAATTGCTGGGAATACAACTTCATGTTGTTTTACCCTCTCCGTGCCCGCCTCCGCCTGGTTCCTGGTTCCTGACGGCATTGGTGTCTTCAGACGCTGCCGCTTTCCTGCGCTTCCTCCTCCTCGCCCTCGTCGCCTCGTCGTCCTCGTCCTCCTCATTACATTGCAGGTGCTTCACGCGAAGACTTACGAAACAAACGAAAGAACCATCACCCTGACGACGTACCCAACCCCTGCGCAATGCGGGGCACGAGTAGCTGCTTGAGACACGTTATACAGAGGTGATGACGTGACATGGGCGTATGTAATTCTGCGAGCGGCATTTGTGAGGCTCGCAGCCCCCCAGGGACGGCGAGGTCTCGCTCAGATCCGCGCGGTGCGTCACTCAGCTGGTGACCATTTCGTAGATCGCAGCCACCCAAGGACGGCGAGGTCCCGTTCAGATCTGCACCGTGCCTCACTCCGCTGGACCCACCACCAGCCCTCGAAAGCAAGTGGCGACAGCTTCGCAGATCGCAGCACCCCAGGGACGGCGAGGTCTCGCTCAGATCCGCGCAATGCCTCACTCCGCTGGACCCACCACCAGCCCTCGAAAGTAGCGACAACTTCGCAGATCGCAGAACCCCAGGGACGGCGAGGTCTCGCTCAGATCCGCGCGGTGACTCAGTCCGCTTGACCCACCACCAGCCCTCGAAAGTGGCGACAGTTTCGCAGATCGCAGCCCCCCAAAACGGCGAGGTCTCGCTCAGATCCGCGCGGTGCCTCGCTCTGTTGGACCCACCAGCAGCCCTCGATAGTGGCGGCGATTCTCGCAGATCGCAGCCCCCCCCCCAGTGACGGCGAGGTCGGAGACAAACACCGCAGGCAAGATGCATACACAAGAGGTGCGCACGATGCGAGAAGAGACAAAAAGGAGGCGAGAGGCCGGAGGCGGGAGGAGGAGAAGGAGACGCGACCGCAGTGCTCTATTCAAAACGAATACCAGATACCCAACCAAGGAGGGTTGGAAAAAAGGAGGAAAGGGGGCGAAGCGGGCGGGGCCAGGCCGAAACGACCAGTTTGATTACACTTCTGTTGTGGATTCATATTCCAGGAGAGGTCTGGGCGTCCCTGGGCCAGAGGGGGGGAAGTGGCTTCGTCGTCGTCAACGTCCTCCCCATCCTCTTCCTCATACTCCTCCTGTCGTCCTATTCTTCCAAATTGCGTTGCCAAGTGCTTCGCTGCACAACAACGTGCGCACCACGTCACTGGGGCGTACTGGGGGGCGTGCGGAATGGCGTACAAACCCAGAAGATAAAGCTGTCCAATTCTAACTCGACCTTACCAACAGCACGCTGAATCCGTTCTTGTGAACGATCGGGATACTGTGGAGGCTCTCAAGCTCGGTGTCTGAAGCAGTCCAGGAGGCTGGGACCACACGCGGTTGAGGCATCACATGCGGAACATGCGAAGGCCTGCTGCTGGATACACGTTCGGATGGCTGCCGTGTTTAGCCACACGAGGCCAACACCCTGGAAAGACTTGCGGCCACATGTGGATCCAGCTTTCGCCCAGGCTGGCCACGTCATGTGTATACAGCTTCTTGGTAAGAGTCGCACAAGACAAATATCCTGTTTTGTCCGGCTGGACTTCCCCAACGAAGCAGGAACACGACGACGATGACGGGAAGGATAATGAGGAGGGATGACGGGAAAAACGAAGAGAAGAAAGAGGAAGAGGAGGAGGAGAAAAGGGGGGGAAAATTAGCCTGGCGAAGGACCCAACCATACGCAATTGTGGATACAGCAATTGTGAATGCCATCTTCGCCCGCGCTCCCTATGTGGCCACGGCTTCCCGCCGAAGCCCGATATGCTCAGGGGCACGTTTGTGGCCGTCTTCGCGGGCGCCGACGACCACGACGACGGCGCCCCCCTGACCGAAGAGCAGAAACAGGAAAGGGTTCTGAGAGCCATGAGGGAGACTGCCATGGCGCCTTCGGTGGAGCTCCCTACGGCGCCGAAATGAGGCGGGGCCGCCATGCGAACGCAGCCACTGGAGCCTTCGGTGGAGCTCCCTATGGGGCCACGATCCTCGTGAGGGGTGCGCCAAAATGGGGCGGGGCCCACATGCGAACGCAGCCACTGGGGCCTTCGGTGGAGCTCCCTATGGGGCCACGATCCTCGTGAGGGGTGTGCCGAAATGGGGCGGGGCCGCCATGCGAACGCTGCCACTGGGGCCTTCGGTGGAGCTCCCTTATGGGGCCACGATCCTCGTGAGGGGTGTGCCGAAATGGCCCCGGCCGCCATGCGAACGCTGCCACTGGGGCCTTCGGTGGAGCTCCCTATGGGGCCACGATCCTCGTGAGGGGTGTGCCGAAAGGCGAACGTGCCACTGGGCCTTCGGTGGAGCTCCCTATGGGGCCACGATGTGCCCGGAGGCCGCCATGCGAACCCTGCCACTGGGGCCTTCGGTGGAGCTCCCTATGGGGCCACGATCCTCGTGAGGGGTGTGCCGAAATGGCCCGAGGCCGCCATGCGAACCCTGCCACTGGGCCTTCGGTGGAGCTCCCTATGGGGCCACGATTCGTGTGCCGTGAGTCCCAGTATTGGGGACGATCCCGCCGAAATGCCGCCATGCGAACGCTGCCACTGGGGCCTTCGGTGGAGCTCCCGATGGGGCCACGATCCTCGTGAGGGGTGCGCCAAAATGGGGCGGGGCCACCATGCGAACGCAGCCACTGGGGCCTTCGGTGGAGCTCCCTTATGGGGCCACGATCGTCGTGAGGGGTGCGCCAAAATGGGGCGGGGCCACCATGCGAACGCAGCCACTGGCGCCTTCGGTGGAGCTCCCTATGGGGCCACGATCCTGGTGAGGGGTGCGCCAAAATGGGGCGGGGCCCACATGCGAACGCAGCCACTGGGGCCTTCGGTGGAGCTCCCTACGGCGCCGAAATGGGGCGGGGCCGCCATGCGAACGCAGCCACTGGAGCCTTCGGTGGAGCTCCCTATGGGGCCACGATCCTCGTGAGGGGTGCGCCAAAATGGGGCGGGGCCAACATGCGAACGCAGCCACTGGGGCCTTCGATGGAGCTCCCTATGGGGCCACGATCCTCGTGAGGGTTGTGCCGAAATGGGGCGGGGCCGCCATGCGAACGCTGCCACTGGGGCCTTCGGTGGAGCTCCCTATGGGGCCACAATCCTCGTGAGGGGTGTGCCGAAATGCGGCGGGGCCGCCATGCGAACGCTGCCAATGGGGCCTTCGATGGAGCTCCCTATGGGGCCACGATCCTCGTGAGCGGTGCGCCGAAATGGGGCGGGGCCGCCATGCGAACGCAGCCACTGGAGCCTTCAGTGGACCTCCCTATGGGGCCACGGAACGCTGTACTGGGTGGGTGAAACGCAGGGAGGAGGGGGGAGGAGGGGGAGGAGGAGGAGGAGAAGAGGAGACGCGGGCCACCGTCTCTTCAAAACGAGGACCCAACACCACAGGATGGATGGGAAAAAGAGGGGAAGGAGAAGAGTGAGGCGCTCTGCCGTAGCAAATCCCTTAGGCATGAGCGCTCTGCCGTAGCCCATCCCCATAGATATTTGCTATCCGGGTTGCCTTTGGTTCTTCCTCAGCATTCCTGGACTGCGCCGGCGCGAAACGTGACTTTACTGCCCACCCCCATCCACTCCCATGGTAAGGCCCATCATCGCCGAGGAATACAACAACGCTCTTACATGAACCTCCTGGAGAACAGATGTCCCAAGACCCCATGGGGGCAGAGCATAATGTGGACATATCCCTGCCCAAAGGGAATGGAACACCGCTTCGCGGGTCCGAGAAAATCCGTCCCCCATGCGGTGGCGACATGGCCGACTCCGGAAGCCTTGAATCCAAACATGCGGACGTCTGACTTTTACTTTCGCCGCCTTCTGCCGACCTTCCGCCGGCGGACCCGCTGCCGGTTTACTTTCGCCGGCTTCCGCTGGCCCTCCGCCAGCGTCCGACGAAAGCGAACGCGCTGAAGGCGAGCCATCTGTGAAGCGCGGCATTTATGCTTACTACACTCCATCATCGGATCGATCCTAGAACCTCCCCAAACCTCCGACATCGTGTTTTCTTCATAAGTTGGACCCCACAATCTGGACCATCTTCCTGGGACCGCCCTGTCATCTCTCGCAATTGTGGTCACGGCGCTGGGGTCTGGCAAAGGCATCCAAAGGCTGAACATCCGCGAAAACCTCCCGTCGTGATTTTGTCCCGACGCGAGGGGCTGTGGGTTCGGGGATACAAGAATCTGTTCCTCACGCCTCTCCTGGGGTGCTCTCTGGCCAAAATTCCAAGGCGAACCCAGCCGCAGCGACGAGAAACCCACAGGAGGCCAAGAAAAGCCTCGATCCCCAAAGTTCGAGACCTCGGGCGGCCGGTTGGGACAATCCATGCCCCCCACCCAAAATGCTCTCGACGAGGCGCAGCTGATAGAGAGTTCCCTAACTAAGCATCGGCGACTCCGAAGGGTGTGGCTTTCAAAAGGGAGTGTTTTGTAACCAGCACCTTGGGGGGAACTCTGGGGCGCGGGAGGGGACCTCGACGGAGCTGTCCGCCGCGCCACGAGGCGGCCTGACGATGACAGCGTCGTGCCCCCCAGGCCCTATAGAGGCGCCGATCGCAACTACACCCCGGCGTAACCACACCTCTTTTGCACACGCACCCCGGCGTAACCTCACCATCTACAGTCGCCGAACCTCGACAGACATCTAGCAAGACAAACAAGAAAATTGTTCACTGGGTGGACCTCCCCATATGTGCATCTATTCGCATGGACTTGTCCGCCGTGAGTGTCTAGGCGCAAGAGCTTTCGAATATACGCGGGCTTGAGTTGTGACGGTCTGGTCATGAATCTAACTGCGAATGAATGGGAGTGTGAATGAGTCTCAGTAGTACGAGCGCGTCTCTGCGCGTGAGCCTGGGGCCTCCTGGGGCCTCCTGAAACCTCCTGGGGCTTCCTGGGGCCTCAAGGAGCCTCTTGGGGCCTCCTGGGCCTCTTGGGGCTTCGAGTGGCCTCCTGAGGCCTCCTGGAGCCTCGCGTGGCCTCCTGGGGCCTCCTGGAGCCTCCTGGGACCTCCTAATGAGGAACCGTGCCCCAGGAGAGGCTCAATATATATATATATATATATTATATATATATATATATATATGCATATATATATATATATATATATATATATACACATGTCCATGTATACATACATCTATATATATATATATATATATATATATATATATATATATCGGAGGTTGGGGGGAGAGATCGAAGTGGAACGGAGAGCCCCCCTACCGGCAAATCGATTTCGGTTTCGTGGTCGTGCGTGCCGTGCGTGCGGGCGAGCCGAACCTGCGTGGGCGGGCGAGAGGAAAGTCTCCTGTGGCTGAGGCGCGGCCAGACCAAATGATTGTGCCCCGGGCGTCCGGTGGCCCACGGTGTCCCGCCGGTGTCAGGAAAGTCTCCTGTGGCTGAGGCGCGGCCGGACCAAATGATTGTGCCCCGGGCGTCCAGTGGCCCGCGGTGTCCCGCCGGTGTCCCGATGGTGATGATGATGGTGATGATGATGGTGATGATGATGATGATGATGACGGTGATGCTGATGCTGATGATGATGATGATGATGATGATGATGTTGTGGTTGGTGATGTTGATGTTGATGATGATGTTCATTGTGAGACCGATTGTGAGATCGATTGTGAGATCCATTGTGATACCGGTACTGATATCGATAGTGATATTGAATGTGAGATCGATTGGGAGATCGATAGTGAGATCGATTGTGAGATCGATCGTCAGATCGATTGTGAGATCGATCGTGAGATCGATTGTGAGATCCATTGTGATATCGATATCGGGCTCCAATCGGCGATGAAGGGGCGATGGGGGGTCGATGCGTCCCCCTCTGAGCCTACCCCTCCCTGACGTTGCCCCTTGGTGTTCGGGTCATAATTAACTCGGGTCTCTTGCGGCCATTCGGCACGATCCGGGCACCCTGGAACGCTCTCGGCGAGGCGCAGCTGCCGAATTCATCCCGAAGCCGGAAAACCGCCGAGATCCGACGGAAACGCCCGAAAGCCTCCATCCTCGACAGCCCCCATGACCCTGAGATCCGACGTTGCAAGATTGCGACATCGCAAACATCACGACCGGACCCCTAGACCCCCTGACCCCATCTCGCTGCGGTATTTTTCAAGCCGGATCGGGGGCCCCAGGGCGTGAAATTGAGCGACAACGCCTGGAACGAAAAAATTGAGTCGCCTGGAAACGTTGCCCCTGATTCCCCCGCGGGGGGGGGGGGGGGGGGCGTCTTGACCGCCGGCCGCCGGTCAGCGCAGGTCTGGGCGCGCGCGCTTGCGCTTCGAGGCGTCCGGGCTCCCAGGGAGGCCTGCGCGCCCCGGCGCGGCGGGAAGAGGCTGCCGCTCCTCGCGCGGCTCCTCGTGCTGCTGCTCCCTGTTCTGCTAAGACGCGGCCGGCGCACGGAGCGCACACACACACACACACACACACACACACACACACACACACACACACACACACACACACATACAGGAAAACAGAAGGGGATGCTGCCAAGCACTCGCCACCCGTGCTTTAGAGGATCTCCTTGCCTCCTGCTGCTCCGTACAGGGCCCGTCGATCCAGCTCGGATTCATGAGCCTCCTCCCTCACATCTCTCCAAGTGCTCGAGCTCCTCGCCCTCACCCTACCCCTTCTCCGCCTCCTCCTCCTCCCCCTCATCCTCATATTCCTCTTGCTTGTTGGTCTGTAGTGGGACGTACAGGGACATACTAATACTATATGTCCTCATTGGAGGCGCGCGTCCGACCCGAACATCTAGCATACCCATCTTGTAGTACATCGTTTCACGAGCGGTGTGGCCAGAGAGCGCCCGCCACGACGCATGCACTATTAAATTTCTCGGTGCGCGCGTCGCCCCCGGGGGGGGCGACGCACATATAGTATGAGCATGTTGGCGTGACGCCGATGTAGCGCATCGCCCTTCTCTTCGTCCTCCTCGTCCTCCACGTCCCCTCGTGTCCTTCCTCCTCGTCTCCCTCCTCCTCCTCCTCCGCCTCCTCCTCCTCCTCCTCTTCTCTTCTCCTGCTCCTCGTCTCCTCTCCTGCACATCCTCCTCCTCGTCTTCCTGCCTCTACCTCTTCGCCTCTGCCACCATCGCCTGGGGCCCCTCTGTCAAAAAAAGGGAAAGGGAGAGCATCCTCTCCGAAGAGGCTCCCCGAAGAGAGGATATAAGCCACCAGGAGGCAAATAGTGTCTTCTATGAATAATTCCTCTCCACGATGATGAATTGCCCAAACCTCGATGGCTGCATTTCACAACAGCGTGACTGAGCCGCAGCGTGAGACGGAGCAGCAAATTGCAACTGCCCAGCCGCACCCGCCTGTGTGAAGAGTAATCAAAATAGCCATGAAACGAAGACGCAAGGTGTAGTTAACGGGACGAGGAGGAGCAGAGGAGGAAAAACGATGGCTGCCCACACCATGTCGCGGCACACTACCCGGACCCAACCATAGGCAGCACATTGCAAGCAAAAGCTGTCAGAAGCCCCGGACTCGGGCACGGTAGGGAGACAAGGCAGAAGAGGAAAAAGGCGGACCCAGGAATTGAACTCGCGCGCGTATGCCGAAGTGAATGGACGGCGCCCGCACCGAACCCCCCGCGAGAACAAACTAGAGAGAAACAGCCAGAGTACACTAGAGAACAAACTAGGGAAAACGTGGTCAAATACCATGTGTATATATTTATATATACATAGGTTATGTAGTATCATGCCACGCACGGGCCAGCCCAGGGTGGCGGGGGGGGCAAACCCAGCGCAATGGCTGGGGTCGCCCGCCCGCGACCGACCGGGCGGCCTGGCAAATGCAAACGATGGGCCCCAGCCCAACAATTAACTAAACCAACACATACAAACGACAAGAGACTGCAGACGAACGGAGAACGGTGAGGAGGAAGGGAAAGAGGGGTAGAACTGCAAACCTTGCAGACAAACCTCACTGGCTCACTCCTCGCCGCCGTGCTGTTCAACGTCGTACAGCCAGACCCCGTCGTACGTACGGGTCCGAGCCGTTAGTAACAACACTATTCTACGGATTCGTGGTGGCCGTCGTATTCCTGTAGCTTCCGGCCGTCGTGACCGTGCGGCTCGGCGTCGTCATGCAGCCCGTACTGGATCCAATCGCCGATCTCGCGGAGGCCATTGCATCACCAGGATTGGTGGCCGTCATGGTTTCGACGCTCACCGTCGTCGTGCTGCCGGTATTGGAGCCACCCGTCGAACTCGTGGTGGCCGACGTATCCCTGCTTGCCCCTGAGCCCAGCGCGCAGACCTACGACTCGTCCAGCTTCGTGTAGGACTCCATCGTAGTGTCCATGGCGCCCCCAACATCATGTCGAAGGAACCTCAGGGTTGTCCTGAGAGCAGATCCTCAGGGGATCTGCCGGAGACTTGAACCCCTCCCCCAGCCCCAGAGCGACCCCAGCACTTCCAGGCAGAACCCGCACCCCAGAATGGCAGGCTTAAGGACCCGAGCTGTCCTCAGGCTGCATGGGCAACGGCATCTGTAGCTGCTGGGCTGGGCTGCGCTGCTGTCGCCCAAGTCGCACTGGTGCATGGCGTCGGTGTTGGCGCAGGTGCTGGCGTTGGAGCTGGAGCAGGTGCAGGCGTCGGTGTAGGTGCAGCCGTTGGCGTCGGTGCTGGCGTCGTCGGTGCTGGCAGCGTCGGTGCTGGCAGCGTCGGTGTTGGTGTCAGCGTCGGTGCTGGCGTCGTCGGTGCTGGCTGGCATCGGTGCTGAGGCAAGCGCTGGTGTTAAGGTCAGCGTTCACCTGGGGGGGGTCTCAGAATTTCTTGAGGGTCCTGGGACACGCGAAAAAAACCTTAGATTCGCGCGCCCGAACCAGAAATCTGTTGTAAATTACGCCACGTTCGCGCCCCCAAGGCCATACACCCTCGCAATTTCTTCTGTGTCCGTGCTCCCTAGATCATAATTGTTGGTAGAGTACTCCGTATTCGCGTCTCCGAGGCAATACTCTCGTAACATACGCAACATATGCGTCCCCAAAGACACGATCCCTCGTCAATTACGCGTTCCTCGCGTCCTCGAAATTATAAACCTTCTGAAATGCACAGTGCTCGCGCTTTCGAGGCCACAATCCTCCAGAAAAGGCACCCAAGACGGTATTAGACGCCTCGGAAACGGCCCCAAAGTGCTCCAAGGCATCCACGATGGTCCCAAGACCGCCCAAGAGGCTCTCAAGAGGCCCCTAAGAGCGCTCCAAGAGCACCCCGAAGAGGGGCACAAGATGCCAACACTCATATCTCCAATGCCCCCCATTCGGAGTTCCGACGCTGCTTCAAGACGGCGCCCAGGCCTCACAACATAGCTCTTGCATGCCCCATTATCAGAGAGAGAGAGAGAGGGCAGGCGGCAGAGGGCGAAACCCTTACGTAGTTTCTGGAAGCTTCGGCTTCCGCTTCGCTTATGCTCGGTCTGGCCCGGCGATTGTCCAGGCGCGCGCCCGAGGGAGGGGAGGAAATATTAAACACAGAGTTTCCCGGCCCAGAGCCGGCTTTTCTAATCATCATCCCCAGCGCCGCCGCGTGTACACGACCCCAGGTAATTTCTTAGTCCTCATCCTGTACTACAAGTGGGTACGCTGCAGCTCCAACTCGCAATCAAAAAGAGCTGTCGCTCGAGAGTACAACATCGTGCTGGCCCAATCACACTCACGGTCGGCGGCGCTCGCTTGTAGCAAATGCGCATGGGCAGAACAGATCTGCCGCAGGTGCCACGCGACAGGGCCATGGCTATGGACAGGGGCCTCAGGGATTGGGCAAGGGCCAGTCCTCGGGTGGAGCCCTCTGAATGCTCGGGAAACCTGAGAGCGATCAGTGGCCCGAGCGCTCACAACGGTCGAACGGCTCTTGCGTTCGCCCACGACCTTGGTACTGCGGACCTGCCGGACTCACGCGGGCGCCGCACTCGAAGCGTATGATCGATTGACCGCGCCGCTCGACCTCGTCACGTTGGTCTCTGACCCCCCCGCCTCCGCCTCACCCGCCCGCCCTGCCCCCGCGAATGAAAAGGTTGAGGACCTTCGCCCTGCAACCCTCGGCCCCGCTCTGCATCGCAGCGCCGACTGACGCAGTGCAGCCCCCTCCAACTCCTTCTCCCTCCATTCCCAAGCCTCCGTCGGGGCACATGGAGGGCCCCCGGAAGCCGAACATCCCACGAGCCCTTTGGGGCGTGGATGGTTCAGCCTGTTTCCTCTTCTAACCCCTTCTTCCCCTTCACTGTCCCCTATGAGAATCAGCCCCCTCCACCAGACGACCCGCAGCCAACCAGCGACAACGAGGACCCCCCCCCCGAACAACGTGAAGTCAAATGTGGTGCACAATCTTGGGTTATGATCGAGGATCGAGGGGGCGCGAGCACTTTGTATTGTGTTTTCTCAGAGGCGGCGGGCGTGCCCGCAGATTGCCTGCTGCGCGTAGGGCCAGCACCCCTGTGAAAAACAATACCACATGCACTTCGACGTAACATCTGGATCATGCGCGGGCACCCCGCGATCACTGCGCATTGGTTTTTGACTGGGACGGCGGGTTTGCAGGCATACTGCCTGCTATGTGCAGGCTCACCAGACGCTATGATGACCACCCCGCCGCGATTGCACACTGGTTTTCGACAAAGGTGGTGGATGCCGACATGTGTTCCCGATGTGTGCAGCCGCGTGCGCAAGTACACTTGGCACACTCTGCACGTGCCCCAAACGTGGCGCACCTGGCGCGGCTGGAGCATGCGGCACACATGGCGCACGTGGATCACGTGGCGCATCTGTCGCACCAGGCGTGCCTGGCATGCTTGGGCCACCGGGGTGCCTGGCGCACCTGGCGCGCGTCGCGCGCCTGGCACGCCAGGCGCACCTCGCCCCAGCACTGTGCACATGGGGTCTGTGTTGTTTCCCATTAACTGCCCATCCAAAGACTACCGCTGAACACGCTGCTGCCAGGGCGCAACTTCTGTGGTGGGAGGGCGGGTGGGAGTGAGCGAGACGGCTTGCGGGCGGGGCGGATCTTGATTTTTCCCTATTAATATACACCCCCTCCCCCAGGCGACCGGCAGCCAACCAGGCGGGCCCCCACCCCCACCACCCCTGTCAAAAAACACACAAACCACTCTCTGCCTCCACATTTGGAGCATGCGCGGCCAACCCGATGCACCCCCACCCCCCCACCATCCTTATCACAAAATAAATAATGTACACGTTGGGGCGAAGTCTCGACTCCTGTTCGTGAGGCCCGTGAGCACGTTGCATGGTTTTGTGACAGGGACGGCAGGGGGTGTCAGCATATTACCTGCTGTGATCGGGGCTACCATCACTTACGAAAAACAATGCATAATGCACCTCGCGGCTAAATCTGGATCATGCGCGGCCGACCCGCGATCACTGTCAAGTGGTTGTTGACAAGGACGGCGGGGGTTGTGACGTATGGCCTGCTGTGCGCAGGCCCACCAGACACAATGATGGGCACTGCTTTTCGACAAAGGTGGTAGGGGGCCGACATGTTGCCCGATGTGAGCTGGCTCGTGCGCAGCGCACCTGACACACTCTGCGCGTGCCCCAAACGTGGCGCACCTGGCGCGGCTGGAGCATGCAGCACACCTGGTACGCGCAACACGTGGCGCATCTGGCGCACCCGGCGTGCCTGGCACGCTCGGGCCCCAGGAGTGTCTGGCGCGCGTGGCGCGCCTGGCACGCCTGGCGCACCTCGCCCCATCGTCGCGTACATGGAGTCGGTTTTAGTTCCCAGTAGCTGTCCATCAAAAGTCGACTGCTGAACATGCTGAGGCTCGGGTGTTACCTATTTGTTGGGAATGCGGGTGGGAGTGAGCTTGACGGCTTGCTATCTTGGGGGTGCCTCGATCACTGTTCCCTAATAATATACACCCCCTCCCCCACCCGGCCGGCAGCCCACCCAGAACAAAGAGGACCCCATGAGGGCCCCCGCCCCCCCCTCACCCCTATCAAAAAACAATACGGAGCGCACTCTGCCACCACATTTGGAGAATGCACGGCCGCCCCGCGACCATTTTATATTTGCATGTTACAGGGACGACTGGGATGCCAGCAGGTCCCATCTGCCTTCTGGGCGCAGGTGGTCGACCGACTGGTTTGACACGTCAATGGCTGCTGCCTGTTCGCCTCATCGTTTCCGATGGGTTTTCGAAACCGCCAAATGGCTCCAAAATTGGCCAAGAAAGCTCAAAGTTGGGCCCTCTGTGATCGATATCCTCCAAGATGTTTCTCAGAGGGTCCCCAAGGCCCCCAATAGTGCCCCAAAGATGGCCCCAATAGGCGCCCTCGCGGCCCCAAGAGAAGACGCCTCGAAGAGGCCGCCAAACGGCCCAGAGGCCCCCCAGCGGCACCCAAGACGCCCGAAGAGGCCCCCGGGACCGCCAAGAGACTCCCAAGCCGCCCGAAGAGGCCTTCAAGAGTCCTCGGGCCCTTCTGCTCGTCCCCCTCGTCCTCCTCCGCCTCCTCCGCCTCCTCCTTTTCCTCCTCCTCATCCTCCTCCTGCCCTCCCCCATACTTCTCCTCCGCTTCGCCCCTCCCTCCTCCATCCTCCCCCTCTTGGGGTATGACTACTTCCCCAGCCCAGGCCAACTCGCCTGGGCATCGTTCTTTCGATGGGCTGGTGGGATTTTTGAACGACGCGAGGAAGCACCCTCGCTGGGAATACCAAAAGGTACTAATACCGCTACTCCACAGACCACTCTGGGGATGCAATCTGACCAGGACTTCGGAGCGAAATCAGCCGTGGCGACGAGAGCCTCCCAAGAGGCCCAACAAGGCAAAAATGAGGGCGGGGTTGCGGTATGGGTACCCCTTCCTCCCCTGATGACTCCCCATCCTCCTCCTGCTACCCCCCCCCCGTGACGGCCTGCGCCCTCGTTCTTGATGCGCAGCCAGAGCCCGAGGCTCGACCTTGTCTGCGGGGCGGAGGGGCTGCACGCGCCGCACGCGCGTTGCCACGTCAAGCAATCACCTGCGACCTCGCCCGGGGGAGACCTCTGGCTCGAAGCAAGACCGTCTGAGGGTGAAGGGCCCACGACGGCCTACACAGGCACCATCTTCCCAGCAACAGGTGCGCCTGGGAGAGGAGTCGGAAGTCGCCGAAAGGAGGAGACCGAGGACGACGAGGACGAGGACGACAAACAGGAGAAGGAGAGGGAGGCGAAAAGGAGCAGGGCAACGAGGAGGGAGAAGAGACCAGGGCGGGTGGACGCAGGAGGTCAAAGAAGATCCCATCTGCAAGGCCCTCACGTTCCCTCCTTCTCTTCGTCCTCCCCCCCATTCCGTCCTCATCCTCCACCATCCCTGATCCCCCCTCGTCCTCATCCTTCCCCTCCTCATTTCCTACCTAGGCTCTGCCTAGAAGGGTTCTTACCCTGTGTGCTTAAAGGGCCGGGCAGTGCTAATCGCCCCGGGCGGTTCCCCCCGCATCCGCCCCGCGGTTCCCCCTGTTACGTCCCCTTAGCTTAGCGTTGCTTATCTCATCTTAGCTTATCTTAGCTTAGCTTAGCTTAGCTTTATCGTAGTTTCGCTGAGCTGTATATGTAGCTTAGCTTAGCTTAGCATATCATATCATCGCCCATCATATCATATCATAGCGCAGCATAGCATATCATAGCGCAGCTTACCATAGCATATCATAGCATAGCATAGCACGGCATAGCATAGCAGATGCATCGCATAGCAAAGCGCATCATATCATAGCATACCATAGCATAGCGCAGCATAGCATAGCATACCATAGCCTGGTGTAACATAGCGCAGCCTAGCGTAGCATAGCATATCGCAGCATATCATAGCATAGCATAGCATGGCATAGTGCAGCATATCATAGCATAGCATAGCATAGCATAGCAGCAAAGCACAGGCAAAGCAACAACAAAGGCAACGCAAAGCAAAAGCAACACCAATGCGAAAGTGTAACTGTAGATGTAGATGTAGGTGTAGATGTGGATGTAGGTGTAGGTGTAGATGTAGATGTAAATGTAGGTGTATATGTAGATGTAGATGTAGATGTAGCTGCAGGTGTAAATGTAGCTGTCGGTGTAGATGTAGATGTATGTGAGTCTCGCTGTTGATGTTGATGTATATGTAGATGCAGGTGCAGATGTAAATGTAGCTGTCGGTGTAGATGTAGATGTTGCTTTCCTAAATGCTCCAACTCCTAGCTAGGGTCGCTCTGGGACAATTTCCTATATCTCCATTCTTGCCGCGACGGAAAGAAATGGGTCCTGGGGGAAACGGGTCATGCACCCCTGGGGCTCTCCCCCGGACCATCTTCCCATCTTGTGTCGTTTTATGACGGCCCCAGTGCAGCGCGGACGGCCCTGGGAACCGCAAATCAGGGAAACACCTGCAATACACCTTCCCGTCAGGACCCGTTCCTGTTTCAGGGCCACGACGTTCCCTCCCCGCTGCCCTTCTCCGCCTCCTGCTGCTGGGGGCCCGGCTGCTGAAACCTGTCGTTCTTCACCTGCGGCCGGGTGGTGGAGGAGGGCACGGGGGGGGGCAGATCCGCATGGGCCCCGTCGCGCCACACGGGCAGGTCGACCCATCCCCACCACCCCTCCACCATCATGATCATCATCCTCCTCCGCTCCCTCCTCCTTATCGTCATCACCATCACTATCATCACCATCACCGCCATCATCACCATCACCATTACCATCACGACCATCGTCTCCATTAGTATGCATACTCATCCTGAGGCTAATCAGAGCCAACGTCAATGTCAACGCCAACATCACCATCACCATAACAATCGCCAAACATGGAAACCAAATCGCCGCCATCATCATCAACACTCTCGTCATCATCATCAGCAGCATCATCATCATCAGCAGCATCATCACCATCATCATCATCACCATCATCATCAACATCATCATCATCATCATCATCACCACCATCATCACCAACAACATCATCACCATCACCATCACCATCACCATCACCATCACAATCACCATCACCATCACAATCACGATCACAATCCTTTTCGCCGCGCCCCAGCCCCACCCGTCTCACTCCTCGCTCACTCCTCCACCCTTGCCGCACCTTGCCCCCCTATCGGCACCTACCCCCTCGCCACACATCGGCTCATCCACCGCCATGTCTGACGGCGCTGGGACCCGACTGTCTCTCCCTTCAACTTAGACGAATGCAGGATGAGGACGTGAAGGGCCTCCTTGCGGATGCGCGCTCCCGAGGCCACGATTCCTTGCGAATGACTGCGGGTGCGCGCTCCCGAGGCCGCCGTCCTTCGAAACTTACACGGGGAGCGCGATCCCGGAGCCACCATTCCTTGCAAAGTACTCCAGGCACGGCACTCGCTTCCGAGGCCACCACCCATAGTAAATCCCACCAGCGCTCTGGGCGTAGTTGGTCTAACGAGATCTTCCTCCCTCTTCCAAAATAACCCCTCTTCCCCTTCGAGGAGGGGTTTACCCCTCCTCCCACCCACCCCCTCCCCTGGACCTGGACGGGGGGGGCCGCAGGGTTCGAGCGCCCAAGATGGCCTCCCAGAGGGCATCAGATAGCACAAAATGGCCTCCACGATGTCCCAAAACAACCGCCTCAAGACAGCTTTCGACATGCCTCCAAGGGGCCGCAAGAGGGCCACAAGACAGGTGCCCTCGGAGACCCATCAGGACCTCCCCGAGAATTCCAAAATCCCCCCCCCAAAAAAACTGATGGAATGATGTTTGCCTTCTCGCCTTTTCGCTTCCGATGCGCTTCTGAGGCCTCAAGATGGCCCCAAGATAGCCAAGAGAGCTCCAAGAGGGGCCCAAGCGTTCCCCAAGACGGCCTCAAACCGCCCAAAAGCGCCCCAAGAACGCTCTAAAGCAAGTACGTTTCGATGCGCTCTTGTCGCGGCAAGCAAAACGGATAAAACTACGCGACAAGCATTGACCGAACCATGATGTGCACGACCCTGCCCTGACCAAGTCAAACTGTACACGAACAAACCACGAACAGATATATGGTTCATAGTCCTACTCAATTTCGTCATCCGTTGTCTTACACTTTTCCTTAACTTCCCCCTCCGGTTACAGTTCCTGTCCACGTTGTCTACTTCCCATTCCGCCCACTATCTAAACATAATGGGCCTGGGCCACCCCACAAACAAAGCCAGGCCTTATTGGGCAAAATCCGACGATCGTCAACACGTACACGAAAACCCTGAATAAGTCTCTCTCAACTTCGCTATCATTCCTCTTACCCGCCTTCGCATAGTTCGTCCCTGTTGTGTGTTCGGGTCTTCGTGTTAGTCTTGAGGCGGGCATTGGTATGACAGCACCATGACAAATACTGCAAAAACGAGCGCACAAACTTTAGACCAACACAACATGCCCGCTGGAGGACAGCCTCGTTGTCGTGATCCCCTCCCCATACGAGCGACCGAGCGCGCGTAGGCGCATTACATGGCGCAACAACAAGCTGACATGTACAGACCGAATACCGCTAAGGGGTCATTTGACATCCCAGGCCACCTTGTCGGCGATCCGATTGCGGAAAAAATAAATCACCAAGCGTGCGCGCGCAGGTACATTGTATGGCGCACCCACAGGCGGACGCGTACTCGCAACATGCAAATGAAGAAATCCAATCCGCATCGGCAAGGGGTCACATGCGATTCCATGTCAACATGACGGCGATCAGCGAGTACTGCAAACACCACAAAGCGAGCGCGCGCGTACGCACAATGTATGGCGCACCAACAGGCGGACACGCGCAAATTGCAAGTCCAAAAAGGAATCCAATCGGCAACCGCTGAAGGGGCCACTTGCGTTCCCGGGCCAACATGGCGGCTATCCTCTTGCGGACAATGCAAAACAACCAGGCGAGCGCGCAAGCGCATTGTATGGCACACAAACAGGCGGAAACGTACAGGGTGCATGGTAAGTGTAGAACCCAGTCGGCAACAACTAAGGGGCTAACTTACTTGAGTTTCCAGGCCGACGTGGCGGCGATCCGACTGCGGACACAATAAAAAAAAAACAAAGCGAGAGCACGTAGACGCGTTGCTTGGCGCAACAACACGAGGGCACACACAAGCCGCATGTCAAATGGAAAATCCAATCGGCCACCGCTGAAGGAACCACTTGCGTTCCCGGGCCAACATGGCGGCGATCCTCTTGCCGACGCTAAAGAAACCACCAAGCGCGCAAGCGCCTTGCACGGCGCACGCACAGGCGGTTACGCACAAACCGCATGCTATGTGGGACATCGAATGAGCAACCGCCGAGAGGCCACTTCCAATTTGGGGCCAACATGGCGGCGATTCTCTTGCGGACATGACTGACATCACCAAGCGAGCGCGCAGGCGCATTGCATGGCGCACCAACAGGCGGACGCGTACGGGCTGCATGCTAGATGGGAACTTCAGTCGGCAACAACTAAGGGGCCACTTGAGTTTCCAGGGTGACATGGCGGCGATCCGATGGCGGACAATACAGAAACCACCAAGCGAGCGCGCGCGCGCAATCGCATTGCACGGGGCACACACAGGCGGACACGCACTCGCCGCATATTAAAAGAGAAATCCAATTGGCATCCGCCGAGAGGCCTCTTGAGGTTCCAGGCCAATACGGCGGCGAGGTGGGCAGCTTGAAACTGGGCCCCCCTTTCAGTGAGAAGTGTGCCACGAGCACGCTCTTTCATCCACACACTCACGCATATATACACAGACACCCTCCGACGAACTTTGCATGTACCTTCAGGGAGGGTGGCGGTATATATTTACATATATATATATATACTAGAACCACGCGCGCGCTTCGCGCGCGCTTAGGTTCTAGCTAGGAGGCGAGCTTGAGTCAACGAAAGTCGCAGGGAAGGGAGCAGGGGGAAGAAGGCCAGAGAGCGCTGAAGGATACAAATACTGGAACCCTCTTGTGATTTTGTGGGGGACCTCGTCCGGCCGCTCGCTGGGAGTTTGACGTAGCTTCTCGGGAGCCTCTGAACCTCGGGGGCCTCCTGGAAGCAGGTTCGAAGCATTTCGGGGGCCGATTTGGGGCTTCTCGGGGCCTCCTTTGGGCCTCTTGGGGGTCTCCTGGGGCCTCTTGAGGGGCCTCCTTGGGGCCTCCTGGCGGCCTCTTGGGGCGGAAGGCTCGAGCTTGCGGTTCGTGGTCCCCCTCTGGGCCCCCTCTTGGGCCCGTCTTGGGGCCCTCTTGGGCCATCTTGGGCGCCTCTTGGGCCGTCTTGGGGCCCTCTTGGGCCGTCTTGGACGCGGTGAAAGCCCAAGATGCGAACATGCGAAAAATATACGTTTTCCCATAGGAATGGCACGATTTTTGTTTCTTGGACCTCTCTTGGGGTGCCTCTCGGAACGTCTTGGGCTGATTTTGGAAGCCTTTTGGCGCCTCTGGGCGGCGTTTTGGCGCCTCCTGGGATATGTTGGGCCGGAAGCTCGGAATTCGAGAGTGGCTTTCTCCTTCTGGGACCCCTCTCGAAGTCGTCTTGGGGTTCTCTTGGGCCGTCTTGGGGCCGTCCTGAGCCACTCGTGCGCAGCCTTGGAGCGCTCCCGGAGGCCTCCTAGGCCGTCTTGGAGGCCTCTTGGGCCGTCTTGGACGCGGTGAAAGCCCAAGATGCGAACATGCGAAAAATATACGTTTTCCCATAGGAATGGCACGATTTTTGTTTCTTGGACCTCTCTTGGGGTGCCTCTCGGAACGTCTTGGGGTGCTTTTGGGAGCCTTTTGGCGCCTCTTGGCGGCATTTTGGCGCCTCCTGGAGCCTCTTGGGCCGGAAGCTCGGAATTCGAGGTTGGCTTTCTCCGTCTGGGACCCCTCTCGAACTCGTCTTGGGGCTCTCTTCGGCCGTCTTGGGGCCGTCCTGGGCCACTCGTGCGCAGCCTTGGAGCGCTCCCGGAGGCCTCGTAGACCGTCTTGGGCGCCTCTTGGGCCGTCTTGGACGCGGTGAAAGCCCAAGAGGCGAACATGCGAAAAATATACGTTTTCCCATAGGAATGGCACGATTTTTGCTTCTTGGGCCTCTCTTGGGCTGCCTCTCGGAGCGTCTTGGAGGCTTCTGGGACCTTCTTGGTGTCATGACAGGCGTCTTGGAAGGCATCTGGAGCCATCGGAGCGCGTTCCGAAGCCGCCTGCGAACGATCTTGGACGGCGTCCGGCGGTCCGACGAGCCTCCGGGCCCCCCGGGGCCCACATTTGTGGTCGAGGTCCCGGCCCCGGGCCCCCGGACCCGGTGCGCCGTTATATGTATATATACAGAGAGAGAGAGAGAAACACAGAGAGAGAGAGAGAGAGAGAGAGAGTCGATGGCTCCCAATGCTGATTCATACGCCGCCTCCCTCCCCTGAGGCCCAGGAACAATCAGTTGGAGGGTGTCTGCGCTATTTTTTTGTGGCGGAGGACACGGCGAATCCGACGCTCCGATCTGCTTGGTGCGCAGGCCCCCAGGCCTCTCGATTGAACAGGGACTGACCGTCCCAGCGTTCCTAGAGACCCACCACGGAACGTCATCAGAACAAACAACTGTTCCACGGACAAGAAGAATAGTCTTCGAACGGACGCCCGATGTACAAGCCAAGACTGTCTCAGCCATAACTGCTCTGAGAGCATTTCGTGCAAACCACAAGAAGTTCTTGGAACATTCTTCGGTGGGCCTATAGGCAGGCCAGGAGAACTCGCCACTGCATGAATTTCGGAGGCGACGACAGGGCGGGCATCACACGTATCCCTCCTGGAGCCTTGCCGAAGACCGAAGACATGGACCACTGGCGGCCCTGGATACATGTAGTGCTCCCCCCTGGGCTATTCGCCCCTATCGTCGCCTCCGAGAATTTGCTCGGTGCGCAGGCCGCCAGACCTCTCGTCCATGCCCCAAGTGTTGGCCTCTCGCTCCCGATCGCCTCCTGCTTGCCCTGGCGCTGGAAGCTGGCCCAGGGCTGCCCCAAAAACTGGCACCAGACTGGCCGCCTCAATCTTACTCGAAGAGCTGGATGCCTGAGTCGAGAGGTCCTTGACTAGAGGCCTCCTAGATAGGGTCCAGGTAGATAGGGTCGGAGGGTCGCGCCGCATCGCCAATGCATCGCCGATGGATCGGCAATGCATCGTTGACGTATCGACGACGTCGGCGGTGTGTCGGCGGCGTCGGCGTGGATATAATCGGGCTCCGCATCGCGCCGCATCGGAGATGCATCGGCGATGCCGCGCGATCCTCCGACCCCGTCTACTGCGATCCCATCTGGGAGGCCTAGATTCACAGGGCGACGAAATCTATACATATCTACTGCTCCCTGGCCAGGTCCATCCTGAACCCAGCAGCGGCATATACGCCACGCCCTCCTGCCTTGACCAGGAGGGCGTGTACACAGCTCCTGGGCCCAGGAAGAGCGCAGCCAGGGGGCAATGGATGTGTGGATTTCGTCGCGACCTTCCCGCATGCCCTGATTCCCCCCTGGCTCGTGACCACGCGACTCGCATGCCCCAGAGACTTCGACCCACCCGCTCTCCCTCGGAGGGTCGAGGGGCCGGGATGAGGAGGAGCTGAGCTGGAAGCAGGAGGTTTCAAGTCTGCTCTCCTTGTGAACGGCGGGAGGCTTTTGCCCCATTCCTGGCCTGTGGGCGCCCTCATCGTGCCCCGGACCGTCAAAACAACTCGGGATGAAAAGCCCGCCCGGGAAAGACTGTCTACGTAGATCTCTGGGGTCTCCGCGCTGTGAAGAGCTCGTGGTTGTAGTGCGACCACCAGCCACCACCAACCGTCGACGTCCAGTGCTTTGGACCCGAGTGGCGGGCCACGTCCTTGGGATCACCAGTACAGTGGGTTCGATACAGTCGGACCTAGGACAGAAGAACCTCCCTCAAGAACATGAGACCCTCCGCCGGCCAAACTGAAGAACATTCGAGGGCACCCTCCCCCCAGGATGCACGAGAATATCCAACAAACACGAAGAACATTAGGGTTCCCTCCCTGAGCATACCTCGATCTTATACCTCGGTCTGGCTGTACCATCTCTCGCACCTGATATGCGCCAATGGTCACGCGCCACAACAGCGCGGGCCAGCAATGACGGGCCAGCAATGACGGGCCTCACGTGGCTCGGCAGAACCGGCACCCAGCCCAGGCCACGTTCCAAGCGGCGCCGCCAGATCTGGAATTCGGACAAGGGCAATCGGAAATTCAATCCGGTCCAATCTGGATTTCAGGCCCGCCGAATCTGAAGCTCGGACGGGGCCAATCTAAATCGCTTACCTGCAGAAGTGTCAAGCGGAACGCCTCGCCCAAACCCCTGGAGGAGGCAATCTGAAATCCATACAATGAACGAACAGAAGACCACCAATGGGGAATGCAGCCCGGGCCTACTTGAGACCAGATGAGTGAGGCCGTGGCCTCCAACATACTATTGTGTATGGTGTGGCATGCGTGCGAGACATATAGAAGGGGGAGGAAGGACGAATCTTTGTCGTTGGAGCTGTCGTGTCCGGGGGGCTGCGTCGTTGGGTGGGCGTGTCGTCGTAACGATTGCTCTATTGTGGTCTGTGTTGGTGCCAGGCCGTGTTTTCTGCAATTGGCTTGGCCTTGTCTGGGATTGGTGTTGTTGTTGGTGAAGAGTGCTCATGTCGACGTGGAGGCTGGAGGTCGAAGTGTTGAAGCTGGTGGAAGCTGGAGGACAGTGGGTGCGGGTGAAAGTGGAGCTCGGGTGCCGGATGGTGGAGGTCAGAGTGCTGAGCTGGTGGAGGTTGGAGGTCGATAGTCGGAGGTGGCACAGAAAGGTCGTTTGCCGGATGCTGGAGGTCGGAGTGCTGGTGGAGGCTAGAAGTCGATGGGTGGAGTTGGAGGTGAAAGCGATAAGTCGGCAACTGGAAGTCAGGATGTCGATTTGGTGGGAACTGGAGGTCGATAGATGGGGTGGAAATGGGAGGTCGGATGCCAGATGCTGGAGAACGGAATGCTGAGCCGGTATAGGCTCGAGATCAATATGTAGAGGTGGGGGTGGAAATCAGATGCCGGATGCTGGAGGCTGCTGGTCAATAGGTGGAGGTGAGAATGGAAGGTCGGATGCTGGGTACTGGAGGTCGGAATGTTGAGCTGGTAGAGGCTCGAGGTCGATAGGTTTAAGCGGGAGTGGGAAGTCGGATGGTGGATGCTGGAGGTCGGGGTGCTGAGTTGGTGGAGGTTGGAGGTCGATAGTCGGAGGTGGAGGTGGAAGGTCTTGCTGGATGCTGGGAGTAGGAGTGCTGAGCTGGTGGAGGCTGTAAATCGATACGTAGGACGTAGGTGGAGGTGCAAGTGATAAGTTGGTGGCTGGAGGCCAGGATGTCGGACTGGTGGAGGCTGGGGGTCAACAAGTCAAGTGGAGATGGAAATGGGACGTGGGATGTCAGATGTTATGTTACACGTCGGAATGCTGAGCAGGTAGAGGCTCGAGGTCGATACGTAGGTGTAAGTGCGAGTGGCGAGTCGGATGCTGGATCTTGGAGGTCGGAATGCTGAGTCGTCGGAAGCTGGAGGTCGATGAGGTGGCTGAGATCTATACACGGGCAATCTGAATTCCAGATGCGGGGGACGCCGCCGCAAGGGAAATGGGATCGCACTTCTCCTGGCGACGTAGTGGGATTGCGGATTACTCCGCAGTTGCAAAATCCGCAGACTCTGTCGGCGTGTGTGAGAGGCTTCCCCGTTCGAGTCGGGACGCTTACCCCCCGCACGGTCCGGAAAGCCCGAAGAAGTCCCTAAAAGTTCTCCACGAGACCCCCATTAGGGCCGCCGGCGCCTCAAGAGTCTCCAACAGGGTGCCCTGACGGGGGAACCGAACGGACATTTCGAGCCCTCGGCCCCGAAAGGATCCCAGGAGGGCCCAAAGAGGCCCCAAGAGGCCCCAAGGAAGCCCCAAGAGGCTCCCAAGAAGCTGCCTAGAGGCCCCCAAGATGCTCCCAAGAGGACCCAAAACTGCCCCCCAGAGGCCTCCGACAGCGCTGACAAGAGACTCCAAACAGCATCCCTGATGACTCTGACCCACGTCAGCGTCGTCGTCGTCGCCGCCGCCGCCGCCGTCGTCGTCGTCGCCGTCGTCGTGGTTGTCCCCCTTCAGGTCGGCGGCACCGGCCGTAAGACCTTCACAATACTCGTGGTTGCACATCCCGCGTGCAAGCGTGCAAGTTGCGCCCGCTTCCCACTCGCACAAGCGCATTGACGCAGACCGCACCCAATTGGGTACACAACCAACCAAACGATCCACACACCAACATTCTTGAATCATTTGCTGCTGGGTGTGTCCAGTGGTCGTCGGAGAAAACTGTTTTCTAGATATGTAGATATACATGTTCTCTTGTGTCGATTAGTAGCAGTATCAGTACTATGTTTCTTTTGTGGGGGCCTACGTTTATTGTCCCAATGCGTTTGGCCTCGGGGTGGGCCTCCGGAGGCGTACTCGACCCTGCCCCCGCCGCCACGAGACCCGACCAGGGCACCTGCGACTGGACCAATTGATCGGAGGAAGGAGACGCGACACCACCACCACCACCACCACCACCAGAGCCACAACCACCGCCACCACCACCCAGACCTCCTCACCTCGTGAGAAAACAGCGACGGAAGGCCTATGGCCTTCTTCGGCCTCCGAGGGCCCTCACGACGCCACAGTGCCGTCAGAAACGACTCAGGATGACATACCCGCCCCGGGGCGAGGGGCCCAGACCTCCTGGGAGCAACGCTGTGAAAAAACACGTCGTCGGAGGTCTGGGCTGGAGATCGAAAGTGTCTCGAGCGGGACGCAGAGAAGTAGCGACGCTACGACACGACAAGACTCTCGGTGCTACCCCTTGAACGTGTGGCGATGTCTTCCTTCCTTTCCACGCCACTTGGTGAGAGGGGAACAAAGGCCAAGAGAAGACGGGCGGTACCGCAGGGCTTCCCCAGAGACACCGACCCGGTTGACGGCCCCGGGGACCCGGGTTGGCCTTGGGATCCTGGAGGCGGAGAAAAAATATCCAGGACCCCCTTCGTAGAGGAACGAACACAAGCCGCATACTTCCTCGGAGATCCGGGCGGATTTCTTGGATCGGCGCCCCCGGCCCCTCTCTTCCTGACGTGCGGAGCGCGCCAGGGGCAGCACCAAAGGCGCCGCCAGGAGGGCCCAACTCCGATCCAAGAAATCCGTGCGGACCTTCGAGAAGTGATGGTCGTATCGTGTTTTGCTAATTGACTTCGTGCCGATCTGCCCCTCCACCAATCTGGTGGCGGTGCCAATCTTCCCTGCTCCGACGCCGGCGGGATCCCAGGGGCAGCCAGTCACCGCCACGCGCTTGCGGAGCCAATCGGGGAGCTTCACGCGGGGGCACGGGTTCGAGATGTTCTGGCGGCAGCCATCACATCGCCGGCGCCGAGGGCACGAGACTACACCCTTCCTCTCCGCTCCTCCTCCCCGCGTCCTCCTCCTGCCAGTCCCTCTCCGCTGATTCTCCCCTGATTTTCTGCCTCCTCCTCCTCCTCATTCTCCTCCTCCCCCTCCTCCTCCTCCTACTCCTCCTCGTCCTCCTCCTCCTCCTCCTCCTCCTCCTCCTCAACTCCTCCTCCTCCTCCTCCTCCTCCTCCTCCTCCTCCTCCTCCTCCTCCTCCTCCTTCTCCTGCGCCCCATAGAATTGGGATGCAGAGGGGGTTGTGGCCTTGGGGAGTCTGGGGGAGGGAGGGGATTAGCTGAAGCTCGCTTCTTCCGCTGGATCCCCTGCCGTCTCAGCCCGAGCGCCGACGCTTTGGGGGCCGCACCCGTGCTGCACTACTCCCAGCCGCCCCGCCCAGGGTGCAATTTATGGCGGCACTAGCCCCGCAAAAGTTACATTCGTTCGGCTCGGGGGGAGATTTCTTTGGACTGCGCCCCCGCCCCTCTCCTCCCTCTCCTTCCCCTTCTTCCCCCATCTCCTCTCCCTCCTCCACCTCCGGAGGAGAGCAGCCCTCCATGCCCTCCAATCTCCACTCGGTGGCAGCGTAACACCATTTGGCTATCTGACGTACCCTGTCAGCACCCTTGCTATATCTACCTTTGTCACGCGTGGGCAGCCCATTGTCCAGCAGTCATGCGTGGGAAAGCGATGCGTGGGTGAGCATCTCTGGTGCAGGCCCAGTGCCTGAGGGCCGCCACGGGAGGCAACGGCCACGGGCCACTTAAATTAGAGCCTTGAATACGATTGTTGCCCCTGCGCAAGGTGCTTCGCAACGTAATGGTCACGAAAACGCGACTCTCTTCGCACCACTGCCGCCGGTTTGGCGCCGTCGTGAATTTCTACCCCACCAAGTCCCAATGACGAAGTTGCACTGCTAGCCGTGCCCCAGCAAAAGAATCCTGTTGCTCGTGCGTGGCTCGCCCTCCTGGCAGGGAGTGAGGATAGGCCCTGGCCCCGCCGCTAAGCTCACCCCGCCCCAGCCCTGCTCCCACTCGATCCCATCTCCCCTGCAGTGTCTCAGGTGTGCCCCTCTTCTCCGCGCTCCGTTCGCACACGCGTTGTCGGCACTGGCACAAGGCAGGGGCGGCGGCCGCAGGCGCGGGGCCTCCTCACCACCTCCGCACCCAACAGGCACTGCCGCGCGCAGGGCGCCGGTACCGCGTAGACCTATCGTCAGTTACTAGGCAGGGTTCGCCCTCGCTAGCAACCGACAATAACAAACTGTGAGTTGGGGATTCCCCAGTTAACGGGCGTCCGCCTTTGGCTCTCCCTCTTCCGCCCAGGGACTGTGCAAAGGCGGCCTGCTCGCAGTCCTGGCAGTTTGGTCAGTGATCCTCCTCTTCTCCTCCTCCTCCTCCTCCTCCTCCTCCTCCTTCTCCTCCTCCTCCTCCTCATGTTCATCCTCCTCCTCCTCCTCGCCCTCCTCCTCTTCCCTCTCGACCTCCTCGTCCTCCTCCTCCTCGTCCTCCTCCTCCTCCTCCTCCTCCTCCTGGTCCTCCTCCTCCTCCTCCTCCTCCTCCTCCTCCTCCTCCTCCTGCCATCATCACAAAAGATCCCCATCCTCGTCCTACCCAGACCCCCGGGAGTCGCGGAAAGCTCACAGGCTGCGGGTTCCCCTCAGCTTTCGGCGCCCTCGGGCCCAAGGGCCCTGGAGAACACCGGTCCGCTACGGGAAACGCACGCGCTGGGGGTGGGGTCAGGCGGGCCAGTGCACACGTCCGGGGCAGACCACATGACGTCGGAGTTCTGGGACGGCCGAGCCCTCTTCCCAGCCAGGCGGTCCCATCAGGCGGTCGCGCTGCAGGCGTGCGTGCCCCAGTCCAGATGCCCCAGAATCCCAGAGAGGAGATGCTGCTGGAAGAGACGCTCCTGATAGGCAGCAGGAATGCAGATCAGCTTGAGGAAGACCTGGACGAGCCGCTCCCTGTAGTAGTCCCAGTCGATGATGTTACGCATGTCGAAGTCGTTGAGGGTGTTGTCCCCGAGCCAGCGTCTGAGCCACTGCTTCTTGACCTTCGTGCGCGGCCAAAGAAGGGTAAGAGCCCACGAAACACTTGGTAAGATAAGCCAGTCGTTTAAGGCACCGCGCACCCTACTCTGAACTGCGCCGCCTCAGACGTTGTGGGGAGAACACGAAAAGTAGCCGGACCAAGGATAGAAAGACACCCTCCAAGAACACGAGACCCTTCGCCGGCCAGAACACACATAACACCCAAAGCACGCACCCCAGGTTGCACAAGAGCATCCATCACACACGAAGAACAATAGGGCACGCTCCCCGAACCGACTTCGATCTCATACCTCGGTCCGACCTTACCGATACCGACACTCGCCAGACCTCTCGCAGAGCGTGTTCTGACCAGGATACTCCGAGGTTGAAATCCAGCCGTGGCGGCGAGGCCACCCCTCAGGAGGCCCAGAAAAAAGATAAGTCCAGGAAGAGGGTATCGGTATCGACATGCCGCCGCGCCGTTTGTTTTCGACGCGCCCCAGTGGACGACGCCGACACAACGGCAAACCCTCTCCACACCTTGCGTCCCGCGCCCAAGCAGACATCGCCGGCGCCGCAGCAAGCCCACAGCAGACCCCCGGCGCCTGAGGCGGCATTTGCTCCAGAGGCCATGGCGCCATCCCCAGGACGGAAAGCCGCGCGTCGGAACGAACGGCGCGGCGGCACATGTACAGTTCTGGAAACCCTGAACCCAAACATGTGGTCATCTCTTGGGAGGTCGACTTTTGCTTCCGCCGGCATCCGCCGAGCTTCCGCCGGCGGAACTGCCCTCGTGCTCCTTCCTCCACCATCCGCGGACCTTCTGCGGCCTTCCGCCGAGGACGAGGTGACAAATCGTTCGATCCTCAAAGGCGAGGCCATGTATGGACCGCCTCACATTTTGTGTCTCCTTTGAGTTTGACCTCAGACTATCTGTCAGAAAGGTCGCCTCCCTCGCGAAAAGTCTCGCCGCCTTCCCTTTGTTAACCGGTGCCCTCGGATGCTTGGCCCTTGGGCAAAGAGGGGGGGTGCACTGATGGCGGGGAGGGTGTGCGGGACGAGGTGGGTTTGGCAGGGAAAAGAGGAGGATGAAGCAGGAGGCAGGAAGGGGGAAGATGATGGAGGAGGGCTGAGGGTAAGGAGTGCATCAAATGTTTCTGACTCCTCTCTTCCTCCCATCTTCCCCTCCTCACCTTACTCTTTTCCTTCTCTCCCCGCCTTTTCCCCTTCTCACCTCCTCCGCTTCCTCCCTCCTCCCCTTCCCCCCTCCTCCCCTTCCCGTCCCCTCCCCTCCTGATCCCCTCCTCCCCTCCCCCCGTCCTCCCCTCCCCCCTCCTCCCCGCCTCCCCTCCCCCCTTCCTCCCCTCCCCGTTTCCTCCCCTCCTCCCCTTCCCATCCCCCTCCCCTCCTCCCCTCTTCCCCTCCTCGCCTCCCCCACCCCTCTCCTCCTCCCCCCCTCCTCCCTTGCTGACATACACGCGCGTATGTTTGAGATGCGCCCGATATCTGCCAGGACGAAAGGGAGGACGCTGGCGGAATAGTTTTTCCTCTGCGCCCCGTCAGGCAGAGGCGAGGGGGCAAGAATTCCGCCAACGATGGAGGGCACGCGCTCTGAGTGCCCTCCCTGGAACAAACCGACGTCCGACGCTATTCGTCAGACGCGGCAGTCCACAGATGCCGACAAAGCTCACGGGGCGTGGAGGGTGCGTGCAGAGCCACCCGCAAGAAAATTAGCCTGGCGAAGGACCCAACCATATGCAGATGTGAATACCGCAATTGTGAATACCATCTTCGCCCGCATTCCCTGTGGCCACGGCTTCCCGCCGGAGCCCGACAAGCTCAGGGACACGTTCGTGGCCGTCTTCGCGGGCGCCGACGACGACAAGGACGGCGTCCCTCTCACCGAGGAGCAGAAGCAGGAGAGGGCCTTGAGAGCCATGAGGGAGGAGGTGGCGTTGCACGTCGACAAGGCGGAGTACGACGCCAAGGCGCGGTTGTTGAAGCAGCACAACTATGGGGCCACGATCCTCGTGAGGGGTGTGCCGAAATGGCCCGAGGCCGCCATGCGAACGCTGCCACTGGGGCCTTCGGTGGAGCTCCCTATGGGGCCACGATCCTCGTGAGGGGTGTACCGAAATGGCCCGAGGCCGCCATGCGAACGCTGCCACTGGAGCATTCGGCGGAGCTCCCTATGGGGCCACGATCCTCGTGAAGGGTGTGCCGAAATGGGTTGGGGCCGCCATGCGAACCCTGCCACTGGGGCCTTCGCTGGAGCTCCCAATGGGGCCACGAACCGTGTGAGGGGTGCGCCAAAATGAAGCGGGGCCGCCATGCGAACCCTGCCACTGGGGCCTTCGGTGGAGCTCCCTATGGGGTCACGAACCGTGTGCGGGGTGCGCCAAAATGGGGCGGGGCCAGCATGCGAACGCTGCCACTGGCGCCTTCGGTGGAGCTCCCTATGGGGCCACGATCCTCGTGAGGGGTGTGCCGAAATGGGGCGGGGCCGCCATGCGAGCGCTGCCATTCGGGCCTTCGGTGGAGCTCCCTATGGGGCCACGATCCTCGTAAGGGGTGTGCCGAAATGGGGCGGGGCCGCCATGCGTCTGCTGCCACTGGCGCCTTCGGTGGAGCTCCCTATGGGGCCACGATCCTCGTGGGGTGTGCCGAAATGGGGCGGGGCCGCCATGCGAGCGCTGCCATTCGGGCCTTCGGTGGAGCTCCCTATGGGGCCACGATCCTCGTGAGGAGTGTGCCGAAAAGGGGCGGGGCCGCCATGCGAACGCTGCCACTGGGGCCTTCGGTGGAGCTCCCTATGGGGCCACGATCCTCGTGAGGGGTGTGCCGAAATGGGGCGTGCGAACGCTGCCACTGGGGCCTTCGGTGGAGCTCCCTATGGGGCCACGATCCTCGTGAGAGGTGTGCCGAAATGGGGCGGGGCCGCCATGCGAACGCTGCCACTGGGGCCTTCGGTGGAGCTCCCTATGGGGCCACGATCCTCGTGAGGGGTGTGCCGACATGAGGCGGGGCCGCCATGCGAACGCTGCCACTGGGGCCTTCGATGGAGCTCCCTATGGGGCCACGAAGCGATGTACTGGGTGGGTGAAACGCAGGGAGGAGGGGGGAGGAGGGGGAGGAGGAGAGGAGAGGAGGAGGGGAGGAGAAGGAACGCGGGGCGACGTCTCTTCAAAACGAGGACCCAACACCACAAGATGGTTGGGAACAAGCACGTTCACCGCTGATCGTCGGATTTGGCAGCCAGCCTGAGGCATGCCCTTCTCGCCACAAGCTTGACACCAAGGCCAGCGCGGCCAGGCAGCACATGAGACACGCCGGGCAATACCGCCCATGGATACAACACCACACACGGCACGAGAAACGTGAGGGGTGAAGCGTAAAAGTGAAGTCCTGTCTGGCACCGCCAAAACAGGGCTACCCCTCGAGAAACGCTGGTGCTGCGGGCGGCGGCCTGGCAGGCCGCCCGCGCTCACCTAGCACGCGTGCCCGCAGAACTGCCCTTTGGGAGGGCCCGACGCTACGTGCCGCCCGTTTGGCCTGGATGAGTGATAACATAGCAAGCACCCCTGTCGTTTGGATCAAACCCTCGGGGCCCTCAGTCGTCGCAGCAACCTTTGGTGGCGGACGGGTGGTCACAGCATGGCACAAGTAGTCCACCCCTCGACGCGAGGATGAGGCGACTCGCTCGTTCTCATATCTGCAATGAGAACGCAAACCAGCCAAAGGTCGGGGCAGCGTAGCCTTCGCACCTGCAAGCTTAAAGCCCTGACACTCCTGACCAAATTTAAAACGACGGCACGAAGTATAAACGCCGCGCGCGGCACAACAAAAACACGTACGTTATCTTGCCACGACGAGCGACAGCGGTCTGGGCAAGCATCTGTTCCTTGAACGAGAAGGAAAGCAAACACCTCTCCAGGTCTTACGGAGGGCCACGACAAACTATCATAGGAAGGCTGTCGATGTCCGCCCAAAACTGCAGGCATCTCAGGCACCTAGCGCGGCCCCCGTCAAGAGTTTCAAAGTGGTGCCAACCGCCAGACCGAAGGCATTTAAACCTCGGACCTAACAAGGGTCTATCAAACTTCTCGACGGAGAAAAAACGCGACAGGTTGGCCAACGCGGCGGCCGCAAAACGCAAGTTGTCCAATCGCTCGCTACTATATTGATAGTGAGCTTCGGGGGATCGGGGATGGAGGAGGAGGAGGAGGGCTCGCTTAGCTAAGGAATCGGCCGCCTTATTACATCTGCCGATCCTCCTCTCGGCCCACTCTAGACTATCGAGCACCTCCTGGGACCTATGGGCAGGGGCGTGGCAAACGGCGCACTGGCGGCCCTGCCTTCCACGCGCGGACGCCCCCCGGCACGCGCCCGCATGGCAGTGCTTCCTCGATATCTGACGCGCAGCTTACGCGCCCCGCGCAGCTCCCTGAGCGCAGGCCGCAATGTTGCCTTCGGCGTCTAAAAACACCCAGGCATAAGCAACCCGACTGAAATCATGAATAACACGTCGGGAGCCGGCCAGGCCCGTCCATGCGCGCATCCAGACCCCAAATGTCCAGAGAGTCCCAAGAAATTACCTGGCCCTGGGAACCAAACAAAACGGGATCGGGGAAGGAAATCGGAAGGGGAAGAGTTGGCCTAGGGTGGCCCCAGTTGAGCTCGCCCCAGAAGCCGCGGACCTCGGTCTCAGTCTCCTCTTGCAAGCAGTCCGGGTGGTCGGCTGCAGCAGAACACAGGGCCTGAACAGCTTCGGACGAGGGCAGCCCCGCGCTCGATGTCAGACGCCGTCAGAGAGAGGCTCCGCACAACGGATCATGCCGTCGCAATCGCAGCAGGCAGCTCGTGCCCAGGCTCGCGCCCACGTGCCCCCGCAAAAGGCCGTCGCGGCCAAATATTTCCATCGAGGACGCAGCGTTTTGGAGCGAGGGCCCAAAAGCCGAACAGAGGGCACCGCGCAGGCGCGCGCCCCATCGGACAACGGACTGCGCTCCGCAAGAACTCTTTCACGATGTCTCCGGGCGCCCAACTGCGCATGCTGGGCCACGAGCGCAGGTGGGTATATCCGAGGTGAACAACCCGCCCATGGTCATCGAGCCAAGTGAGAACCGATGGGCTTTGCCAAACTATTCGGTTCAAGGAGCGGCAGATTCTCTGGATGGGCCCACGAAAGCATTTCCAAGACCGCGATGGGCCGCATTCCACACTTGGCCAGGCCAAGCTCTTTCACGTTAGCCAAGGAAGTGGAAAGGCAAGTGAGAGCGGCCCAGACGATCTGCGGCCGCTGCAACGCAGGGGCCACCCCAGCTCGCCAGGCGGGACCCCCACACAAGGCCAGCTCTGCATGTAGTGAAATACCTCTGCGGCGAAGCGGGGCGATGATCTAACGTGCCTCTCTGGGCCCCACGCGCGTCGTTACCGTTCGTTCCGACGACAGCGGCGCCAAACGTAGCAGCACGGGAAACGCCCACCACGTAGATCTTGCCGATGCGACCTTTCTGGCGGGGCGAACGATTGCGGTACCTAGTAAAAGCCATGTGCCTCGCATGCAGATGCCCGAGGCGCTGCTGCCGTTTCCAGTGGGCATTGCGAGCGCACCGCCTTTGCCCCGCCGACAGATCGGTTCCTGACGCCACCGCGCTGTCGGTGACCGCGCCAGCCGCGCCGCTGAGAAGCTTGTCGAGCCTGCGAGCAAGAGGGGGAGTGCTCGCGGAGGTTGCGAGCTTGTCAGATTGCAACTCCACGCGCAGGTAGACTCGAAAAATGATGAACATAGCCGCTTCAGCTTTGCTCATCATATCCAGTGCCTCTTGTTCGCCGCCCCCCTCCGTCGCGAGGGGGTCGCCATCGACGCACGAGCTCAAATGGGGCAGGCGGGCGCTGCCGAGAAGACCGATCAGACGCCTCAATGCTGCAAACCCCAACATACACATAGTCGAAGATAGCGCCCGCTGGGGGGCCCGACCGGGCGCGGACCGGGCACGAGCTGCCAGCGACTCCAAATCACTGCTTTCGCAATAATTCGCACCGCCCCATATCGCGCCACGCGCGAGTTTGCCCGCGCGAGCTGACACCTCTGCCCTGGCCGCACGACGCCACGCGGCATCTTCGGCGCTGCGCCCAGGTCCACAGGCCCAAAAGCGCATCGAATAATCCCAATGGAACCTCAAGAGGAAAGGTCTGCGCAGACGCCCCCAAACTCGGACGGGCTCAGCGCGCTGGAGGACGGGGCGCAACCCCCCCCCCCCCGGGGTTTAAGGAAGGGGAGCAACAGCCAGGGGCGCCGTTTAGAAAACACGCCGGAACTTTTCAGCGGACTGACACAGCGCCCCCAACGCGTTAAAAGCCTCGCCCGACACAGGCGAGAGCCGTTCGGGGAGGACTCCGTCCGAGGACTGAGGCGCGAACGGGGGGGGAGCTAGCGCTGGCGCCGCGGGCCCCCTGGGCAGGAGCCCTTGGCGGGCACGCAACGCCGGGGGCCTCTGCCGGAGCAGGCCTAGACGAGGCGCGCCAAAAACGAGAACACGTTTCGCCCTCAGCCCACAGCAAAGCCTGGGCATCACGGGCGACAACCTTCGGGGCCAACTTTGCATCAAAATGCCTTCTCCTGACATTCGCCCCAAGAGTCCTGCGCGGCCTTCCAGAGGCCCTTCTGGGCGTCGGAGCGCCCCCCCGCCCCCCCCCCCGCCCCAGGCCTCGCAGACCTCCAGCGCGTCTGGCGCCCAGCCCTCGATCGAGGGCGGCGGCCGCCAGCGCGCGAGCGCCCTGGCATGGGGCATCGCAGCGCCAAGCCGCGCGGCCATGCTTTCGCCAGGGCACGGCTGTATGAAAATCTGCTGCGCCTGCTGACAGGCGCCCCGAGCAAGAGTCTCGCCGCTGCCTGGGCCCGTCGTGGAATTCAGGGCCGCGGCCATGAGCCGCGCAGAAACTCCAACCGTCTCCGGAACATGCTGCGGCGACCAAGCCCGCCCTTGGTTGGCCAGCTCCGCGCAAGCATTTCTGGGGGACAGGGGAATCAGGGCCCGCGTTGCTCTCGGCGACTTCCCCGTCCACCCCTCGCCACGAATCGGGGCCGTTCAAGCACGAGTCTGTAATAATGAACCTGCCGCGCTTTGCTGAGCAGCTCCCTAGCGAGGCCAACGGGCTGGTCCGGCGCCGCCTGCGCGGCGCATTCGGCGATGTCTCTCGCCGAAGTCCAATCCCGCGGTTGCGGGATGGGTCCGAAGGGCACCCAACACAAGGCCACTGGTGACCTCGTGGAGCAACCGAACCGCTTGCTCCTTAAGACGCAACCGAACAGGATGGCGAGGACGACCGCCCCACAAAACGTCACAGCTCATGCTTTCGACCGCCCTCGAGAAAGCCGTGCTACGCACGGAGAAATCGACGGGGCTTAATGCGCGGGGGCTAGCGCGCGTTTTGGACGGATGGGGCGAACAGGGGGGCCCATCCCTCTGAACGAGACCACTCCTTTCCACGAGAGCAGGTTCCAAGTTCCAATCCCCACCCACGCACGGCGAGACATTTATGCTCTAAGCGAGACCAGTGGCCGTCAGACAAGGCAGATCAAGCTCGCACAAGCCCGCGCCGCTCTTCGAATAGAAAAGCAGACCACGGCGAGCGGGGGCCAGTCAGAAAAGTCAACGATGACCTCCGCGACTCGAGCAGGAGCAAGAACGCCTCCTTTTTCGGGCCAACGCATGCCACGGTGGGCCCGCGCCAGGGCGGCCGCGCCACACTCGGGCCGGCGCCTCGCAAGGTGCCCCGGGCGTGACCGCCATACGACTCAATAGCCTCGCCATTGCCGAGCAAGCCCCCGTGGCCGGGGTCGAGGCGGGGAGGGGCGGGAGGAGGCTGAACGGCGCCATGCTTGGACATGCGCATGCCGCAGCATCTAGGCAGGAAAAGGCGCGTCGCCCCAATCGTTGACGCTTGGCGGGCAACTGAGGAAGCCCCTCGTGGAAGGTCCTGGTGTCGACACGCTGCGCGGTCCAGAAAAGGCCCCCAAGGTCCTCGTCGATGTCCAGGTCGGGCACTTTGGCGGCAGCTGCCGCCGCGCCCCCCCCCCCCCTCTGCGCCAGCGCCGCCCGCGGCGGCTCCACTGGCCGCCGCGCCCGCAGCTGCCTCAGGGGCGCCTGGATTGCCCGCGGGGGCAGCCCCCCCGAAGAAGCCCTCGCCGACGCCCACGCTCATGCGAAAATCACCATCTGCATCAAACGGAGAAGGACGAGTCGGCGCATTCTTCTGGGCCGCCTGGCGTGCGAGCGCTTCTTTATGCAATTTGAAACGAACTGAGATGAACAACTCATCCACCTGGGCCTGCTCCTCGGGGCTGCTTGCCAGATCAACGATGTCCAACGCATCCTTGCTATGGGCCACCGTGGATAGGAGCGTTGACGAGCCCCTTGCGCAACTGGGCCACATTGTCGGTAGCAAATAAGTGTTGACAGCGTAGGTTGTCAAACTTATTTTGGTGGGCTCGCAATGCATCGGGCTGCTCTTGAACCTGGCTGGCAATCTCCCCCACTTTGAGCTCAGTCCGCTGAAGGCGATGCCCGATGTTGGCGTGCACCGTGAGCTCGGGATTGAGACTCTAGAGCTGCTTGCGCGTCGCCTGCAACTGAGCGACCAGCGCCGCTTTGGTTCCGTCACTGTTGGTAACCTTACCCAAAGAAAGGCGAGCCTGTTCCAGGCGCTTGATCGTGTCACGCATTGTTTGCTCCTTGTGTTCCTGCTCGCTCGGAGCACGAGATGACCCAGAACCATTGATGCCACCACCAACGGAAACCGAGCCACCACCCGTGCCACTACCAACCAATTTGCCAAACATCCGCTGCAACTCAGCGCGCTGCTTTAACCAGTTTGCCGTAGAAGTACTGCCGACGCGACTGCCCCCGAGACCACCACGAAGAGGCTGAGCGCCAGCAGAAAACCGAATAACATTATTTGCATGTTCGCGGGCTGCCTGGGAAACCTGGGCTGGTGCTGGCTTGCGGCAGCGGCAAAACAAGCGAGATGCCCAGTTCGTGTTGAGCCCGCGCGATAACGACCAATACGGTGTGCGCGGTCCTGGCAGGACGTCGCCATCATCTGCCATGAGGCGCGCCCTTGGGGAGCGCGGTCGAAGATGCCCAACGGGGCGCTGAAAGCTGTACCCACAAAGGCACGCAGCAGCGACTGCCGCTCTGAAGACTGCTGCTGCAAACGCAAGCAAGAATGCCTGAGCCAGAACGGCTAAGATGGCGGAAGAGGATGACAGGGAGAAGGAAGAGGGACGACGGCGGCGGAAAACAGGACCGAGAAACGATGAAAGGAGGATGGTGAGGAGAAGGGAACCGACGGAAAAGGGTGACGGGCAGGACGTTGGAGAGGGAAGGAGGAATGTGGAAGGAGTACAGAAGGGGGAAGAATGGGGGGGAGGGCGACGTTGGAGCAGGAATGAAGTGGCGGAGGAGGACGGAGGAAGGTGGCTACAGAAGGCCAGCGGGACATGCAGCTCCGACATGTGCCAGAGTCGGAAGGGAACGCGAGGCCCAGGAAAGCGGGCGGCGAATCTAGAGGTCTCCCAGGTGGGGTCCGAGAAGATGGGATCGGAGAATCGCACCGCATCACCGATGCATCGGCAATGCGTCGGCGATGTCGGCGATGCATCCGCGACGCCAGCGCGGAGAAAACCTGGCTCCACACCGACCCGCATCGTCCATGCATCGGCGGTGCGGCGCGATCCTCCGACCCCATCTACTCCGACCCCATCTGGGAGGCCTGGAGAATGTGGGCCAGCATCGAGAGCGTGCTCAGCAGAGAACCGATGACAGCGCAGGGGCGGCCACGGAGCAGCTCGAGGTGCGGCCGGCGCTGATCGAAGAGCTCACCGCGCGCAGCCTGGGCCGGCCGACCACGCTGCAGGGGTCCATGCCCACAGGCTTGGCGCGTGGCGATACAGCACACGCGTAGAATCAAGACGCAAGGTGAGGATGCAAGGGCCTTGGAGGGCCATGTTGACACTCTGCGAGCGGGGCGCGGTTAGCCAAAGCGGCCAGGGATGGGCCGAAAGGGAAGGATGCGGCCAACGTGGATCCCGTTCCCGTGCAACAGTGATGCGGCAGAGTTCGTGCCGAGTGCGACGCCCAAGGAGACAGTCCAGGGTACTCGCTGCACGCGCGTGGCTGCCATTGTCTCGTCGTGCGGGCACGGGCCGCCTCGCCCCTGGCCGCCGTGCTCTCAGCGCACCCGAGCTGCCATCCAGAGGAGGGGGGTCGGACGCGGCAGTCTCTACGAGAACGGCGTCCCTTCACGATCCGCTCCGCTGCACCGTACTGCTCCCAGGTCGAGGATCGACGACGCCTCGTGGGACACCAGCGAAGTACGGTGCACACAAGTCATCCGCGGAGCCGCAGCCGCTTCTGGCGACGAGGAGTCAACCAGCGATGGCCCCAGCGGCAAGATCAGATCAATCGGCAACGGATCGGCAAATCGGGGTCCATCGGCACGGTGGCGAAGTCAAATCGGATCGGCCGCGCTAGGATGCACAACTGCGCCCTGCGAGCGCCCAACCGCCCCACATCGCCGCAAGATCGCGATCGAATCTCGGAGCATCGAGTGGAGATAACGGCAGCTCAAAATCGGCCCCCGGACCTCTCCTGGGGTCCAAGCGCACCAGTTTCCCGAGCTGCGTCCAGCCGTGTCGAAAATGGGTCCCCCCGAAGGCCAACTGACGTCGTCTCATCTCGCCCTCCTCTGGAAATCGCGATCGAATCGGACCGAGCCCCGCGAGCTCGAGACCGAACCGGTTCGACCGCACCGCAGTGGGCCCCGACAGGCTGTCGAGCCTCTGGCCAGCGGCGCACCTCACGCCCGTGGCTGGTGGCTCCGAGGGGCTCGGCACGGCCGCACAGAGCGCCGCTGGTGGCGGGGGGCCGCTGGCGGGCGAGAGGACCGCCTCGGCCCGGCCGCAACGGGTCAGGTACGCCGCGCTTGGGCTGGGAAGGCAGCGCTCAGTCCTCCTCAGCTGCCCCTCGGGCGGGGCAGGGCTCATCTGCCCGTCCGGGGCGTGCTCCTCTCCCGCCGTAGCCCCCCCCCCCCGAGAAACATATGCAGGGCGTGAGGCTGTGAGTGCCGCTGCTGTCAGTTGGTCGGCGGCGAGCGAGGGGGGGAATGAGAAGGAGGAGGCCTCCTCAAAGGCGGCGGGGCTTCTCAGAAGGCCTCTGGGCTTCTGAGACGTCTTCTGCGTCTTCGGGGACGGCCCAGAAAACTCCTCAAGCGGCTGGGGAACTTCCGAGCCTTCTGAGAAGGCCCGCCCCTTCTCACTTCCCCACCTTCTCACTTCCCCACCTTCTCACTTCCCCCCCCTCGCTCGCCGCCGACAAGACAGCCCCGGGGGCGGTCCCTCACGTTGCAGTGCGATTTGGCCTCAAATGGATGTTCCGTGAGGCCCTCGAAGGAGTTCCACGCGGGGCCCCAGAAGCGAAGACAGCTTCAGCATGGACGCGTTCCCCTTCATTTGGCATCGCTCGCCGCTGGGTTGGGTGTGCGATGCCGCGGCTTCGGCTGTGGTGCCCTTGTCTGGCGTGGGATAGAGCGGTAGAGCTCGACCTCCTCCGGGAAGCGCCCTGGTCGCCAGCGGGAGGCGGCCCTTCCCTGGGGCAGCACGAGCAGCTGCGCCGCCTGCAGGTGCGGGTCGGCCACCGACGGGCGTGTAAAGACGCCGAGGCGTCGAGGCGTCGAGGCGGACTATGGATGAGGTGTCTTCCTGGGAGGCATTCGGGGGTGGCGGCGGTTCTCGTGGGGAGAGCCGCGGCCGCGGCCGCCAAGTGCGCGCTTCGAGGATCTTCGGGACGTGTGTTGGCGCCAGCGCATGCTTGTCTACCGAAGCCCCTCGGTGCGGCAAAGGCGGCACAGCGAGGGCCGACACAGCCTGCATGCTATCGACGGAGGTGGACGGGGTAAGCACAACTTGGACTGACTCAAGCCCTGAGTCTGAGGATCATCGGGCGCTGGAGGTCAGGGGCGGCCGTTGCTGCTAACGATCTTGCCTTCGGGCTCAGGGTCGGGCTCGAGCGGGAAGTGGCTGGTCGAAGGGGGGTCGCAGCAGGAAGCGGCTGGTTGATAGCGCGGGACATCTGGGACGAGCACCCTGCCACGTAGGCCGAGGGTCCTCGGGTTACTCGGTGTCCTCGCCCTCTCTTTCATCTTTTGGAGGCCTTCTTGGGGAGCGCCCCAGACTCAGTACCTTGCCTCTTCGCCGCTCTCTGGCAGGCTCTTCTAGCGATGGCAGCCGGCATCGGAGCCAGCACAAGCCAACATGAGAAGGAGAAATGCGTCGAAGCAGGACGGAGATCGGAGAGGGGGACGGGCAGGAATGAGGAAGACCAGGAGTAAGGAGCAGTAAGAGAGGAAACGATATGTTAGTGAGGGTGTGGAGGAGGATAAAGGGAGAGGCAGAAGAACTAAGGAGATGGGGCAGGAGGAAGGCAAGAAAAAAAATCAAGGATCACAAAGGATCCGCCGAGCCCCGCTGACCGGGGGTGCAAAGGCGTGTGAAAGATGTGGCTGCCCCCCTCTTCCTTACCCCGCCCGTGGGACCCCAAATCGCGTTTGAAGGGGGAAGGGGGAAGGGGGGCACCCAGGCTCCCCAACGCACCCTTGGGGCCTCCAGAGCCTGCTGATCCACCCTCCGTGGCCGCCAAGGTGCCAAGAAGCACACGCCGAAGGAAGCCCCGAGAGGACAGCGCCAGAGGGCTTCAACAAGCAACGAACATTGATGTCCCCGAAACTGTTGCAAGATTTTCGCGTTCTCGGCTCTCTGGCGTCTGTGCGCTCAAGACGGCCCACGAGACCCCCCAAACTGGACCAAGCCGGCTCAAAAGACCCTCAAAACAGCCCGGAGGCGGCCAAGGAGGGCCCCAAGACGGCCCAATGGGCCCCCAAGACGGCAAGACAAACTGGAATGTGGCCCAAAGAGGAGCCCAAGAGACGCCCGGCGGGAACCCGCAGAGGCCATGGGAGCCGGTCCCCCAGAAGGTGGCCCCCTTCGTCCCCAACTGGCTCCTAGAACCCTGCGACAAGCAGCCAAAATGCGGCTCGAACCCCACGGGGACCACGAGAAAGCTCCAAGAGGCGGCCACCTGGGCCGGCAGCAGGGCCCGAAGATGCCCCCTATAAGCTGAAGGAGGCTTCAGAAGTTCTCGAACGACACCCCCCACGGGCCCCCGATAGTCCCCCAAAACACCCCGAGCTGCACGAGGGGGACCCCCTCAAACAGAGCCCGGACCAAATTACAACCTGTCCTTTTGTCCTCGATCTCATCCTCCTTTTCCTCCTTCCTCTCACCGTCGTCGTTGTCGATGTCATTAGTTTCCACTTTCTCCCTCAGCTCCCGAGTCCCAAGATGAGAAGGTTACATCGACCATCCGCGACGTCAATTCGGGAGCATATCGCTTCACGCGCGACGCGCAATATATTTCAGTGCTCCTTCCCGAGAAGCGCAGAACAAGTGAACCCCATGTGCGGAGTAGCGACTGCGCGGCTGCCACTCCTCCCACGCACCCAGACACTCGAAAGCATCCCATGCGCTCGACAGCGTTCAAGAAACAACCAGCAAGCGCCCAGGAAACTCCGACGAGACTTCAAGATGCCAACCCAGGCGCCCACAAGGCCTCACTTCGTCTGTGGCTCGGCGGAATGGCGTACGCCTCCTGAATAAGGAGCAGCAGTGAGGACCAGGACGGAGATGGGGTGTGAGGACGGGTAAAAACTGAGAGGAATGAAGGGGAGGAGAAGGGATGGGGTTGGCGAGGAAGGTGGGCATAAAGCAACGAGAAGGAGGACGAACCTCGTACTCGGCGCTGAAAATCTTCACGGGAATGGCCCGCTGTGTCGCGCTGGCCCCGTGAGGCTTGTTCGCGATGAGCAGGTGGCAGCTGAGACTCTCTGACTTCAGTATGTCGGGGACCTCGGTGCCGAGGGGGAGGAGCGAGAGGATGGTGGGGTGAAGGGGGAGGACGGGAAGGGGTAGGGATCAGGGGGAGGAGGGGAGAGAGGGAGGTGGGGAGGGGAGGTGGACAGAGAAGCAAGCGAGTGAGCCTCAAGATTGCAAGTGACACACTAGCAGATCTCAGCGAGTTAAGGACCGCGGAAGGATTGGACTGAGAAACTTACCTTCCTGCTAGGCGACTGCACCGCAGCGGCGGGCAGGACATCCAAGGCCAGCGGCCTGGCAAGGAGGCGAAAGCCTCGGATGGGAGGAGGAGGAGGAGGAGCCAACACGCTCACTCCAGCACGGGGAGCGTATGGCTCATCCCTCCCGCGCAGAAGCCCAGCAGCCTTAACAAAACCAAGGCCGACGGACGAGCCAGCAGCCCAGCTTGCCCGCGGAAGGCTCAGCCCGTGGGAAGACCGCAGAAAGCCTGGCCGTGGGTGTGACGGGGCGCTACAGGAGAGACCCGTCCCAAAGACCCATGGCGGGTTGGCCACTCACAGGCACACGAGGCCAAGGGGTCAAACCACACCTGGACAGGGCCGAACGAAGCATAGACCACTGCTGAAGCACAGGCGGAACCCCGCGGCCCGAGTTCCAAGGCAAGCTGCGCGTCATCTGCACCACCTAGAAACAGCAAGAGTACCCTGATGGCACGGGGCAATCACCACCGATTTCCAGAGAGACGCTCCACGTTGTAGTGAAAGTATTCGTGGGAGCCTCCACTCCTTGCCGCGCCTCGGAATGCGTCGCCTGCATCAGGCGACGCCTTCGAAAGCAAGTGTCTAGCGAGAGGCCAGACTCGGTCAACAAGTGGCTAGAGATATGGAGCAGCCGGAGACACCACCGGAAAGAGAGGCACCGCCACCCTGAGCACATGGAACGACAGAACAGCAAGCACGTTCGCAGGCCACTGCCAGTCAAAGTCATCATACCCCTGAGGGCCTGGAGGCACAAGGGGGAAGTCGGTTTCCTCCTCACGGAGCCTCGCGGTCACAAAAAGCAGCTGCCTCCTGCTGAGGCCCCGGTCAGCGGCAGCTGCAGGCAACAAGTTGGCGGGCGGGCCTCCCGCACGTGCAGCACCTCGCTCGCCCTGTGCAGCGTCGTCTGGCACGGTGCCATCCAAAAGAACAGAGTGTGGTGCAGTGGGCCAGCCTGAGAGGCAAGCGGACGGCTTGGGACGTCTGCCTCGCGCCGCGTTGAAGTCCTGCACACCTGTGCAACGTGCTGGGTGGGGTCGCGCGCATCACCTTGGCAGGAGACCTTCAACCTGCGGCATCGACCTTCTGGCACAACAATGTAGCAGACGCGCTCAAGGCAGACGACCACTCTGCCATACACCTTAGGCCGATGGCCGAAAACTTGATATCTTCCAGGCTGTCACCCAGGGGTCGAGTCCCGAGGCCACCAGCGGAAGAGGCGGTCCCAGCGTCCACAGGCATCCCCACCGTCCCACCAGAAGAGGAAGGAGGGTCAGAAGGCCCCATGAACTCGTCAGGAAAGCTCTGGCTACAAAAGCAGCCTCTGGAGAGTCGGAGTGCGCAGCATAATGATTTGTGAAAGCCGAATTTGCACGCCATCTCTGGATGTCAGTTGGCATGCAGTGCCTGCTAGCGCCACTTCGAATAACCTTGAGGGTTGATTGCGAGGTGGCTGAAATGTTTGTAGGTACGACACCATCATAACTGGAAACTAGGGCAGCAACAACATGTCCTGTTTCGGTTAACGGCAGCGTCGGGCATGCGCCTTCTGGCCTGTGCACGGGCACAGCTGTGCCGAGACAGCTAGCAGCAACAATGACTGCACAGCAATGGCCAGGAAACTCCAGGTGGCCTTATTCTCTTTGAAATGCATAGCCTGGGCATCCACTGCAACTTGGGCAAGATGGTGCTCCTGCGCCCCGAGCCTGGCGAAACAATCGACCAACAGCTTACCAAAATAATCAGCCATGACGTCAGCGGGCTCCACGAGCACATCTTCAAGCCCATGGTGGGCCTTGGCTCACGCGAACACCTGCTGAGGTCGGCTTGCCACGCGCCGTTTCCAGAGCTGGGTAGGGGGGGGAGAACGGAGGAGGGAAGAGGAACGAAAAGTGTGATAAGGAGGAGCGAGGAAGGAGAAGAGAGAAGAAACGAGGAGGCAGCGGAAAGGATGAAGAACAGAGGGAGGCGTCTGGCTTGGAGGGGGAGGCAAGAGTCGCAGACGGGGGAGGCAGAGGAGGAAAGCAAGGCCCTGGGCGGCTTGACACAGGAGGCCGGCCAGGGGACCTCGGGAAGAGGCACGAAGGAGGCCGGGGGAAGAGCGAAGGAGACACGGGTGACAATGTGTTGCCATCGCTCGGACGTCCATTCCCCGTGCATTGTTCGGCTTTGTGCCTGCATTGTCGCAAGATTATCCAGGATGCTATAAGATGCTATAGGATGCTCCTCGATGGCCGCCGCCGGAAAAAAAATGCACACGTCCGAGCGATGCCAAGATGTCTGACTCGGAAGAGGAGAAGGTCTGTAGCAGGCAGAGGTTGGCAGGTAGCAGAGAACAGGTAGCAGGTCAGAAGTGACACCCAGCACCTGCCAGCAAGCGCGCTAGCTGCCGTCGGGTTGCAGGTAGCGTGTAGTAAGTAGTGGGTCGGGCAAGAGGGTGATAGCTGGTGGCATGTTGCAGCAGGTAGCCAGTAGCAGGTACCAGGTGAAGGTAGGAGATTGTGCCAGGAGCAGGTGGTAAATTGGCACGTGTGTAGCACGTATCAGCTAGTGGGACTTGATGTCTTAGGTATCAGATTTTACGTGGTGGGGTGGTCGGCAGCAGGTAGACGTGTGTCATGTAGCAGGACAGCAGGCCCCAGGTAGTAGGTAGTAGCTGGTAGGTGCCAGTGGATGTGACAATGCTGTGACACAGAAAGGTGGAGAGTTTGAAGGAGCCGGGGGTGGAGCAGGAAAGAAGAGAAGGAGGAGGGATGAGACCTCTGGGAAGGTGAACGTCATCAAAGGTACAACCCTCCTCCTCCTCCTCCTCCATCCGTCTCGCCCTTGCTCTCCTCCTCCTCCTCCGCCTCCTCTTCTTCGTACTCATCCTCTTCCTTATCCTCTGTCTGCTCGCCCTCCTCTTCCTCTCCTTCTCCTCTTTCTCGCCATCTGCATATCATCCCTTTCTCCTCCTTGAGGCCGCCGAGCTGGGGACGCCGAGGAACTCAGCAAGGCGTATCGCCGTCGTGATCTGCACGGACTTGTAATTGCCACTTGCCTCGACCGACTTGGACATCGACTTCGACTCCGAGAAGAAGTATATCACCTCTGGGCGGAGAGCGGCGGATGGCAACAAATGGATCGACATCGACTGCGATGTCGACGTCCACATCGACCCCTACTTGAGCATGGTCTTTGCCTCCTTCACCCCACCTCATCATCCTCTCACACCTAGGCCAAACCAATCGGCACGCCCTAGAACCTTCAATAACCCCGTAAGGGCAAAAATGCAAAAGACGCCCTCCCCCCGCCAGCCTGGGCGTCAGGCACGGCAACGCTTACATAGCCCACCCGGTCCCTGCCTGCTGCCTCCTCGGCCGCCCTCGACCAGCGCGCCCCAGAACCCTATGCGTGGAACCCTATGCGTGTGAAACCCAATATGTGGAATGTCATGTGTGCGGAAGCCGATGTGTGGAATCCTGTGGACGCCATGGCCGTCCCAGCACCCACGCACGAGTGAGAGAGCAAAGCCACTGCGGTCCAAGCAGCCACGGACGAGTGAGGGAGTCACGTCGTACCGGTCCAAGCACCCACAAGCGAGGGCGGAGGTCAGGACCACTGTAGCAGTCCAAGCACCCACGGGCTGGGGCGGGACTCACACCACAACGATCCAAGCAACCACGGGCGAGGCCTGCAGACGGCCCATAGCAGTGCAAGACACGGGGGATTGAGGGCGTCACGCCATAAGGGACTAGGCACCAACAGAAGCGAGTGCTGGGGACAGGCCATAGCGCCACAGCGGTCCCAACACCCAAGGGCGAGTGCCGGGGCCAAGCACCCACGGGTGAGGGACTGGCCATAGCGGTCCAAGCACCCACGCGCGAGCAATGGGGGGACAGGCCGTGGCAGGCACCCACGTGCGAATGCTGGGGACAGGCTGCGACGGTCCAGGCACCGACGGGCGGGCGAGCGCGGGGGACAGGCCGGAGCCACATCTCATCGGCAGGACAGGGGCGTCCACCAGTATTGGCCTGCAGCCTGGTTCGATTACGTACGACTCAGAAGCCTAAGAAACTCAGACGCAACACTGCAGATGACTCTATTGCCGCATAACGGACAACCAAACTGGGACGGCGTAGGCTTCGTCATAGCCACACATTCGCTTCGCAAGCGGCGCAAGTGCTGACACACATTGATCAGAGAACGTTTCCACCAGCACATCCAAGCACTGTGCGCACAGCAGGCATCGACATCATTGTCCAGGCTCGAGGTTATGGCCACTCAAGCAAGGGCCACGGCATGTTGGCAGGCTGCGATGACAACCATCCTCACCGAAACAACAGGGGCTGTCCAAGACCGACAGCGGCCGCTGTTGGGCCGGCGACACTTGTCCCACAAGGACGACGTCCGCCAGGACACCGACACCAATGCCTGTCCGAGATGGACCAGAAATTCTAATGGACTTTGTCCCAAATCATTATGTCCCCATTTCGGCCCTCCCTGGAGAGAGAGAGAGAGAGAGAGAGAGACATATATATATATATATATATATATATGATCCCGAGCTCCGGGCCCACGGCCCCCCCCCCTCCCTCCCAGATGGTATGGTCCCAGAGACGACGACGACGACGACGACGACGACGACGGCGACGGCGACGACTACGACGACGGCGACGACGACGACGACGACCACGACGACGACGACGGCTGCGGCGGCGACGACGCCAGCGGCGGCGGCGGTGACGACGACGATGACGACGATGACGACGGCCACGACGACGATGACGATGACGATGACGACGACGACGACGACGACGACGACGACGACGACCTCTGAACCACCACAGCACCACACCACATCCACCGGGGGGGGGAGGGGGGCACCGCTGCGCAGCACCACGCCACGCCCACCTCTGAACCACCACAGCACCACACCACATCCACAGGGGGGGGAGGGGGGCACCGCAGCGCAGCACCACGCCACGCCCACAGGGGGGGGCGGGGGGGACCATCGCGCGGGGGGGGGGGGCCCAAAGGCATCAGCATTGGGGGGAGGGGGGGGGGACCCAAGCCTTGGACCATGTATATATATATATATATATATATATATATATCGGAGGTTGGGGCGTGAGATCGCAGTGAAACGGAGACCCCCCACCGAGAAATCGGTTTCGAATTCGTGTTCGTGGCGTGCGTGCGGGCGAGGCGAAGCTGCGCGTGATCCTCCTGTAGCTAGGCCGAAGTAGGAGCGGCGAAAAACCGTTTCCTGTCCGCGGGTGGCCGGGAGGTGTCCCAGTTGGGCCGGGCGGTGTCCCCGGTGTCCCGAGGGTAGGAGCGAATGTCCGTTTCCCGTCCGCCGGTGGCCGGGAGGTGTCCCAGTTGGGCAATGTCGCTAATTTCATAATTTATTGTGTGTTCGGCGCCTGCGGCGGGCTTTCTTATCCAATCCAGCTTAAGTTATCCAATCCATCTTGTCCAATCCAATCCATCTTATCTTATCCAACACATCTTGCCCCATCTTATCTTATCCCACCCAATCCAATCCACCCAACCCAATCCATCAATTCATTTGTTTCTGCGCCTGCGGCGGGCCAATCCAATCCATCTTACCTTAGCCAATCCGTTTCTTCCCATCCAACCCATCTGATCTTATCCAATCCATCTTATCCCATCCAATCCAATCCACCCAACCCAATCCATCAATTCATTTTTGTCGGCGCCTGCGGCGGGCTTTCTTATCTAATCCAATCCAGAGAGAGAGAGAGAGAGAGACAGAGAGGAAGAGAGATATGAGATCAAGGTGACAGGCTGGAGGTCAGTCAGGGTGGGCATTTCATCTCAATCCGCCCCAACCTCCTCATCGCCCGCAGGGCGGTCGTTTAGGTATACATATCTATATATATATACATGTATGTATATATAAGTATATATATATACATATACATATATATATATATAGATATGTGTGTGTGTGTGTCGATCCTGGCCCGAGGACTCCCCAATTCCATCCAAACCTGGGCCGAGGTGCCCCAGGCGGGGGTGAGCAGACGAGAGCCCCCCACCTGTGATCTCTGTCGGAGCGTCGGACGTCTGTGTCGCCGCCCCGTTCCTCGCCCTCCTCGTCGTCCTCCTTCTTCTCCTCCTCGTCCCCCGCGGAGATCTTCGTCGGTCGCCAGGGGTGTGTCCGAAGTCCCCAGTGGCCTCTGGAGGTCCCCAGGAGCGTGAGAAGGACCCACATAACAGGTAAAGCCCTCGATCCCTGTCCCTCGAGCGCGCCTCGTCGTCGGTCATCGTCCTGCCCTTCGACTCGATGACGTCCAGCCACCGGTTAGCCATGGCGCCGACTAAGTCGTACACTTCCTGGCCGGCGCTGCTGGGGAGGCCCCCGCTCCACGACGGAACCAATGCGGGCTCCTCCTCTAAACCCTTGGACCGCGTGCAATTGCACGGGTGGGTCAGTCGACGAGGGGCTGCAGCTCCCTGTCTTCGTGCTCACGGCGCGCTTGCCTCCCAGAAGGGGGCCGTGGGCCGTGGGCTCGCTGCTTCGCGGCGGCTGCTGCTGCTCCTGCGGCTGCTGCTGGCGTCGGCGTCGTCTGTCTGTCTGTCTGTCTGTCTGCCTGTCGTGCCTGTCCTGCCGTGTCTGCCCTGGGCCTGGCTGCCCGTGTCGGCGGTGTGGGCGCTCTCCGCCTGGCTGCAAAGAGGCGTGGGTGGGTTTCGGGGCTCGGGCCGCTGGCGCGCGCTCCCTGCCTCGCTACAAGAACGGGCGTGGTCGGCAGTGTCGGGTCCGCGCTGTCGTCCTGTTGGTGGCGCACGGCTCGGCGAGCCGCTGTGCCAGTGCGCGCGTGCTGGTGTGGTTTGCATGTTCCCGCCCTCCCGCCCTTGGTGTGTGCCTCTCGGTGGTAGCGAGGTTGCGCCCGTGGGCATGGCGGTGCGACCCCCAAAACGGCACACAACCAAGCAGCAGGGTGTTTTCCGCGGCATTGCTCCTGCGGAGGCCGCCGAGAAATTGTTCCTCACCATCTCTCTGCCCTGCCGTCTGGGCCCCGGACACACTCTCGCTGCGAAAAAAAGCAGGATGAGAGAGAGAGAGAGAGGAGAGGTACGCCCAACCCAGCTCCTGCATGCTCAAACGTCGTGGACTGGCCATCTACCAGGAAGGGAATGAAAGGGGCGCCGCAAAAAACATGCAAACGCTGCTCGCACAGACCTCATAACATGCGCCTCCAGGGTCTCCTCTGGGCACCCCTTTCCGCGGGCTGTGGCAGGACCCTTGGACTTCTGCACGCCACGCTGAATCGCAGTTCCACCACCTCGTGGTGAATCAGATCGCGAGGGCCTGCGCCTCTTCACCCTCCTGCTCCTGAAGAACAGCCTCCGCATCCTCCTCCTACTCCTCCTGCGCTTCCTTCTCCTGTTGTTCCTCTTCCTCCTCCTCCACCTCCTGTAACTCATTCTCGTCCGTGGAAGCGCTGATCAATCACGGTGGCCTCCTCCTTCGCAGGCGACCGTGAGGGGAGCGTTCAAGAGGGGGGGGCTCGCTCAAATCATGGCACGAGGCATGCGAACGGCCCAAGGCGGGCCAGGGGACGTGATGAAACAAGAAGAGGCGCTGGGGAATCCGGGGAGATCTCGTGGCCCCAGCCATGTTATCCCCCCCCCTTCGGCGGTGAGCCCAGGGGGGAAGCGAGAAAACGCGGGCCTTCTCAGAAGGCTCGGAAGTCCCCCTGCATGCCTTCTGGGAAGTTTACTAAGCCTTCTCCGAGGACATAGAAAAACCCTCAGAAGGCTGGACGGCTTCTGAGCCTGAGCAGCCCCGCCGCCTTCTGAGAAGGCCCTCTCTTTCTCACTTCCCCCCCTCGCTCGCCGCCGACCCCGAGTCAACACCCCCTGCTTGGCCGCCCTTGACTCTTGCTCATGCTGCTCTCTCTTCGGGGCCCCAGAGCCGTGCGCTGACGGACCGCGTGGTGACCTCGAACACCCCAACGACCTCACCTCGCGGTCCGTCACCGCACGCTTTGGGGACCTCGGAGGCCTGTCGCCCGAGACGTCTTCGGAGAACGACCCGAGCCCCAAAACCGCGCGGTTACCGCGAGTGCCCACCTTGTCATCGCTCGGACGTCCATTCCCCGTGCATGTTTCGGAATCGTGCGTGTATAGTTTCGCAAGGTGATCCAAAATGCTCCTCGATGGTCCTTGCCGAGGAAAACGCACACGTCCGAGCGATGCTAAGCCACTGACTCACCACGCGGTGGGGTCACCAAACCGTTTGGGGGACCCCGCCGCACGTCGATGTTCGATGCGCCCCCTCTCCTGCTTGGTGGTCCCCTTGAGGAACTCCGGGAAGACCTCCGTCTGGAAGACCTGGATCAGGCGGAGCTCGCCGCGGCGCTTCACCTGCCCCCCTCCTGCGCGTCGCCCTCCTCCTCCTCCTCCTCCTCCTCCTCGTCCTCCTACTCCTCTTCCTCCTCCTCCTCCTCCTTCTCCTCCTCCTCCTGCTCATCCTCCTCCATCCCTCATTCCCCCTCCGCCCTCCATGGTTCCTTCCCTTCCCCCTTCCCTCCCCTCCCTCCACCCACGTCCCCCCGATCGTCCTGCTCGTCCTCCTTCTCCTCCCTCCACCATGTGTCTGTCTTTTTATCCTCCTCATCCTCCTCTTCCGCTCACCTCCCTTACCGTCATCGTCGCCCTCCTTGCCATTACCATCATCATCACCATCACCAGCATCAGCATCATCACCATAATCAACAGCATCATCATCAGCAGCAGCAGCATCAGCACCATCATCACTAGGACTGGCTCCATCATGACAATCATCACCATTGGCATCACCATCGCCATCGAGACCAGCAGCATCGCCACCACCATCACACGCACCATCCGCATTGTTGTCGTCGTCACCGTCCCCAGGAGGAGGGTTGCAGCAGCAGCAGCAGCAGCAGGAGGACAGTGAGGAGGATGAAACATGAGAAGAGGAGGCAGGAGTGCAGTGAATCTCTCGGAACTCGCTGCTCAAGGGAGCGAGGGTCCCACATGGCGTCTATGGATTGGGGGGCCGGAACATGGGAGAGCACATCGGACGGCACCAGGATAGAGCAGATCAGGCAAGAGTCAAAAAGACCACGATGGAGAGAAGAAACGTTCCTCTGGTCTCACATCTCCGCTTCTGCCTTCCCTTCTTCTTCGTATTCCTTCCCATCCTGCTCCTCCTCCTCGTATGGTCCTAATTCCAACGAGCCCCGCCAGCATTGTTTCTCCACCTTATCGCTCGTTTGAAGGGTTGGCAGAACACGTCGATCGCCGAGTGAGGAGGAGGAAAAGTTGAACAAGGCAGAACCAGTAGAATATGTATACCCGTACATATGTATATAACCCCATACCCCTGATAATAAACCCCTGGGGGTAATAAGGTCTGGGTGTGGGGGGATAACACAAACGTTTTTTCCCGGCGGAGGATGATGGTGATGAAGATGGTGTTGATGATCTGGATGATGATGATGATGATGATGATGATGATGCTGATGCTGATGATGACGATGATGCTGGTGATGATGATGACCCTGGGCGCTCGTGTAACTAGATCCTGGCACACAGCTGTTCTTGGTGTCCTCGAATCTCGCATCTAAAGGTGGCCTACGCAATAGAGGTCCTTGGCGCTCCTGGCCAAGAAACCTCTCTTGCGTACCATCTCGAACCATTCGCCCATGCAAGCTCGGCACCCTTTAGTGCCGTCCTTGCTCGGCAGGCACTTGCTACAGGCCTGGGCGCCCCTCTCCACGCGATAATCAAGTCCGCAACTTCCCCCCGCGATAATCAAACTCGGCCTCGCCGCCCCTCTCCACAATCTAATCTGTCTGACCCGGGGATAATAGCCACTCATGGGGTTCAGGGGGGGGGTACTCTTTATCATCAGGGGAACGGGGTTACATAGTATACATAGTATGGGAGCGTGAGACAAAAAGGGCGGGAATGCACACCCGTGCTGCAGACAGCGCGACTCTGGCGCGCAACGCATGTAATGGACAAGTACAACATCGGCATTCCGACCTGGAAAGCCGCAACCAGAAGCAGCGGCAGCAGTAAGCCCGCAGACGGAGCCGGAAACGACGATGGCCCTCTGCCCCGAGGGGACAACGTAGGATACCAGGGCTGAACGGTGTTGTTCGTTTTCGTGTTGTTTTCGTTTTCCCTCGTTTTGTCGTCAATCCACCTTCAATGCAAAATCGAAACGAAAACGGACCACGAAATCGCCAAAACATCGTTTAGGTCCAGGCTTTTAGAATATATCGGCAGCGACGATCCCCATCCCGGCCTCGCCTGCCCCTTCCAGGAGGGGGGAGGGAAGCATCGGTATGTACGGTGAGGGCATTTTAACTCTTCGAGCGGGCGCGAACACCCGCGTGGTCATGCCACGAATTCACGGGCGCTGCCGCGCGCCCGCGCGAACGGCGCGGGGCGGCGGCGGGCCCCGCGGCGTCCGAGGAGGGGGCGTTCACCTGCGCGGGCCTCTCGTCCTCGCCGCGCGCGGGGCCGCAGCGCCGAGCGCCCGCGCGCGGTCCCGCTCCCCGCGCGCCTGGGCTGCCTCGCGCCCTCGGGCACGAGCGTCCTCCGCCGACGCGAAGCCGTGCGCGCGGAGGACGCCCTCCAGGGCGGGCACGAAGCGCTCCTGCTCGCCCTCGCGCTCCGCGGGCTGCACCGCCGCCGCGGCCGAGGACGCCGAAACACTCGCCGACGCCGCAGCCGCTCCGCCCGCAGGGCCAGCCACGCCAGCTGCGCGGCCCGCTGTATGCTGCGCTGCCGCAGGCCTTGGCGACTCGCCAGGGCCGTCAGCGCGCGCCGCCGCCAGGAGCTCGTCCGCCTGGGGGATGGGCCCGTCGAAGTCGTCCATCTTGAGCGACCTCCACCAGCGCTGCTTCTCCTCTTTAGTAAGCGTCTTGAGCATCGCGATCGGCGGCTTTTCCTTGCCTGGCAATCGCAACTTGCCGAAGTCCGTCCTGGCCTGAGCTCGCGACCCTTGGCTTGATCTGTGATCACCACCAACACACGGCTTGGCCAGGCCCCTGTGCGCGTACCTCGGCTGGTGGCAGTACATGAAGCAGCGCGTGCACACCAGGATGGCCTCGTTCGGCTTGCTCACCACGTTGGTCTGCATCAGGTTGTGGCCGTGCGCTACCCATGGCTCGGTTCCAGCCGCGGGAGCAGGAGAAGGGCGTCCCTCCTCCAGCTGGACGCGCTGAGAGGACGCTGCGGACGACTTGGCCTCCGCTCTGCGCCGAACCTCTCTCGCAAACACCTCGCTCGCTTCCTCAGCGCGTGGAGTGCCAGCCTCGCCTGCCACCGCAGCGATGGCGGCGGCTGGGGCGGAGCCGGCCCTCTGCGCAGCCGCTGGGCGCTTGCGGACAGGCCCAGCCGCGCCGCCCGCGGCGCCTGCAGCGGCACCTGTTGCCGCTGCGCTGGCCACTGCCGCCGCGGCGAAGGCTGCCGCTGTCACAGCCGCCGAGCCTCTGCCACGCTGCGCTGTGGAGGCGTCCAACAAGCCGTAACCCTCGTCCTCGCACGTCAGGTTCCACGGGTAGAGGTACGGCTGGAGGTTGACGTCGTCCAGGGCTTCCGTCGGCCAGCAGTCGCGCATACCAGAGTCCGAGATGTAGACCTCGATCTCTGCGGCAAAGCGAGCTGCGTCACGTGCCCTGGCCAGGCAGCCTTCCAGGAGCTGGACGTCGTCGGCTGAGGGAGCGTGGAGGGCGGCTCCCTCCTTCGCTCGCTTGTCTGCTAGGCGGTTGCCGAACAGCTCGATAGCCGTCAGCTCTCCTCTGGCCACTGCCGCTTCTGACCGATGTGCAGGAATGTGCTTGACCTTAACACCTTCAGCGGCATCCCCAACTCTGGCCCAGAGGTGGGCGTAGGTCGAAGTGGGGCCCTGAGCTCTGCCAAGGTTGAGCGTCGAGTCCACCGTGCCCTGGCAGTCGATCAGCAGCTGGTAGTTTCCAATGACCTCAGTGAGCGCCACCACCGCCGCGTAGTCTTCCCCAGCACGTGCCGTCTGCGATGGACATAGCCTGGGAGGGACCGCCCCCCACGCCTCGGCTAGGATCGCACCGTCCTTGGACATCACGACGACCGACCAGCCCGCGCTGCGCAGGCGCGGAAATTCACCGAGGATGCAGGAGCCGTCGGTGAATACCATGGCACCGTCTTCGACCACAGCTGCTTCATGCCAACCATGAGAGAGCCGCTCCCATTGGGGCTGCCAGCGCGGACGATGCAACAGCAGGGACGGTGAGGGCATTGTATATGGAACCACTGGATGAGGAATCCAGGGTCTGGAAGCCCGCAAAACTCCAGTCGTGGAGTGGCCATGGGTATCACCGCCGCCCTCATTGGATAAGGAATCCTCCAGGGTCTGGCGCCTCCTGGGACTATTCCTCAACAAACGCCTCCACCGTACCAGAAAGCTGGAAGCACGTGTGGCTAGATTCACGTGTGGAACCTCTGGAGGCCACGCGTTGGACACACATGCTGAATCCCAATCTACGCTTCCGCAGAAGAGCCAAGCGCTGGACAGACGCCTTGCCAGATGTGCACCCAGCTCTCGCCCGGGCTGGCCACACCATGTGTACCCAGCATCATCATAGGATGACTGTTCAGAAAAACACAAGTGCAAACGACCGAACAAACGTGCTTTGCCGCTAGGGGGGACCTTGAAGAATGCCGTACAAACATCTATGACAACGACGACGCCCACAAGCAAACCTGGACCCGGTTCGCTAACTATCGCGCGGAGAGCTGCTGTATGACGCCCCCCCCCACCGCATATCCTACCTGGAGGCCTCTCGCATGGAGCCGAAGTAGACTGGGTCGGAGAATCGCAACGCATAGCCAATGCCGTCGCCGATGCAACGGCGACGTCGGGACGGAGAAAATCGACTCCAGATCGCGCCGCATCGGCGATGCGACGCGATCCTCCGACCCCATCTACTCTGGCCCAACTTGAAGGCCTGGATCGTCGCCTTCCACACTCGATGCATGCTTTTGTCCTCCAGACCCCGTCGCCTCGAAGCCCTTCAACTCGGCGATCGAGCCGTCGTGCTCAAACACGCAGTAGCGTTTCTTCAGGAGCTTGTCCTCGAGAGCCGAAAAAGGCTCTGCAGGGGGCCCGCTTCGGTGTTCCGCCTGCGAGACCGCCACGCCACACACATACACACACTCACACACGCACACACACACACACACACGGAAAACAGGTGGGCTGGGAGGATGAGGGAAAGGAAGAGCTAGCAAGAGGGACTCAGTCGGGCTGTCGACGGGCCAGAAGATTTGAGGACAAACTAGGGACCATGGGGGGCGTCCATCCTCGATAGGGGTGCATCCGAATAGGCCCCTAGGGTACATCCCCGACTTCTCTTTGTTTTCCAAGCGACTCGGGCATCGGGAGCGAGAACTCGGCTGCGAAGAGTGTCACTGCATTGCACGCACGCGGTCGCTTGCTCATGAGATCGTGCTGAACCTTCACCTTTCTGATTCGACCAGCTCGAAGGAATAACCCCCTGGATCCCCCCAAGGACCCAGGTGTCATCAACAATGACATGTATAGCACTGGATAACAGACCTTCTTGGTCTCCACCCATACATCCATCGATCTATCCGTACATGCCTCCTCCTCCTACTCCCTAACCCTCGCGCTCCTGCTCCTCTCTAGCTCGCCACATTCTGGCGAGCCTCCGCCGCAACGTGATGCATGAACCCGCTTAATCTTCGTCTGCAACCCAAGACGTACAGCGCAGGTCTGCCCCAGCAAAACCCTTATTCATGTTCCCCTCCACTCTCATCCGGCCTACCATATTAATGATGGGTTTCCTCGCCGTGCTGCCCCAAGGGGATCCAGTCGTCAAGAAGGGCTCCGATGAAAAACAACGTGCTTTGATCGCCCCTCGGTCGTCATACACGCACGGTCGCCTCTTCCTCCCTCGCTCCCTCTCTCCATCTCTCCCTCCCTCCCTGCCTCCCTCCCACTCCTCCGCGACCCCGTGCACAGGAACAACACGCAAGGGCCTACGTGAAGCCCACGAGGAGGGAGGAGGGGGGAGGACGAAATGAGTGGAGGAAGGACAGAAGAGGGAGAGAGGAGGGAAGAAGGAAGGATGAGAGAGGGTAAGCGACGGGGAAGAGGACGGGGGCAGGAGGTAGGCGGGAGGAAGAGGGGCAGCAGGAGGATCAAGGTCTTTCAGCGCTGTTGTTCCAGAAAGAAGCGTGGGAGGGGGGTGGGAGGAGGACCAGAGTCCCAGGATGCCTCAAGAAGGTTGCAGCATACCCTCCCGAACCAGTGAGGGCGAGGACCAACATAAACCCAAGATGCCGCCTCAACGAGCTTGCACACTCTCCCGAACCAGGTCCCGTCCTCACAAGCGCCCACTGACACTTCCGAAGAGAACCCTCCGCATGGAAGACGAGCGCCCAATGAGCCTGTCACGGAATCGATCGCAGCGTTTTGAAAAAAAGAGCTGCCATCCATTATTGCAGCGAATTGTAAGACACGCCACGAGATATGATCACGAGGTTGAAAATGGTGTCGAAGACGAGATTCGCGCTTGACAAGAGAACCGCCCTCCATCCGTGCACGTAGCTATAGCACCAGGTGGGCACTATTGCAGTAGAAGTTGAAGGACTCTCTAAAGAAAGGCGAGAGCCCAACTTGAAATGGTGAACGCCTTTCTCCGTATGAGCGTTGATGTTGCCGCTAAGTTTAGAACCATGAAACATGAGGTCTCAAGACAGAGCTCCCTGTTATAATGAACAGGGCTGCATCCGCGCATCAACTGAATTTGTTAGGCGAATGATGGCCATCCTCCGTCCACCCGTGTAAATGTTGGAACCAAATGTGCGTGGCACTGGGGTGGTAGCCCCATATTGAAAAACGAACGGTTCGCTCTATAGCCGTGTAGCCGCTCCAGGGACGTTCGACGAATGCGAGCGGCGCTCAGACACGAACCCCATGTTAAGACCGATCCCCCACCATCAAGAACTGCTGGGGATGCCAAACCTCCAGGTCACAAGTGGTGAGGAAGTCTGAGGCGGAAGACCCGGAGCGCCCTACCGACAGGTCTGGTGGTGCCACGAGGAGCGGCTACTGATCAGAAGATGCCGTGGAGGAGCAGGGCCGAGGTTGTTGGACGCTGCTTCCCACTTCAAGAGGAGCGCAATGTCCAAGCAACGTCTTGGGCTGACCTCTCGAAGGGAGGGAGGCAGGGCGGAAGAGAGGGCCGAGAGAGGATGGGGTCAGGAAAGAGTGGTGAGGAGCAGGGGAGACCCGAGGTGCATCAACGTTGCTGCAGCACTCCCCCCCCAAGCCCCAGCTTTGGAAGCCCCTACGAGTCTTCCTTGCCGTTGCGGGAAGTAAGGGACCGAACTCTATACACCGACGCTTTTTCCGACCCCGCACTGGAACTCCCAGAGGAAAGCGGATCATAATGTATACGGGATCCCGGTGTGTATATTTTGTTTTTTTGTCCACGGGAAAACGGGGAAACCAGTATACACCACACCACCCCGATGTCGCCCCCGACCCTCGAAAATTCCAGGGGTTGCAAACCAGCCCGCCACTGGTAACGTATATGATCCAGTTTCCGAGGGAGCGCCCCCCTGGACTGAGGAGCGCCGGGTGGGCCTGCCAATCAGGCAATAACCGACGTGCGAAGGATCCACCCTCCAAGCCTGGCTACGGTAGGTTCGTGCGGCGTCGGCGCGCGCAAAGGTTTTTGACACCGCGCCGATCGTTCAACCTTGAACCGATCGCGGCCCCGATCGTTCAAAAAGAATGCGGTCGGGTCCAGTGGCGTTACCGTGTCCAGGGGAGCTGCCGCGTCACAAAGATCAACCTTGAACGCTTTCGCTGTCGTTGCCGGCGCGCCAACACCGCATGAAACTACCGCACATGAAATGCAAAAAGTTCTGATGCTAAGTCAACGGAAGTGTCCTGCGATAGCCCCGTTCGTAAAACGATCTGCCCGCTATCTGTGTAAGCGTAGCACTACTCCAAGATCGGATCCCGAAAAATGGTGGGAGATCGAGAGTCACTCGCCAAGCATATCCATATTAGCGCAACATGCAAAGCATTATTTGTACACCCGCCCCAGGCTCGCCTGGCAACGGCTACGCCACGCCAGGGTCGCCGAGAAGCCGTTGACTGCGCAACTTCCTTTGGTTTCCTTTCTGGTCTAGGACCGGGTATGCCCACTCTTTCGGGCACCCCTGGTCCAGTCCGTTTCCAGCGTTTCGGCGTGTGGTTGGCTATCCTCTGCAGGACCTGCCACAACCAACCGCACGGCGCAGGCGGACGCTGTCACGAACGACACCTACGTGTCCGACTGTGAGAAAACACCACGCGTATCTCTTGAATGCAAAGGTACACTGTGTCTCGCTGTATTTTGGGACTCCTTCGTACACACCAAAATTGCCAGAAGATGCCAAGACAAGCTCTGAGAACCTGCTGTGGTGGCCTTCAAAGAAGGGAAGAAACAACTGCCCCCTCTTTCGTAACACCGCCGGCAACCGCGGCTACGCCGGGTGCCTGCCCGTTGTTCCTTGAGCGGACTCTACCCACGGCCCAGCGGTGTGAGCCACCTGGCCCCTGCGTTAGGCGCTCGTGCATAATCAGAGCGCGCCTGCGAAGCCCCCTTTTTGATAAGGCCACCATTGTTACCTCTCTGATTGTTGGGCAAAAACAAGCCGCACCACCGAAGACGAGCTCCTGGACAGACTTTCGGCTGATAACCAGTCTTTCGCCAAGTATGTACACCCGCCTCAGGCTCGCCTGGCAACGGCTAAGCCGCGCCAGGGTCTCCGAGCAGCCGTTGACTGCGCACCTTCCTTTGGTTTCCTTTCTGGTCCAGGACTGGGTATGCCCACTCTTTCGGGCACCCCTGGCCCAGTCCGTCTCCAGCGTTTCGGCGTGTGGTTGGCTATCCTCTTCAAGACCTGCCACAACCAACCACACGGCGCAGGTGGACGCTGTCACGAATGACATCTCTGTTTCCGACTGCGCGAAAACACCACGCGTACCTCTTGAATGCAAAGGTACACTGTGTCTCGCTGAATTTTGGGACTCCTTCGTACACACCAAAATTACCAGACCGGGCTCAGAGGACCTGCTGTTTTGGCCGTTGAAGAAAGGAGGAAACAACTTTGAGGCGAGGGCCTCATTTTGAAAATGAGCCGCCCTGCATCCGAGTAGACGTTGCACAGTGTGGAATGTCGGCCCACTCAAGTTGAGGACGTTTCAAGCGAGAACCGCATGTCGAAAACGAACGGCCATCCACCCTTGCACCTGCTGCAACTTCTTGAGTCGAATGAGTGCGGCGCTCAGACGCGCACCTATGTTTGAGAACGACTGGGCCTCCAGGCCTGCAACCGTTGCAAACGTTCCAACAAATGTGCGCTGAACTGAGGCGAGCGCCCACCCGTGTGACTGCTGGATATTTTCTCTCATCGCGCCTTTCTGGAGGGTTCGAACAGCGGCGAAACAAAAGAACACAGAAGAGTCCCCTCGGGGGGACAGGGAGCCCGAGAACGCCCTGTCCAGCAGCCGTGTTGCTTCGGTTTTCCTCACAATGTATTCAAAGAGTCGTGCTCTCGCCTCACTGTCGGCTACATTTTGGTCCGGACGCCCACGACCCCTTGAACCGAAAACTGAGGTGCACATGGCCGTGCTCTCACACTGTCCCGGCTGCATTTGTCCTAGGGATTCCAAAGGGATATACAGGAATGCGCGCTTTCAAGAACCGACCTCCTGCTCCTCGACCGGCCTCTTGACCTCTGCTGCTATCGAAGTGTGTTGCTGGAGCATATGGTAAACATACAGATAGCAGATGACGAAGCTATCTTAAGCGAAGCGTCCAGCCTCTGGGCTACGGACATGTCTGGCGGTGCGACAGGGCGGATATTTTCGCAAGGAAGGAGGATGAGAGAGGGATAGGATGGAATGAAGAAGCGAGAATCGCTTGTTGTCGGCAAGCCCCACTCAGGCCCAGGGCGGCCAGCGTTGGCGCCCGACCCGCACACCCCGACCAAGCGCCAGGGGTGCTTCAGCATGCAGCCTGCTGGCGCGACCTGTGCCACGGCTGGGGCGGCGCCGACCAGCTGTGCACCTGCACCGACCCTGGCCAGGCTCATCCTGAGCTCCAGCTCGGTATGCGCCCTCCTGGCTCGACCAGGCAGGCGTATACACCGTTCCTGAGCCCAAGGATCGGCCTGGCCAAGATCGATGCAGGTCGGGTGTGCAGTTGGCGCCGTCCGACTCGGCGGCAGTCGTCGGGCCATGACCTGCTCTGCCTGCAGTCGCCGCACATCGTCAGGATGCAAGGTAGGGGAGCGCAAACCCTAGGGCGGCCGAGACGCAGCGAGTGTATTCTGGGGGCCAGCAAACAACAAGTACTAACTGTCGAGGACGGGCCGAGAAGACAAGGATTGAAAGACCAAAAGCACGTGGCACAAACATACCTAGACGTTCGGAGGCTGCCGTGAGGGGAAGTGGTCCTGAAGGAAGTGGGGTCCTGGATCCTGAGCTGTTCCCAAAGATCCACTCTTGATCCTGAGTCGTCTTCCTCATGCTCCCCAAACTTGGACCGAAAGGCCTCTGGAACGGCTGCGATCGGGATCGGCTGGGACCTGGATCTGCTGGGGTCGGGATCAGCCAGGATCTGGATGGGCTTAGAACGGGGATTCCGCGGAGACCTCCAAAGACCTCCAGCCGTGCGACGCAGAAACACCCACAAACATGAGGGACGACGTCGTCGTCGTCGTCGTCGTCCGTCGTCCGTCGTCATGCGTCGTCGTCGTCCGTCGTCATCCGTCGTCATCTGCTGTCGTCGTCGTTGTCATCATCCGTCGTCATCCGTCGGTGTCGTCGTCCCCTGAGATCCGATGAGATCCGAGGTCGCGGGAAGACATTGCAGCATCGAGGGATGCCGGGATGCCAGGAGCGACCTCGGAAGACCATCTCATCCCTGTTCCGAGCTCCTCGAGCAGCGCAGCGGGGCCGCGCCCTCTTAAAGCGCAGCCTGACCGACCCATTCCGTGACGAACACCTTCCGTGACGTCCCCGCGCCCTCCGGGCCTCCCTCCGGCCGCATGCGTACAGCTTGGATCTTGGGGTGAGGCGAGGGGGACGTCACGCGAGGGAAGGGTTTGCCAGGGGCTAGGGGTCGGTCAGGCCGCCCCCCAGATCGAACCCCGTCGCGGACGTCAGGGCAGAGGGCACCCCAAAACGCACGGCGTTGTGCGCCGATGACGCGAGCTCGACCCCCCATCGGACACGGAGCATCCAGACCATACCGTGCGACCCACGCGACTGACAGAGCACCAACCTCTGCTCCGCAGCTCGATCGATGCACCGCTCGCGCGCCGGCGAGGCGGCGAGCGGCTCAGCGCTGGCTCGCTCCATCTCCAAGCAGCTGGGTCGAATACAGAAGGCTCATGCTATTACGTTGGTTTTTGACACCACGTGGATCGTTCAATCTTGACCGATCGCTGTTTTCCGATGGCGCGATCATTCGATGTCTGCCGATGAGGGGGAAAAATGGCGGCATTCAAAATCGAACGGCCGCACTGGGGTCGCTTCAGCTTCAATGCGGCGCGAAGCTGCCGTACGGCAAGTTTCTGTGTTGACGACATGGCCCACTGGTCACACAGCATGAAGAAATCGATCTTGGACGATCTTTCGCATCTTTCGCATGGGTTCTGCGCCGCGGCTTGCTTCCGTGGCCCCTGGGTCCGAGACTGGGACCCTGGACGGTGTTCAACCCGAGACGGCCGTTCCCGCGTCGCCCTCCTCTTCGAGGCGGCACGAGCCTTCTGTAGCCGAGCCGCCACCCCATCTCACTGGCCCCAGAAGCGAGCCTATCTTGCCGTCTTGGCGGGCAGGACGTCAAAACGAGGACACCCGAAGCCACGACGCGCAGAGCTGACTGCGGCTGCACGCGCGCCTAGCTGCTCACAGCTCCCCGAACTCGAAGCCGAACCTCTCGATGTCCTTTGCCCAGGTCCGCGCGACGCGCCCACGGAGCTCGTCGTTGAACAAGTCGACGGTGCGCACGCGGTTCGTCCCAGCTACGCGGTGCTGCCTGACCCTGGTATCGCTTGGGTCCACGCAGTGCCTCTCCTGGACGCCGAGGAGCCCGCAGACATGCCTGAAGCTCTTGGACAGGTCCTTCAGGACGAGGAGGGACGAGGGTTGATCATGGATGGGAAGGAGTGGGATGAGGATGAGGAGGCGAAGGAGGAGGAGGCGGAGGAGGAGGAGGAGGCGGAGGAAAAAGAGAGCGAGAAGGGACGGAGCCTTGACCCTGCCCACGTAGGTGAGAACCTGCTCCTCTTCCGACCTGCCTGGAGGCACCGCGTAAGCAAACTCTGAGATAGAGTGCAGGTAGGCGAAGGGGTGGATGCCAGCAGGGTGCGTGTGCTCGGGCAGCATCCGCTCCAGGTACTCGCGAAACTCTCGGATCTGCTCATCGGGCTCCTTGGAAGTGTTGAAGCCGCGCATCCACGCGGCAGCGGACACGACCCGACTCCACGGGTCCTTGCCAATCACGAAGGAGACCGAGGAGTTGAACGCGCTCCAGCCAGCACGATCCATGACCCTCTGCGCAAGCCCATGGTTGTCGTTGGCCTGCCCAGCGTTGCTTGCGCAAGGGATGCCCGCGGAGCGCAGCGCCGGGGAGACGGAAGACTCGGGTTGGCCCGACGGGGCCGTCAGGAGAATGACGAGACCAAGCCTGGAGATTCACGCGAGCTCCGGTTGCGAACATTCCATCAAAACGCTGGGCCGTCCGAGTGCAGGATGGGCCCGTCAAAGAGCGCATAGGCGAGCCCAAGATCGAGCGAACTCGAGTCTTGCGTCTCCCCGAGAGCGTCTGGACCAACGCCTGCGACACGGCGTGGGTGGCCGTGTGCGCCGGCATGGCCATGCGAAACGGCAGGCCGTCGCACCCCCAGAAGGTCCGGGGAAGGGCGCGCGCGCGCCGCTGCTGGGGCCCCGCCGTGCCGGCGCGGGGGGCGGCCAGGAGCAGCGCGGCGGACTGCGTCTCCGCCAGCTCGTCGAGGCGCTGCTCCGCGTACCAGTCGGGCCAGTCCACCTCCACGCTCCCTGGCCCGATGTGGAGCGCCCGGGCCGCCAGCCCGCAGCAGGCGAGGAGAGGCAGCCGCGGGGCGCCCATGGTGAAGTTCGGTAGGCCTCGGCCAGGGTGCGCGGGCCTCGTCTCGAACGGGCCCCTTGAGGCTGAGGAGCTGATGCGACGTACCGGTGGCTGCGGAGCACTCCTGGGCGTTTATGCTGCCAGAAGCTGCGTCGGGGCCTCGCCCTTTGGAGGGCCAGTGCGGGTGTCGGCGGACCCACGGGCGTCCCTGGCACAGCGGGAAGCCCTCCCAAACCTGCGGTGTCTCGACTTTTCAAATGCGGCCCCCCCGAAGTCCCGACCCTTTCCCTAGGGCAATTTTCTCATCCCGAGTCGTTTTTGGGCACCTTTCCCGAAAACTCCGAAGAAACACCCGCGACCGCGTCCTCTGGACACGGCCGAGCTGCCCGCCTGCGGGCCAGCACCTTCCGCAACAACCCGCTCGCCTCCCCCGCAAAGACGTCGGGGGCGCGCTGACCCGGGTCAGCGCAGGCAGGGATCGGCCAGGGCCCTGTCGCGAGCCCTGGCCGCCCGCCCAACAGAGTCGAAAGAGGGCCTCAAGAGCGCGGATCAAAACCACGAGCCCCTTCGCCGAGAACCCACGGCACCGTGGAGACACCCCAAACGAAGCCTATACTCCAAGGTGGAGGGAGCAAAGAAGACGAACTAGCAGGGTAGCCCTCCAAAGCTAGGGCTGCTTCTTACCCCCGTTCCAGGAACTAGCTGGCAACCCTGGGGCCGCCAAAGGCGGAACGGGGGATCGGTTCCTGGTGGCTCCCAAGCCTGGGTCCGCCAGAGGGCATTGGTCGACCCTGAGCAGCGCCGACTCCGTGACGTGAGCCCAGACCAAGCCGCCCCGTGAGCCTTCCGGGCGCATAGCTGAAAACGAACAACGCTCTGGGTAAGACAACGAGGCGCGATTGTCTTGGCGACCTTGCGGATTACCTGCGCTGCTACATTGTGTCAGGCAGGTGAGGCCCAACTTCGTTGAAAGTGGTACTCAGCCAACACGTGTGCGAAATTAACTGGATTCGCGCGAGCGGGAACCACTGAGCCCGAGAGAAGTAGCAACAGGAAAATCTACAAGAAGATGTAAGATTTGCAAGTCGTGAGCTGTCAACTCCACTGCTGGCGCAAACATCCCACACTTCCACCCAACGCTCGCTCTGACAAAAACCATGCGGCCACGATGGCGGATTCCCTTGGCATTGGCCGGCGCATCTCTGCGGCAACGATTGCACGGGCAAACTCGCGCGCAGCCGATGCGGCCGCGATGGCGCTTGCCGAAGGAAACTCCTGAGCGCGTTTCAGAGGCCGCGCTGGCGCCCGGGCACGTGCGGTTCGGGAACTCGGGCGAGCGCGGCATCATGATGCCATCGACAACGGCAACAACGATGATGATGGCGGCAATGGCGGCGATTGACGATGATGACAATGGCGGTGATGCGATGGCGCTATGCGGGCGATGGAGAGGGAGTGCGCGCGTGATGCAATTCAAGAAACCTGGCCAACGTGTTGTTGAAGAACATATGGTTGTTCACGTGTCGCCGCGCCGTTTGTTCTCGACGCGCCCAAATGGACGACGCCGACGCCACGGCAAATCCACGGCAAACCCTGAGTCCCGCACCCCAAATAGACGAGGCCGCCACGCGGCAAACCCCACGGCGAGAACACCGCCCCACAGGCGGCGCTTGCTCTTGTGGCCGCGGCGCCCTCCCGAAGACCGAAGGCCGCGCATCGGAACAAGCGGCGCAGCGACAGATGGTGTTGAAGAGCTCCTCCTTTAAATGCTATGTATGAAAAGCCAATGATGTTGGAAGCATGGGAATGGGTGGTGAAGCCTATCTCTCTTTCGAGACGAGAAACAAGGAACAGGGCCAGGAGGACGATGAGGAGACGAAGGAGGAGCAGGAACAGGGGAGACGATGGGGCATGTGCGTCGTGCGCCCAGCGGGCATGTGCGTCGTGCGTCCACCACGGCCAGCCTCGGAGCGGCTGCGTCCGCGGAAAGATCGATGCACGGCCATCCTCTTCGGTGCTGGACGGAATGACCATTGACTTGTATGGCCCGTCGATCTCGAAGAAGATCGAGTTCTCATCGCGCATTTTCCACTCGCCACCTTTGTCCGCGCCCCGTGGGGGGTGCACTGGCGCAGACACTCAAAACCGCGGAGGCGAGTCCGACCTGCGCGACCACGTTGGCAGAAGCAACATCGGCATCGGCAGGACTTCCCGAAGTGTGCAGCTTCACCATAGTGGGCCGCACTGCCCGCCAAGGAAAGCATGCGTGGGTAAACCAAAAGGTAAATACCGATACCGCTACTGCCTGGACCTCTCCGGAGGCGCGTTCTGACCAGGATTTCGAAGCGAATCCGGCGGTGGCGACGAGGAAAGGGTAGCGGTATCGGTACTTTTTCCTCCTCTGAATGCGTGCCCATCAGGCCACCACTCGAATTCCCACCCCTCGATAACAACATGCACAACAACATCACGCCACAGCATGCACACCGTCTCCACTCCGCGAGCCTCCGCCGAGGAGAGCACGCCGTCGACCATTGGATTCGTCGGAAACATAACACCATTCCAAAACACCATACACAAACACACAAAACAACATACAAACTCCGTCGTGACGACCTCGGCCTTGGCTTTCTGACACCGCGTAGATCGTTCAACTTCGAGCGATCGCAGCTTTGGGGCAAATCAGCGTCGGCCGATTCCGAGCCACTCGCGGCTTCTAACCTTGAACGCCCGCGCTGGGATCGCCACCGCACCGAAGCGACACGAATCTACCGTAATCACTCCTGAGAGTACCCTGTCCACCTTCTCGGCCGATCCTTCAAAGGCGCTTTTCTTTGCAACGGACAGCACCGCGATACAGCATCTCTGTGAAGCAGTCCTGACAGCACAGCCGGCATTTAAAACAGCAGGAGGGGAGGAGGGAGGAGGAAGAGGAGGACGGAGGAGGAGGAGCGGGGGGAGAAGGAAATCGCATTGTGTGTGCACCCTCTGTGATCCCACCGACCACTGAAAACATCAAGCATCACACCACGCATAAATTATGCGGCGCATCCACAAGCATCACACAAAGGGGAGCTGTGAGCCGCATACATTATGCGGCGACGAATACCCAGCCATTTGGAAAGCCGAGGTGGCAATCTCAACGGTCGCAGCACGAGGGGCTGATCAATGCCAAATATCAACACTCAGCGGTATTGCAGTCACGGACAGGAAAAGGGAAAGAGGGAAGGAGAGGGAGCGGAGGAGAGCAATACATCAACTGCCCTGGGAGAGCGCTGCTCCAAGCTCAACGGCCCACCAGACGGGCGGCGCTGGGGGCTCCCAGATTCGAAGAAGGACGGGGGGAGGGAGGGAAGGACCTGGGGAACCCAGCGCAGAGCGACACTGGAGCAGCATCAGCCCTCCAGGTGGCCGGGGGTCTATAGGGGACCGCTACCCGCCGAGGCAGGGGAGGGGACCGCAAGCCCAAGTGGAGGCAGGGGGCTCCTACCCGCCGAGGACGACGACGACGGCGGCGACGGCGACGACGACGACGACGACGGCGACGACGACACCGAGGGCGGCGGCGACGACAGCTTCGGCGACGACCAAGCCGAACGAGAACGACGACAACCCCGACAACGACCACGACGGGAGGGAGAGGAAGGGGGAGGCGAGGGAAAGCTGACACCTACCCAGTCGCGCCCTCGCCGTGGACCCAGCGGGGAAACGCCAGCTACTCTGGCCCTGTGCTTCGATGTCAGTGATGGCGGTGCTGCTGACGCTGCTGGAGCTGCGGGTGCTGCACGCGCTGCGTTCCCCAATCCTGCCGCGCGGACTGACGACGCGGTGGGGGTACTATCCACCGGCAGAGCCCTGGCGCGCGCGGTCCATGATGCCGTCCATCTCCTGGCGTAATCGCCGACGTTCAGCCTCGCATGGGTTGGGCGGGGGCGATGGAGGCGATGGGGTACCTGCAGAACTCGACAAAATGGCTCTGGCCAGCTGCCCGCCATGAGCCGTCGGGCGCGACGCAGCACTGGAACCTGCGGCTGCCACCGATAATGCTGGCGCCGGCCGCGTAGCTGCCGAAACTGGATTCCGGCCGGCCGCCTCCTAAAGATCGGCGCTCTGCATGCGCGGGGTCACCGCCATCGGGCCCCAAGACCAAACGTTTTGGCGTCCCGTGGGTTTCCCTGGTCGCCCAAATCGAATGGGCACCTGGGACCAATCGTTGAGCGGCTGGCCCGCGCGCTCCGCGGAGCCCCATGCGCGCGATTGGCGAAAATGCGGGCGCTGGCGCCGGTGGTGCCGGTGCCAGCGCCGACGGGCGCCGTCGCGCACGAGGTGCTCATCTGAGTCGCACTCGCCGCGGCTGAGACGCGCACCGCCAGGGCCCGGCGGGTGGCCGCATCGGCCAACTCCCAGCCAGCGGGTCCGACGCTCGCCCTTTCCCTTGCCCCTGTCGGACTAGTCAGCGCGGTGGCCTGTTCCGTGGCCCATGGCCATGCGTTCGATGACCCTCTGCGAGCGGCGCGTGGGTCTGCCGCTATTAAAGCGGCGCCATCGGGGCTTGGCGCGCTCGCGAGAACAGGAGAGGTGCGCGCCGCGCCCCCCGACGGAAGCTTCGCGCAATTCAGACTCGTCGGCAGCGAATTCTTCGCCGAGCGAGCTGCCGGCGTCGGAGTCGGTGCGAAAACCGCTGCTGGACGCGCCGCCTCCGGTGCTGCTGCGGTGCTGGCGCGGGCGGCGAATGGCGCTGAAGGGTGACTCGGTGCTGCTCCTAGGGCTGAAAAAGGCCCGTGCCATCCCAGCTCGACCCTGCTCCCGCGCCGCCGGCGCTGCGATCCTGATATCGCGATGTCGCGCGCGCGCGCCCGCGAGAAACGCTCGACGTCGGGGCGAATGCGCTGCCGTGGCTAGATTGCCCAGCGACCCCTCGACCACGTGCCCAAATCTGCGCAGCTGGCCCATCGCGCGTGCCAGCTATAGCGCGTCCGTCGGGCAGGCCACGCTGCAGCGCTGCAAGATCACGGCGGGCCGACATGTTCGACGCGCCTGCCGCACGCAGCCAGAGGCGGCTGAGACCGACGCCGCCTGAGCGCGCTGCCCCTCCGTTTGGTCAGGCTGCGCGAGAGGCTGGTCATGGGCGGCGCTGGGCCGCCGTTGATATGGCCACCTCGGGTGGAGACAATCGGCAGCCACTCGCCCGCGCACTCGCGAGCTATGCCAATCAATCGAGACAACGCGCGGGCCGCTTGGCGAAACTCGTCGACGTCTGAATTCGCCGTTGACCACATCGTGATCTCGCGCGCCCAGTGTCGACGGTCTGGCGCCGACGGCGGCACTCAAAGGCAAATGCCACGAAAACGCACGATCCCCGAGCATCTCGAACAGAGTTCGAGAGCACCCGAGGGGAAGAGCAGCTGGGCGGGGGGCGCGGTCCTTCTGGCACGTGTTCTTGGACTCGTAGATGTGTTGGGTCTCTTGCGCCGCCAGTGGCGGCTGGGCCTGGCTGGCCACGCTGGCCCTTCGAGGAACGGCACTTACTGGGGCGAAATAGATGAACAGCATACACACGATACGGGAAGAGTCGCCGCGAACACGTGGGAAAGCCTCGCGGGCCATGGATGGCGGCGAGAGGTCGCAGAGCGGGCTGCTCCACTACCACCTAGAAGTGAAGATCTGAGAGGTAAAGGACGATATCTTACAATGCGAAAAGTAACGCGGCTTGTGAATAACACGCGTCTAACACGGGCACGGAAGCTGGTCAACTTCCGACTTGGAAAACAGAGGACAGGGCAAAGACAAGGCATGTCTGGCAAAGTCCCGTTCGAATCACCTTTGGGGGGCGACATTCCAGACAGGTCGGACACGGGGAGGGAGGAGGAAGGCGCGCCAATTGGGGGGCAGCACGCGGGTCGGGAGCACCTGACCGGTGCACACACACACACACATGCGGAAAAGGAACAGAGGGCGCTCACATTTGGGGGCGGCCGCCCGGGTCAGAGCGAGAGAGGCACCGCGAGGAGGGCATGCCACGCTGAGGGGTAACATGCGCGCCAGAAGCACCGTATCGGTGCACGGACCAGTCGAAAGGCAGGGGCGTCCACACTGGGGAACATCGCCTTGCGTGGCATCGTCGCGGCGCAAGTCGTGTGACCCTGAACGGTGTCCACCTTTGGGGGCAGGCACCCAAGCAAATCAGAACCTGGTAAGTGCGCGGCGTTGGACGCAGTCGGAGCTGAACCCACCACTGTGAGACTGAAGCGCAACCAAACATCAGCATGGGGCGCGGGGTCGACTGGCCGTGACCGCCCTGAGGAGCGCGTCGGCCCAGGGTGCTGGCACCCGCAAGGTATTCACCCGCTGGGATTAACTTCCACGCGGGGCGGCTTCCGATGCGAAGCTGGTTGAACAAACGGGACAGACGAGATGGCAAAAACAGGGAAGACTCCTCCTCCTCCTCCTCCTCCTCCTCCTCCTCCTCCTCCTCTTCCTCCTCATCCTCCTCTTCCTCCTTTTCCCCTCCTCTTCCTATTGTTCCTCTTCTTCACCCTGTTCCGGATGCCGCCGCCTCCACCCCCTCCCGCGCAAACAAACCCGTCAACACGCGCGCCACACGCCTGTATCAGGGGCCAACGACACCTCCTCCATTCGTTGTATGTATAGCTTGTTCTTCCCTGTCGCACCCCAAGCAAGTCGAAAAGGCAGCCTGGTCGTTGCGCTGGAGACTTCCTCGCCGCTCATGACCCTGAAACTTAAACAACGACAGCTGTTTCGCAAATGAAGGGCGAGTGGCTTTCAAAATGTGGCGCTCGCGTTAGCGCCAGGCAAATTCGCATAAAAGATTGGCAAGGTATTCGCGGATTTCGGGCGGGTCGTTTTCAAAACGCGGCTCTCGCCCGAGCGCCGCGCACTTTCGTCCTCAAAAATTACAAGAGCTTCACGGGTTGAAGGCGGGTGGTTTTCAGAATGTGGCTCTCCCCTAAGCACCACGCTCATTAATTCTGGCAGTTGGCAACAGTTTTACGGATTGAGGGGAAGGTCGTTTTGAAAATGTGGCTCTCGCCCTAGCGCCGCGCGCACTCGTCTTAAACATTGCACGAGTTTCGCTGCTTTAAGGCAACTCCCTTGTAAAACGTGGTTCAGGCCTTGGCGCCGCACACACCAGTTCAAACAGTTCGAACACATCTCGTCACTTCTCATCGCTAACGTGTCAAAAACGGTGTACTGTACCGAAGCATGAATGTCAGGGCGCAACAGTTACATGTATTCGCTGTGTTAAATCCAAGGAATGGTGTCCTGGCACGACTCAGGAACGCCAAGCCCTCAGAATCATTTTAACTTGTGGCGTTGAAGTCATGAGAATGGTGCTTGGGCATGGTTCTGGATTTCGACACGGCTGCCACCCAGCGGGACAATTCTCTCAGTGAAAAAAAAACCGTGTAGGGGCCAATGAAGACGAAGTTTCGAAAGATGGTATGTTCCAACATCGCTGATGAGACTTATAGGTTTGCACTGGTCCTCCTCCTCCTCCGGCACGCGCGGGTCTCTCCCGTGGCCAGAGCTCGTTGGTCGGGCGCCTGCAGACCTCCGCCGTCCTTCCCTCAGGGACGGCGGCCCCCCCGGGGTGGCCAACCGTCCAAGACGGATGCCACCCTCAAGGGGGCCCGGGCCTATAGTGTTTCAGATATGCGGGAGCACGGGCCAACATCGCGAGGAAGACGTGGTTGGCCTCCCTGCGCACGCCGCCGCTGCCACCTGCCGCCCGGCGCCACCAGTCCCAGCGGCGCTTTAAAGCAGCAACCGCGCCCCTTCGGCGCGGAAGCGCCGCCGCCGCCGCGCGCCCTCCTCCTCCAGCCCTCATCCTCTCCAGCGCCTCTAGCCCCAGCCACGGTCGCAGCGGCGCGCTGGCGAGCGCGATGGCGAGACCCGCCAGCGTCGCCCTTGCCCCCCGGCGCCTCGCGTTGGCCCCCGAGCTTAACGCTCGCCCGCGCGCGCTCAGCGCAACCCAGAAACGCGCCGGAACTGCTGCGCCAGTTCGCTCTGCAGGGCGCAGCGCGACCGGAAAGCCCGCGCCAGCTCTTCCTCCTCCCTCCTCCTCCTCCTCCTCCTCCTCCTCCTCCTCCTCCTCCTCTTCCTCCTCCTCCTCCTCCTCCTCCTCCTCCTCCTCCTCCTCCCCCTCCTCCTCTTCTTGCTCCAAGAACATCCGCCTCCTCCCTCGTCCCCTGATCCTCGAACTCCGCCCCCGTCTCCGCCCCCTCCCGCGGAATATGTTCGCGACCAAGCGAACCACACGTTACAAGACGCAAACGAGACGGAACTCTGCGAGTGCCCCCACCGGAAACCTGGGATGATGGCTCGTGTTAACTGGTTGGGCCAAGCAGGTAACCGCCAGCCCTCGCAGCATCGTGTGATTCCTTCTCTTCATACTCCTCCTCCTCCTCCTGGTCCTCGTCCTCTTCCTCCTCCCCCGTTATCATCACCCTTTCGTTTTCCACTTCCTTCTAATCATCATAATCAGCAGCATCATCAGCATCATGAGTGGCATTGTCATCATATTCTCATCATCCGCATCATCATAATCATCATCATCGTCAACATCAGCAGCATCACCATCATCGTCGTCATCATCCTCATCCTCATCACCATAAGCAGCATCAACATCATCATCATCATCATCATCATCATCATCATCAGCATCATTATCATCATCCTCCACTTCCTCCTCCTTATCCTCCTCCTCCTCCTCTCTTCCTCCTCCTCCCCCTCGTCCTCCTCCTCCTCCTCCTCCTCCTCCTCCCACTCACTTCCTGCTCCATCTGGATAACTCCCCCTATTCGCACCCCGCCCGTCGAAAGGGCGGACCAGGCGTTTCTCCTGAGACGCCCCCATCATTTCTGACCCTGCAACATCAAAGTTGACAACAGATGGAGGGCAGAAGATTTTCGAAATGTGGCTCTCGCCTGAGCAAGAGCTTGACGGATTGAGGGCGGGTGGTTCTCAACATGCGGCTCCCGCATTTTTCAAAATTTGCAAGAGTTTCACGGGTTGAGGGCCGGCCGTTTTCAACATGCGGCTCTCGCTTTAGCGCTGCGCCCATTCGTGTTAAAGAACGTGCAAGGGATATGCGAATTGAGGGCGGGCCGTTTTCAAAATGCGGCTCTCGCCGTAGCGCCGTTCGCACTCGTCTGAAAATCACCCCGCAGTCACGGATAAGAGTGAGGGGGCGGCGAGGGCGTCGGCAGGCTGCGAGAAGCTCTGAAGAAGCCCGTCGCAGGCGCCTTGTTTACAAATTGTACAACGAGCCCGCCGCATCCGCCGACTCTTCGTTAAAGCAACGTGGGTGGGTCGCAGGGTGGGTCGAGGGTGGGACGCGGTTGGGTCGCGGATGGGTCGCGGGTGGGTCGCTGGTGAGGTCGCGGGTGGGTAATGGGCGGGTCGCGGGTGGGTCACAGGTGGGTCGCGGGTGGGTCGCGGGCCGGGTCGCGGGGGGGACAACGCCAGACAACAACAACAACAACACCACCACCACCAACAACAACAACACCGACAACAACAATAACCAAACAACAACAACACCAACACCAGCAACAACACCAACACCAGCAACAACATCAACAACAACAGTCATTGTAAGGCTGCTCGCTCCTATCTGCCCACGTGTCATTCACTATGCATATCCCAAACCCTGGATACCCGGCCTCTTCGTCCTCGGTCGTGCCCCTATTGGGGGGTTACATTTCTACCCGGCCACGTGTAATTGGGAGAAGCGCGGGAGGCGAACCCGCAATCAGAGGCAGCGAGCGCTGGCACTTGTCGGTGATACCCCATTTCACTGGCCGCAAGCAGATATCCGCGGCAATCCACACTGAGACCCCATTGCATTAGCCATAACGCTGGGGTCACAGCGCGCAGGAAAGCGAAACACGGCAATGGACAGTGTTGTTGCCCAGCGGCCCCGTGGGAGGTGAAGTCGGAGCCCGATGTCATCAATCACGTTGCCAATCCCATATGTTTTTTGACCCTGACCCCGCCGATCTGCGTGAGGGGTGCCACCGATGTTCGAAATCGTTGCAAATCCCTTGTGTTTTTGATCATGACGTCGCGATCTGCGTGAGGGGTGCCACCGATTTTCAAAATTCCAAGGATGTCCCAAACGAAACGGCCGGAAAAATCCCGGACGCGGCCGCGCGGGGCCGCGCGGCCGCGCGTACGCATTAATCGCCTCTGAGCTCTATTCCCTTCGGAGAGGTGCGTATGATATCAACCATTATTACTCAGGAGTGAAAGCTCGAAGGACGTCCCAAGCCGGAGCGCCGTTATGAGAGTTCAACGTAGCTCAATTGTGCGGGAGGTCCCAGGCGGGAGCGCCGTTCCTTGAGTAAATTGTGCGGAAGTCTCAGGCGGGAGCGGGGTTTCTGAGTAAATTGCGATGAGGTCTCAGGCGGGAGCGCCGATCCTGAGTAAATTGTGAGGAAGTCTCAGGCGAGAGCGGGGGTCATGACAAAATTGTGAGGAAGTCTCAAGCGGGAGCCGTTGTTGTTGTAATCCGGGGGGGCAACAACGCAGTTTGAGGATCAAGACTTTCCCTGTCAAAAAACAAGGTGCGAGCGGCGAGGGGCGCACTTTGACTGAGAAAAAGTGTGCACCGGTGGGGGGGATCAACAATAATTATTCTTCAGAAATGAGAGTTCAACATCAACAACAATAGTAATCCGCATCGCGGAATCCCGCTTCAGCCACGCACCCAGGGACAGTGAATGACCGTTCGGCCCCCTCACTCTGACAAGAGCTTCACGGATTGAGGGTGGCTCGTTTATAAAATGTGACCCTCGTTTTAGCGCCGCGCACGTTCGTCTTAAAACGCTGCAGAAGCTCCACGGGTTGAGGGCGGCTCCCTTACAATATGTGGTTCTCGCTGTAGCATCGCGCGCATTCGTTTGACAAATTAGCAACATATTCACGAATTCTCATGGTAACGTACCAGAAGCAGTGTGTTGAACCGGCTCATGACAGTCACGGCGCAACAGTTACGTCGGTTCGCTGTGTTGGAGTCCCAGGAATGGAACTCTGGCACGATTCAGGATCGCCAAGACATCACAATCAGGTAAACTTGTGGTGTTGAAGTCCTGATAATGGTGTCTGGGCACGGTTCAGGAGTTTTGCACGGTTCTCCTCCACAGGGGAATTGCGCCCTTGGAGGGGCCTATGAAGATGCAATTTGGAGGGAGGGTGTATTCCAACATCGCTAATCAGCTTTAGGTTTGCAGTGGTCCTGCTTCTCCTCCTCCTCCTCCACCTCCTCCGCCCTTTCTGGCCCTCCCTCCCCTCCCCTTGTCCTGCCCGCCCCTCCTCTAACCTGATCCATCCTCCCTCTTTCCCTGCCCTTCCCCCTTTTCTCCGCCTGCATCCTCCTCCTCCTCCTCCTCCTCCTCCTCTTCCTCCTCCGTGCGTAGACCAAGTGCTGGGAAGACATGTGGATTAATATGTATCCAGCTCTCGCCCAGGTAGGCCACATCATGTGAGGAGGAGGAGGTGGACCTCCCCCTCCTCTCTACCTCATTACCCGCGGGAGCCTCCTGCCCATGTCCACGTTCCTGCATTATTTTCTCTTGCTCGGACTCGCCGCCGCTTACCTGATGATACTGATTATCCTCACCCGCCCGTGGAACAGGCCGGGGACGGGGGCATCGAGGGTGTCAGGCGACTCGCAGGCCGACACGCAGCGACAGTGGCAAGGGAAGTACGGTTGGATAACGTGTAACATCAATCTCCGAGATGTACGCAATCCCTGTGAGGCGATCCCCACGCGAGGGCCCTTTATGTGTGCGCTATACCCCTGCCTGGGCTTCTTCGGCGCACGCTATCCCCAAGGTGGGCGACAGCGTGTAGTGAGCGGGCTGGCGGCGCCAACGCCAACCTGAGAAAGAGGTTGATGGAAAGGAGGACCAGTGTAATCCCAAGACGCGTCAAAGATGTTGCAATAAGCCCTCATTACAAATTCCCTCTTCACAGGCCCCTTCAAGATTTGCCTTCATTGCGGGAAGTGCCCCGTTGGAAGACAACCATCTGAGAACCCTCAATCGCACCAGAACAAGATTCCTGGGCCTGCAACGTCGCGGGTCAAGGTGACTGTTGGGCCCTGACAGTCCGAGACCGTGCCAGATCATCGCTCAAGGGAATTCAACACCACGCATAAATATGTTGCGTCCTGACAGTCCAAACTTATGCAAGGATGCTCTTCCCGAGCTTTCAAACTTACGAATCCTTAGAACTGTTGCACAGTGGAATGCGCGCAACGCAAAGGCGAGGGCCACAATTTGTGAAAGAACCGCCCCCCCATCCTTGAAACTTCTGATGCCTTGCAAAAACAAATGTGCACGGAACTGGCGCAAGAGCCTCTCAAAACCGGCCCGCCCTCCATCCTTGAAACTTCTGCAAAGTTTGAAAGACGAATTTGCGCGAAGCTAACGCGAGGGCCATATCAAAAGGCACGCCCCCCTCCTTGAAACTGGCAAAAACGTTGAAAAAATGGCCGCGGCGCTAAGGCGAGAGCCATATTTTGAAGACTACTCACCCTCCACCAGTGAGACTGTCGCAAATTTCGAGCTCCACGATCATAAGTGATGGAGATATTATGCCACCAAACAAGCCGGCCCGCCCTGACGACACGTCTGGAGGTGCGACAGCGAGATAAGGATAAGGGACCGAGGAGGAGGATCGGGATCTTGGGCGCGCAAAATCCTTTGCCTCGTTTGAGAACCCCTCGAGGTCTCCGGGAAGTTTCCGAGGGCCTCCGAATACCTACTGAGATCTCGAGGGACCAGCTTCGAATGAGGGGCGGGGGAAGGACGAGAGAAAGGAGGATGTCGAACATGCGGAAGAGGAGGGGGATGATGGGTAAGGACGAGAAGGCAAATTGCATGAGATCCTCAACAAATTTCATGGACTTCTGGAAATAGCATGCGGGAGTGGCGACTGTGATGCGCTGTGAATGGTGCGCAGGCGAACGTGGGCGCTTGCCCGAAGACCTTCCCAGTACTGATACTGGTGGTTCGTGTACTTCTGGTGCACACGGTAATTGAGGACACAGTTTGGGTACGGCATCTTCATCTCCTGGGAGCATCGACGATGGTCTATTATCCTTCTCCTCCTCCTCCTCATCATCATCTTTCTTGTCCTCTTCCGACCTTCCTCCGACTCATCCATGTCCCCATACAAAGCAGACAGTTGGAGCGAAGGGAAAGGGAGTACAACGGACAGAGAAGACCACGTTCGGCGTCGGCGACGCCGAGGGCGATGGGGTGAGGAGGCGGCAAAGGAAGAGGAAGAGAAGGAGGAGGAGGAGGAGGAAGAGGAGAAAGGAAAGGAGGAGGAAGATGAGGTGGATGAAGAAGGGAGGAGAAATGAGGAGATGAATGACGGAAGAGGGGAAGGAAGAGGAGGCAGAACAGGGGACAGAACGGAACAGGAGTGAAGGAGGGGGAGGACGAGGGAATAATGGGGGAGGAAGGGGATGTAAGTTGCAGGGAAGGACGAGAAGTGGTACGACGAGGACGAGAGAAGGAGGGAGGAGGAGAAGGACGAGGAGGAAAAGGAATGACTATGCAGGAGGTGGATGAGGGAAGGAGATAAGAATAAGTGGAACAAGAGGCCGAGAATGACGGGAGAAGGCGCGAGGAGGATGAGGAAGAGGAGGAGGAGGAGGAAGCGGAGGAGGAGGAGGAGGGGGATGAGGAAATAGGTGGAGGGAAGAAGAGGAAAAGGAGTCGAGGAGGTGGAGGAGGAAGCAGCAGGAGGAGAAGGAGGAGGAGGAGGATAATGAGGAGGCGGTAGGAGATCGAGGACGAGTTCGAGGAGAAGGGGGGAAGGACGGAAGGCAGAGGAAGCAGGAAGCGGGGAGGAAAAGGACGAGAGGTGAAGCAATGAATTGCAACGAGAAGAAGGTGGGAAGCTGCGGTGCATAGCCGGGAGAGGGAACGAGACGGAGGAGGGCGAGGAGGAGGACCATCAACACCTCTTCTCCGAAAAAGTTCGACCAGCAGCAGGACCCGGTGTCATCGGTCGTCGCCTCACCCTCCTTGCGCCCCCCACAAGAGTCCTTGCCGCCCTTCATTTTGATCTTGAAAACGTCGGGGAACTGCTTGGGCAAGAGGCACCTGTGCGGCGGCAATCCCAGAGATCCGACGCCCCAGAAAAATCGGAGCATTGGCTGCTGGGCCGAGTTCGGTTTCTGGGGGCCCTCGCCAGGCGTCGGGACCTTCAAGAAACGACCCAGGACGAAAAACCGGCGTTAAGGACGTGGTCCAGACTTCGGGGCCCACGCATCGAAAAAAAAACGAGCGGCTGAATGTATGGGATTGCTGGCCCGTCTGTGTCGCCCCTAAGCATGGTTGAACCGATCCCGATCCCCACGGGCGTGGCCTGAGCCAAACGCGTCGATGTTCCCCCCATACGGGGATATAGGCTGCTCCCTTTTCGAGTTGCGAATGGCGCATCCCCACTTGGGTGGTAGGATGGTGGGGATGGGGATGCGGATTGGGAAAGGGATCGGTTGAATGATGATGCGCCTCTGGAAATCTCTCTGCTGAGCGAGCCGATCACGAATGAGAAAGTCGCGCAAGTCGTGAAAAAAGGTGCACCTGTGCGCGTGCGCCTGTGCGCGCGCACGCTTGCGGGTGCGCTTGCGGGCGCGCTTGCGCGTGCGCCGAGGGAACCGACCCGTGACGAATCCAACGTCGGATCACATTCGGCCCGCGCGCTCGGCATGGGCTGCGCTCTTGGAGTTTCGACGGCCCCCTCTGCACGCGGCTCCTGCGGCGCTGCATCGAATGCCCCACGATGAAGAGCCAGGCCTCGATGGGGCACGGTTTGTGACAGGAGCCGATGTCGGAGGTCCAGGGAAGAGGAGGGGGAGGAGGAGGAGGAGGAGGAGGAGGAGGAGGAGGAGGAGGTGGAGGAGGAGGATGTGGAGGAGGAGCAGGAGGAGCAGGAGGAGGAGGAGGAGGAGGAGGAGGAGGAGGAGGAGGAGGAACAGGAGGAAGAGGAAGAGGCGGAGGACGGGTCGAGCAAATGGGGGGTGTGGGAGGGAAGAGGTCACGCACGCTTAGGAGGAGGGGTCGAGGAAGGGGGAGGGCTGAATTGGAGGATTTTTTTTTGGCTCCACGCTCTCCTCTGAGTCCTTAAAAGGAACTGACGCCAGCTGCAACGAGGCGGTGCAGCAGGCCTGTACAGCGCGACCAGGGAGCGCAAGGAGACCGTGCTCCGCGCACCCTGGTCGGGGCAGGGGGCGCCGGAGCACGTGCTCCGACGCCCAACCTACCCACCACCTACTCCATAGGTGGCCGCGGTTTCGGACCCCGGGACCCCAGGGCCGAAACCAAAAAGGGGACCACGACACGACGCGACACGACGGGGGGACGAAACGAACGACGCGACACGAACGACACGACACGAACGAACGACACGACAGAGACGAGCCGCCGGTCCCGCCCCAGGGCGGCGAGTGCTGGAGGGAACCAGCACCGCCCTGGGGGAGGCCACGGGACCTGGCGACCCCCCCGGGGGAAGGAAACCGCACTTTGGCGGCGCCCCCCGGGGTGCGGGGGATTTTCGCCCCTCGGGCCCGGCGCTCCCCGCCTGCGCCAGGAGGACCCAAGGGTCCCGACCCCTCCCCTACGGGAGGGGCCCCCTCGGGGCGGCTGAATTGGAGGAGGAAAAGGAAAGGAAGGAGGAGGAGGAGGAGGAGGAGGGGGAGGAGGAGGAGGAAGAGGAGGAGGAGGAGGAGGACCAGTGCAAACCAAAGACTCATCAACGACATTGCACTACACCCTCCCTCCGAACTTCCCCGCCATAGGCCGCTTGCAAAGATCTGTTTTCACCGAGGGGAAAGGCCCGTTGGATGACAACCGTTTGAAAATCCGGAAGTCCGCTGGAACCGCATTCCAGGAGGAGGCGCGGAAGAACGACGAGCGGCCTGTTACCTGCTATCTCCGCGGCCGGATCTGCGTTCGCCATTCGAGGAGGCGACTTTCCACTGGCCCTGCAATGGGCGCCTTTGGGGGAGGAGGGGGGGGAGGCGGATGAGGAGGAGGAGGAGGAGGTGGAGAAGAAAGGGGACGAGGAGGAGGAGGAGGAAGTGGAGCATGCCTGAAGCGAGTCCCGATTCAGCCGACCCACCCTCCCCGCGCGCCTCGGCCACGACCTCGTCGATGAGGGCGCGGTGGAGAAAGTGCCTCTGCCTACCCCTTGTCGGGAGGCGGGTGGCCAGACGCGCTGCGTCAACGATCCCAGCAGCTCTTCCATCCGACAGGGGCGGGGAGGATTGCCGAGCGGCTATCCGACACGCGTGGTATGACGAATCAGTGAACGCGAACGAGCCGCTTCGGAGCCCAAGGGAAAACAATGGATCAAAGCGGAGCGGGGAATGCAACGATACCGCGGCGACCCACAGAGTACGGCTACACCCGAGCACACGCTGAGAGATGGAGTCGGGGTCGCCCTGGCGCCCAAAACACACACACACACATACATGAGGCGCGACATTCGCATGCGCTTCTGCGCAACCCAGCACCCGAGCCAATTGCGAAGCGCGGATAAGCCCCGCGCCGCCCGCGCACTGGAATGGAGCGCCTGCAGGGCCCCCGCGCCCTCAAACTCGACAGAAGCCAGGAAGTGCTTCCGCATGCTCGTCCGCGCCCTGCGCGCTAAGCTCTCAGGGAGAAAGAAGGCCCGGTCAAAGCACCCCTGGAATGCGCTCTGCCATCGAGGAAGCCGCCGCTTGCCCGTCGGGGCCCTCGCGCGGAAGAGCCCGAGCACGCCCGCGCCGCCATTTTGCAGAGCCATGGCGCACCTCCGAACCAAGCTCCATGGTTTGGGCCTCCTCCGACAGGCGCCTGCTCGGCGGGCGCGCGGGAGAGCGGGGGGGCCCATTAAGTCATGTACCTGAACTTGCCGCGCGCTGAGAGCGATGAGAGCTTGGCGCGCGAGGGCAGCCGGGCAATGCGACGCGGCGCTTTTCCGCTGCGGTCCGCCTCAGAATACGAACTGGACAAGTCGCCACGCGCCGCGCAACTGCTTGGCGCGCGCCAGAGGCGGGCGAAGAAGGCGCCGCTTCGTGGTCTCCATCTGCCTCGGGAGCTGGCACGGCGGAGCTTCGTGGCCCGAGATTGCCCCCCCCCCCCCCCCCCCTCTCTTAAGGTGGCGAGCCGGGGCTTGCGGAGAGGGCGCGCCTGCGTCTCTCGCCAGCGCAGAGCGCCCCCTCAGCTTCGCCATCGGGCGCGCCCAGTGCCCCCGCGGGGTGCAACTCGACCCAAGAAGAACCCCCAAGCACCGAATGCAACCCAAAAAATGAAACTCGCTCCAAGCCGACTGCGCCCAAGACAGGACTAGGCGCACCGCCGCGGCGGCACGGGGGCCCGACGTCGGAGCCCCGAAGGGAACGGCGAGACACCTAGCCGCCATCAGCGTTGAATGCGCGAGCCACGGCGCGGATCGAACCGCCCGCGCCCGCGCGCCGCGCCCCCCCCTCCCCCGCCCCGACGCCGACGCCCCCGCGCCATCAGCGCGCGCGCGGGCGCGCCCCCGACGTCCGCGGTCGATGCGCGCGAACATATCGCCCCAGAAGGCATGGGCAGATAGCGCGGCTTGCGAACCTGAGAGCGCGCGCCCCTGGAGAGCCCCAGAGCGCATCCAGATGTTTAGACAGGGCGCCAGATCTGCCTCGCTATAACGCGGGGCGGCCGCGGAAGACGTCAGTATCTGACGCGGAACCTCTGGGGGGCCTGTTGGCCCTCGCGCGCGCCCTCGCCCGCTGCCGGCAAACCGACGGGAAGGCCCGGGCGATGCCGAAGGCGGGCAGGGGCGAGGGTTGGGCGGGCGAGCGATTCCGAAACTGAAGCTGGCAAGGCCAATCATGCTGCTCAAATCAACAATGATGTTGACAATATTTAGGCCGGCAGTGAAGCCCCGCTGGTTGGCGGAGCCTATCTCTTGCGCGGCAGGGCGGGTCGCGCGATTGGCGGTCGCTCCGGAAACCTGGCTCGCAGCGTCGTTCAATCCAAGGGGCCCGGCGCCCTTCGCAGTTCGCACAAGACCCCGAAGCGACTCGCCATCGCCAATGATGGGTTTTGGGGGGAAATCAGCGAGAGAGGCAGAAGGGGCATGGGGAGCTCTTGCAGGGCCCATGGCAGCACATCGTTCAAAATCTGCACACCTCGGCAAAACCTCCAGGCTCTAAAGTAGAGCCCAGCGGGCCCAGGGGCACGATTGCGAGCCCGCCGCGAGAATTTCTCCAGATACCTCCGCGACGGAGGCGAGGGCGACGAGAAATCCGCACCGCCCCGCAGCCCCGCCGCTCCAGGCGCCGCCCCCCCCTCCCCCGAGGAACGGGGGGACAGGCCCCCAGCGCCCGGCAAGCAAGAGCTTCAACCGAAGCAGCCTGGTCCGAACGAGTAGGATGCTCGCTCTCCCAGGAGGGCCAGTGGAAGCCGACGTCGCCGCGGTCGAAGCAGGAACCCTACAGCGACCAGAAGGGTGCCATAACTGCGCCCATCGACCAGCCGCCTGCTTCCTGGCGAGAGCGCCAGCCCGACGGCCAGGGCGATTCACTTCCACTTCGGCGTCGCGTTCCAGCTGCTCACGACGCGCGGTGGCCCCTCGCTGCTCTGGCGGCCAGCGCGCGCGTTACTCAATCGGAGAGACCCCCCCATTAGGAACCTGACGACGCGCGCGAGTCCAGGGGGGGCGCGCGCGACCGGAAACAGCACCACGCAGCGCGATGGCACGCGCGGCCGAGCGACAGACCGCGGCGCGAGAGGTGGGGCTGCCTCGCGCAGCTCCCCGGGCCCCCCATGCACGCGCGAGGATTAATTGCCCTGACACAAGGGCCACGGAGGCGAGGCGCAGGAGCAACGGTCGACCTTCGGACAAGAATGAGCGCCACGATGCCAACAGGTAAGGGGGATCACCAGCTACCTCCGCGAGCATCCTATAGATCGCGCGCCAGGCACCGTCGCCTGCGCGCTCTCCTCCCGCAGAGTACCTGGTGGCTCCGCGCCCCCGGTCGCCGTCGCAAGCGTTGGAATCACCTCGCAGGATCAAGTCGAATTTTAAGGGTGCGTTCCGCCCCCCCCCAATCTGAGCTTAGACGCGGCCCCGAAACCCTCGGGCAGTCTCGAGGTTCAACCCAAATTGCTTGACAGAAACGAAAACCGTGGAAAAAAATGATTTCGGAAGCTAAGGCACGGCCACAGACGCCCGCACCTCGCGCGCAGTGGCAGCGGGGGAGGAAGGAGGGACAGGAGCGGCTACCCCACCTGCTCGGGCCTTCAACATACGACGCAAAGACTTGCTGAGATCGACCAGCACGCTGGGCCGCTTTCCGCCCATCGGAAATCCCTCCGTGGGTCTCCTGCGAAGCAATCACAGTAGTGGAGGAAGAGGAGGGAGAGGCCGCGAGATCGGTCGGGACACGCAGTCTCCGCGCACGCCATCAGCTCGGCAGTAGCAGAGAGCCCAGCAGTTCCACGTAGCGAGCGCGACCAAAGACGACCCAAGCAGCGCGTCACCCACCCTACTGAACCAACGCTCGGGAGAACAAACGAGCAGCATTATACGTCAGACTATCACGACCCATGCCAATGTCCGCCAAGCTCGCCAGATCCAGCGGACACGGGGAGGGCCATTGAGGTGCACCTCGGTTTGGGCCGCCACTGCACGAGGAGCGATCCCGCCTCCCTGTCCACGGACACATCTTTGCCAAAGTAATCGCGATCGCCGTCTTGAGCTGCTTACAGGCCCTCTTCCTCGCGATGTCTTGCTTGTGCTTCTTGTCAAACCCCGCATAGATCTCAAACGCGCGCGCGCCAGGGAAAATCGCCCGAACCAGCTCACGGGGCCGTCGCGAAGCAACGCCCGCGCAAGGCACACCCTCGCCTCGGCAGTAAGCCGAGTCTCAGCTTCGCCAACGCCAACGCGCAGCGCGGAATTCTTCGACAGCTGGGGGCCCTCCAACCTGCATTCGCGACGGAGCTCGTAGCCACAAGACTCCAACCAAGATCGATGCGATTCGGCCAACGCAGAAGCAGTGACAGCCTCCTTCGCGCTGATCGTGGAGATGCTGCGGTCTTTCAGCCTCTCCCAGTCCGACGTCCGCGTCACGGGCGCACGAGGTTCAGCAGGAGCCAGATCGAAGACCTTCCCAAGGCGTTCCAACCTGGCCAACATGTCCGCCCGATTGTTCTCCAGGCGGCTGACTCATCACTCCTCAGCGGCCAGCATCTGGGACAAGAGTGAATCAAAACGAGTGGCCAGACGTTCCTCGATCCCGTTGAGAAGGAGCTCCGCGCTACGAGTGGTTGACTGCGGGCGAACCTGCTCGATGGACGCTGCGACCGTCTTCGCGTTGTCCCCGATGCAAGATGTCTTGAATAATGGAGCCTCGCCGCCAAAGATGTCACGAGCGACGACAGCAGGTCGCATCCAAGGTTCAACTCCAGCAGCCCCTCTGTTCTCCCAGCCTGAGCGCTGCCAGCAGCTCTCCCGCGTGAAAGAGGTGTCGGCCAAGTTTGGGGAGTGCCGCCATCTGATCCAATCAATACATGCGGGACTCGAGGCGTCGGCGGAGAGTCTGCAGCCCGGAAGGTCACACAAGATACCAAGGCGTCTGCGGCGGCATCACCTGTCTTGCCACCGCGCGAGCTGCATCGCCTAGCCTGCCCAGCGCTGCGCCGGCAGCTCGCAACCTCGCAGCCTGCCGGCATGCTCCACGCTGCTGTCGCCCATGTCCCCGTCACGACCCCCACGCACATTACGACGCCCAGACCCGCCCTGCACAATGGTGCGCAGCGTGGTCGGCGGGGTGGTGTCGATGTCGGTAAACTCCGCGCCAGGCGCTATGAACCCGCGCCTGCGACCAGGCCCATGGTCCGACTTCGCAGGTTGGTTGACCTTGCCATCTCGCTTGTCTTTCTTGTCAGGCATGGCTCCGATGAACAAAAACAATCGTCACCTATTCAACCGCTGCCCAGAGACGGCATAACGGCAGACCCTGCCCGCAACCTCAGGAAGGGGCTGCTGTGGACAGAGGTCCAATGAAACTGTCTTGGCCAGATGCATTGAGCCAAAATGGCAACGGAGGAGGAGGAAGACGAGGAGGAGGAGGAGGACGAGGCGCGCATGAGGAGGTGGAGGTGGTGGTGGTGCTAAGGGCAAGGGTCTCCCGCTCCTCGCAGGCAAACACGCGGCGACGCGAGGCGCCAGATCCCGTCGGTGTCCAGCTCGAGCGGCAGGCCCACCTACGGCACACGGCTTCGCCGCCGCGTGCGCGCAAGAGCCCACGGCTCTGGGGTGGTACCCTCCTCGTCCTCCTCCTCCTCCTCCTCCACCTCCTCCTCCACCTCTTCATTTTCCCATTCTCCTCCTCGACCCTTGCTGTCATCCTCCCCCTCCTCTATCTCCTCCCCCTCCTCCTCCTCCTCCTCCTCCTGCTCCTGCTCCTGCTTCTCCTCCTCCTTCTGCTCCTGCTACTGCTTCTCTTCCCCCTCCTTGTCCTCCTCCTCCTTCTCCTCCTCCCCCTCCTGATCTCATCCTCCCCCTCCTGATCTCCTCCTGTCCTGCTCATCATCCTCCTTCTGCTTATGTGTCTGACCATTCTTATTACTGGCGATTCTCCTCTTCCTCCTCCACCACCTCGTGTCCTCTTCCCTCTCCCAAGATTCCAATCCTCCACGCACGAATCGTTTGGAATGTGAAAGCGAAGTGAAACGGAAACCACCTTTACCGAAAGATCGGTTTCGGTGTCGTGTTCGTGTCGTGCGTGCGGGCGAAGCTGCGTGGGCAGGCGAGAGCAATGAACCCTCCTGTGGCCAGGGCGCCGCCCGGCCAAAAGACGCGTCCCCCCCTCCGGTTTGCCGACGGTGGCTGGGGGTGTCCCGCCGTGGTGCCCCCCCCGTTGTGTCCCGATGGTGTCCCGTGGTATCCCGTGTTGTTCCGTGGTGTCCTGTGTTGCCCGTTGTATCCCGTGGCGAGCTGTCCCGTGGTGTCCAGTCGGTGTCCCACGAGGTCGGTAGCGATATCGATACTGAGATCGATAATGATAACAGTCGTGGCATCGATAGTGAGATGGATGCTGACGATGGTATATCTTCTTTACCTATATGACCGCCCTGCGAGCGCTAAGGAGGTTTGGAGGGGATTGAGATCGAATGCCCACCCTGACTGACCTCAAGCCGGTCACCTGATGGATTGGGTTGGGTGGATTGGATTGGATGGGATTAGATGGATTTGATAACATAAGTTGGGTTGGATTGGAAGGAATGTATTGGATAAGATAAGATGGATTGGTTTGGCCCGCCGCAGGCGCAGAAACACATGGATTGATGGATTGTGTTGGGTGGATTGGATTGGGTGGGATAAAATAAGATGGGGCAACATGGGTTGAAAAAGATAAGATGGATTGGATTGGGCAAGATGGATCTGATAAGATAAGCTGGATTGGATAAGGAAGCCCGCCGCAGGCGCCGAACAACAATGAATTATGAAATTAGCGACATGCGTTAGCGCCAGGGTGGGATAATATGAGATGGGACAAGATGGGTTGGATAAGATAGGATTGGATTGGACAAGATGGATTGGATAATATAAGCTGGATTGGATAAGAAAGCCTGCCGCAGGCGCCGACAACAATGATTTGATGGATTGGGTTGGGTGGATTGGATGGGATGGGAGAAGATGGATTGGGTAAGATAAGATGGGTTGGATTGGAAGAAATGGATTGGATAAGATAAGATGGATTGGGGTGGCCCGCCGCAGGCGCCGAAACAAATGAATTGATGGATTGGGTTGGGTGGATTGGATTGGGTGTGATAATATAAGATGGGACAAGATGGATTGGATAAGATAAGATGGGTTGGATTAGACAAGATGGATTGTATAAGATAATCTGGATTGGATAAGAACGCCCGCCGCAGGCGCCGAAAAGAAAATAGTTATGAAATTAGCGACATGCGTTAGCACCGGGACGCCCGGGGCACCCGGGACACCCAGGGCACCGCCTGGCCCTACTGGGACACCTCCCGGCCACCGGCGGACGGGAAACGGACTTTCGCTCCTACTGACACCCTGGACACCCGGGACACCGCCTGGCCCAACAACTGGGACACCTCCCAGCCACCAGCGGACAGGAACGGACTTTCGCTCCTACTTCGGCCTAGCTACAGGAGGATCACGCGCAGCTTCGCCTCGCCCGCACGCACGACAAGAACACGAAACCGAAACCGATTTCCCGGCGGGGGGTCTCCGTTTCACTGCGATCTCACCCCCCAACCTCCGACTTCGTCCTGCGCATTGGCCATGGCCCGCGCGTGTCTACGCAGAGACACGGGGGAGAGGGCGAGGGAGGACAGGAGGAGAAAGCAAGAGAGCAGCCAGGGAGGAACAGGACACTCAGTGATTGCCATCCTTGGCCAAATGGAACATCCACGGTTCAACGAAGCGGGACGTCTTCCCTTATCTCTTGCAAAATGTTCAGCATGACTCTAAGTGTGTCCGCTGGCAGTCTATATAGATATCCCTGCACAGCCTTCTCGAAGCAATAAAATTTGGCAGACGCGGACAAAGAGGAATCAGACCTGATCTTTTGATGTATGAGTGGGAGACGCTGTGCCTCCGGCTCGGACCATGTGTCGGCGGAGGACGTGCCATGCTCTGCACTGGCACGAGGTTTCGTTTCATGATCCCCTACCTGGCCATCCTGTTCGACTGCATGTCCGCGAGAAAGCGCGGTGAGGAAACAACAATATATCCAGACGACGACATATCCTGAAACTAATGCCAGACGACGATATACCCATAGTGCGGTCGATTGTGAGATCGGTTGCGAAATCGATTAAGAGATCGACTGCGAAATCGATTGGGAGGTCGATAGTAAAAGGGGTAGTGAGATCGATTGTGAAACCAATACTGAGATCGCCTGTGAGCTCGATAGTCAGATCGATGGGAGGTGAGGGAGTGAGGTCGCAGTGAGATGGAGAGCTTCCCACCAGGAAATCGGTTTGAGTTTCGTGTTCGCGTCGTGCGTGAGGGCGAGGCGAAGCTGCGTGGGCGGGCGAGGGCAATGAAACCTTCTCTGGCTGGAGCGCCGGCGGGTCAAACGACCAACCCGTGGTTGTCCAGCGGTGGCTGGGGGTGTCCTGCCGTGGTGTCCCGATGGTGTGTCGTGGTGTCCCGTGGTGTTCCGTGGTGGCCGGTCGGTGTCCCATCGGTGTCCCGTCGGTATCCCGTAAGCGTCCCACCTGTGTCCCGTTGTGAGATCGATAGTGAGATCGATAGTAAGATCGATAGTGAGATCGATAGCGAGGTCGATAGTAAGTTCGATCGTGAAATCGATAGCGAGATCGATAGTGGTATCGGTAGTGAGAGGGATCGTGAGGTCGATTGGTCGTTGGATCGATTGTGAGACCGATGGTGAGGAGGTTTGCCATATCGATTGTGAGACCTGGAGTGGGATCGATTGCGAAATCGATAGCGAGATCGACAGTGAGATCGATCGAGTGGGATCGAATTTGAGATCAATAGTGAGATTGGCAGTGAGGTTGACAGTGGGATCGAGTGAGTGAGACGCTGGCTCCTCCCCCCGAACCGCCTTTCTATCCAAAAGGGTGGTCGTATAGGCACTCAATATGAATGATGCCCTCCTCTCTCCCCTGACTCTTCCCAGAAGATGCCTGGCCCCCTCCGCGTACTGTTCTTTCTAACGCATCAGGTTGGAAGAAACTGATTGTCCTTATGACATGGCTCGATCCGCTAATCTCGGTATTCCAAATTGGCGTTCCCGTTGCAGCCTGGGCCTCGTTTTGGCTTCGACGCTTTGCTCCCGTCGTTGAGGATGGCCGTTTGGCCTGCTACCCCACCCCCAGTTCCAGGGGCGCCAAGGGGGGTGGAGGCAGCAAGAACCCACCACTCCGCTGACTCCGCGCCCTGCCTCGGAAGCGGCCCAATCGCGCAAGAGCCGCCGCCTGCTCGCAGAACTCGCGGGCCTCGCGGATGAGGTTGGAGCCTCGGGCTACGACCATGACGACGGCTGCATCGGCGGCGGCGATGACGGGTTGGAGCAGCGGGGATGGGTATCCGACGGCGGCGACGACGGTGGTGACCTCGCTAAGTGCTATGGAAACGACGACGACGACGACGACAAAGAAGGCGGCAGTGGCGGCGGCGGCGAGGCGACGAAAAGCACTGCGACGACGGCTCGAGGATGATGTTCTTGAGCTGGGGAAACCGAAAGGTCCCAATGCTGCTACTCCCCAGACCTCTACGGGGGTGCCCACTGGCCAGAATTTCAAGGTGGATCCAGTCGTGGCGACGAGGGCCTCCCAGGAAGCCCCGATAGGCGAAAACGAAGCCAGAGTAGCCGTATCGGTACCTTCTCCTCCTCGGAATGTGGTCCGTGAGGGGACCACGTCCCCGAGAGACACACCTCAGCTAAGTGGCGACATCCGAGCCCTACCCTCACCAACCATCGATTTTCCTGAATCGGTGAGAGCTGTGGATAGGATTCGAATTTCTCCACTTGCTATCGTGCATGTTACGTCCGAGCGATGCCAAGATAGGCGGAACGATGGTCCGCGGGCAGCCATGGGATGACCTCGGGCAGTGGAGGTGGGGGGCCCGCCCTGGCGACCCTGCTGAAGGGTCCCGGGGGGCTACCGAGCAAATCCACTCGGCAGCGTTGACAGAGGCTCGCAGGAATTCCAGCCTGGGCGCCCCAGAGGCCACCGAACATACTGCCCCGGTGTAGCCTTGCCAGCACGAGCTCTGGAAGGCCAGGGCGCGAGGCCGTGCCGCGAGGAAGGCGCGGAGGAATAGAGGGATCGGCATGAAGGAAGCGGGTCCCTGGATGGAAAGGGGTCCTGGAAGCTTGCCGCCGCTTGCGGGCCCCTGGGACCCTCCAAGGTCCTCTGGACGGTAAAACCAAGAGTCCGGATGAAGGATTTCGGGGCTTCGTGAACGGGGGGATCGCTAAACGTGGGCTCAGGATTCTCCATGTGCCGCCGCCTCTTATGCCCCCGTCTACGGGCGCCGTGCCCCCCGAACGGGGGCACAACCGAACGTAGAAATCGGCATCCCCCGTGCCCCCGTTTGCTATGCCCCCGTCTCCGGCGCCCGGAGGGACCAGTCCTGCAGAAGGCCCCAGTCAAGGCCCCATTTCCCTCAGGACCCCCTTCCCACATGGCCAGGAGTTGGTACGGCTAGTACGATCTTCGGGCGGGGGAGGGCAACGATACTGGATTCACAGCGCTGAGCACGCCGACGGTCATTGAAAGTAGCGGGCACCAAACGCACTGCATATCCGCTGACCCCTGCCTGCTAGGGGTGACGCAGCGTGTGAGGCATTTGGCTGCCTGCCTCCCCCTTTCCACTGCCGCCAAGGTCCAGAGTATTGGTGGTTTGAAGGATGTCCCCGTACCACCTTGCCAACGCACATCTGGGGCCCTCGGAGACTCGAAGCTCACCCTCCGTCGCCTCCAAAATGCCCAAGATGCTTCCGAAGACGGCTCGAGAAGGGCACCAACACACTGGAGACGCCTCACAAGAACACTTCTGAAGATGGCGTCAAGACGGCCCAAGAGACTCCTAAGACGCCCCGAGAGGGTTCCAAGAGGACCCCCAAGAAAGCCTCAAGAGGCAAACGTCATTGATTTCCCCAAGGGGGTGAGGCAGGTCTTCGTGCTCTCGCCTTGTCGGTCTTTTGGATATCGAGAGGCAGCCCGAGAGGCCCCCCAGACTGGCCCAAGACTGTCCAAGAGACCTCCAAGGAGGGCCCAGAGAAGGCCCAAGACCACCAAGTGGGCCCCCATAGGGGCCCAAGAAGCGGAACTCGAAGGGGCCCTCGTGGCCATCCCCCTCAATCTGGCCGTTACGAGCCCAAATATGTCCCCAAGAAGCCCCCAAACCCTGAGAGGTCCCAAAAAAGCCCCGCGAAGCCCCCAGGAGCCCACAAAAGGCTTCCAAGAGCCCCCCCCAAAGACCTTCAAGAACCCTCTCAACAAACAGCAGGACCCTTGCGACTGCCCTGGCGCGAGTTCCCTCTATTGTTAGGTCGGGCATGTCACCCTACAGTCGGATTTTGAAACTACATATTTTTGGATGTTCTCCCCTGACTATTGTTTTACTATTATTGGAGGTTCCTCCTGACGAGGGACAGGCCCGACTTAACTCGATTGGGGGGTCGGCATGCTGGCGCACGCCACTTAAGTAAAAGCACGGCACGCCAACAAGGATACGCATGCAAATGCAAGCGGAACGCTCCGTTAGTTGTCATTCCGCTCCTGGTGCTGCAACGCTCGCGGTACCACTGTGAACGACGGCGGTCAACTCTGACCGGTGCGTTGCCCTCGCGCTGGGGAGGCTGCAACTTCCAGAGGCCACTGTCGAGTGACAGTGCTGATGAAAATGCGAAATCGTTATTGCACCTGGGAGTGAGCATGCGAGGCTGGAACATCCCCTGACGCTCAAGCAGACCAAATCCCGTAGCTGGTATCTCAATGTCGTTATTGAACATGCTCTTGCTATCGATTGTCCGCTTGCATGTTATCGCCACGAGAAAGGGCACTGCAACCAGCTCCCGTACGACCACTAACATCAACGCAATGTTCGCCACCACATCTCCATGATGCATGCCGATCGTTCACAACATGTTCCTCTGTTCGACATTCACTCCAAAATGATATCATCGCACATCGATGCATTCATCGACGTCGGCCCAGATACCGTGAAATCAAACGAGGTGCCAGGCATGTGGCAGCCAAACTGATCATGGCTATCTCCTGCCCCTCTGTGTCCCTCCTTCCTTCCTCGGCTGCACGCGAGCGTGACCCTAAGCAAGAGTGACCTTTGGTGTGCGCGTGTGGGAGGCCCAATCCAAGCAATCAGAGCACGCCAGTCATTGCTGGTGGAACCCTCGCGTGCCCGCCCCAGAGGTCACCCCGCCGAGAGGTCACCCTCACGCGCAGCCGACCTCCCCCCTCCCTCAAGAAAGCAGCTCGCCGAAGCGGCCGGCTCAGCCAGGCGCGGGCGACGTGCCCCCGACTTGGAGCTCGACGTGGATCGGCAACGGCCCTCTCAGAAGGCGATGGGACTTCTCAGAAGCCCTCGCGCCTTCTGAGAGGTTTTTGCTGCGTCGGCGGGGAAGGCTTAGACAACTTCTCAGAAAGCCGGGGAACTTCCGAGCCTTCTGAGAAGGCCTTCTCCGTCTCACTTCCCCCTGGGCTCGCCGCCGAGTGAACGAATGTGCGCGGCACTAGGGCAACACATACATTTTGAAAACGGCCCGCACTCCATCCGTGCAACTCTTGCAAATGCTTAAACCGAGTGCGCGCGGCGCGGAGCGAGAGCATCATTTTGGAAGCGACCCGCCCTCTATCCGTGAAGCTCTTGCAAAATTGTTAAAGCGAAACTGCGCGGCGCTAAGGCGACAACCACATTTTGAAAGACGACCCACCCTCAATCCGTGAAGCGGTTGCCCGTTTTTGAAACGAATGCGCGCGGCGCGGAGGCGAGAGCAAAATTTTGGAAGCGAGGGTGGACTCCTCCTCCTCCTCCCTCCTCCTCCTCCTCCTCTTCCTCCTCCTCCTCCTCCTCCTCCTCCTCCTCCTCCTCCTCTTGCTGACGGCGGCTGCGGGGATAACGCTTCCCAGTATGGGAAGCTGTATCATTTTGCCGAAAGGGGGGGTCATAATGACTTCATCGGGCTAGTGTCACTGAGTCTCCGAAACGGCGAGGGAGAAGGAAGGAGGCGGAGGAGGAACAGGAGGCACAAGAGACGGAGGAAGACGGAGGAGAGGAAGAGGAAATGGAGGAGGAGCTCACCCTCCTCCTCCTAGCTGGACCCAGGTGGCCTGTGTATGTGACGATGCCAGCCATCTTCATCGAATGCCAGCGTGCACCCTTTCGCATGACGTAGCCGTAGAAGGAGTTGAGGATACACTTGTGCGCCAGCTGTAGCGAGTCGTTCAGGAGCACCATGTCTTTTGCCTCCTGCAGCCACGGGCGAGAGCACACGAGGTCAAGCGGAGAGCTGAACGAGGCGTCGACCAACAAAGAAGGATGAGCATCAGCAGCGGTGGCAGCCTCGGCGACACAGTTGGAGCAGCAGCACACGCAGAAGGCGCCTGCACACCAACACCGTGCCTGGCCAGGGCACTGCGGGTGCCTGGCATGGTGTATCTCGGTCACCTAACTTCGCGCATCGCGCCCCGCGATGCGCCATGAGCGATCACCTTCGCGCTCGAGCCGCTCTCGACTCGAGCCCCCACGCGATCCCCTGGGAGGTGGGCAGCCGCTCTGGCTCGGACCGCGGCGCGCGAGGCGCGATGGGCCTCGCGCCCCCGCGGGTGACCTCGTGTACCTGTGCACGCCCTCCTGACCGAGGGCAGGAGGCGCCGAGCGCCACACTGGAGCCCCGGATGGCCCTCTGGCAAGGCACGGTGGTGGTGGCCCGCGCTGCCGCCGCGGCGGCCTCTGCCGGCGGCGGCGGCTCCGTCACGGCCGCCTCGGCCGCCGCCTCCGTGGCCGCGGCGGCCAGGGCGGTTGCCGCGGCCGCTCCGCCTGCGGCGGCCTGCGGGGTGCTGGGCCGGCGGCCCCGCCCGGCCTCGTGGCGGAGGGGTGCAGGTGCCGCCCTCGCGGGTGCGGGGACTGGGGGCGGGGCGGGGCGGGCGGCGGCTGCGGGTGGAGAGGTCTGGTGCAGCAGGAGCCACACGTGCTGTTGGACCTTGGAGGGGAGGCTGGGCACTGGACACTGCGCCTGCTCGTCCCGCGGGACGGCCCCACGCGGGACTGGAAGGTGGCGCTGCGGCGCCGACGGGTGTAAGATTGCATGCCGGGGGGGGCATGGGAAAGCAGAGGAACCGGACAGCCGATTCACTGATTCACTCATCCTGTCGTTGCCGCTGTCGCTGCACGCAAGGCTCCTCCGTCTTCGGGAAGTGGGGCGCCCTTGGGGAGTGGGGCAGCTCGTGTGTCCACTTCGCGCCGCTGTCCGCGGCGGCTGCGCGTCAAGACCGCCCCAAAGCCACGGCGAGAGTCCAGGACGAGTCCGCATCGGATGCGGGAAGGAACGGCACTTTGCTAGGCAAGCGATGTCCAACGAACAGTCAGCGCGACACCCGTGCGCCTCCGTCCCCCATGGACTGAAACTTCAGATGGCCAACAGAAACGCAAGGCAAAGGCAGCGACACGATCGGAGACAGACGCGATAAGATAAGCATCGCAGCAGGAAAAACGGCACAAGCGCCTCCTGTATGGGTGGGGAGGCAGGAGGATCACCAGGTCAAACCACCCAAGCTGCATCGAGCAAATCTGCAGCACACTCGCCGAACCACCCAGACCAGACAAAAGCCCGGCCAGCAAGAAGCTGCCGCAAAGATCCACAGTGCCCAAGCCGAACCAGCCAGGAGTGGCCGAACCAGCCAGGAGTGGCCGAACTGATCCGCGGCACCAGGGCCGAACCAGCTAGGAGGAGCCGAGCAAATCCGGGGCAGCCTGGCCGAGCTAACCAGGCCAGAACAAACCCATCCGCGGCACCCGTGCCGAACTGGCCAGGCCGAGACGAACCAAGCGGCGGAAGCCCAACCGAACCAGCCAAGCGAAACCAGGCAAGTCCGCAAACGCCAGAGGCAACCGCAAGCATGGAACAGAGGCGCCCCAGGGAGCAGGCTGCCCCTCGAGGCCGCCCCAGGAAGAAAGATCGGCACGAGCGCGAGGACAGCCGGCCGTTCTGCCGAGGCGAAGGCTCGACAGCAGCTGGCATCGCCCTGATACGGAGTCGATGACGATACCATCGCGTCTAGGAGTGGGGAGCGCCCGCTCTTGGCGGATAGGCCCTTGTGCGCTGGCGGCGAGCGCGGGGGGGAAGTGAGAAGCCTTCTCAGAAGGCTCCGAAGCCCCCCGGCCTTCCGAAGAAAGAAGAAACAAAAACTCTCAGAAGGCCAGAAGCCTGCTGAGAAGCCCCGCCGCCTTCTGAGGAGGCCGTCTCCATCATTCTTCTCCCCCAGGGGTGGGGGGCGCCCGCCTGGAGGATGGGCCCGTGGGCGCGTGGGCGGGTGGACCTCGAGACGGAGAGAGCCGACGGGCCCTCCAAGACGGGCGGGCGGGCTGGGGCGCGCGGGGCGACGGGGGCGGGGCCGGGCCCGAAGCGGCCCGGGCCGGGCGGGCGGTCGGGCCCCCGGGGCGGGCATCCGCGGCGGGAGCCGGGCTGCGCCGCGAGCGGCGGAGGCGCGGACAGAAGTGCGCGCTTCCCAGGGGGGCAGCCGTCGATATGCCCGCGACGCGCGCGCGAGGGCCGCGCTCGGACACGGGGCTCGCCCCAGGGCGTCAGCTCCCTGGAGCTCCGCGGGCCTCCGAGGCGGCTCGGGGCCTGCAGCTCACAGGGTCGCTGGCTCTGGAGCTCCGAAGTGGGCTCCACCCCGCGAGTGAGGGGCGGGGGGGAGGCGCACATGGAACGCACGCGCCAACCCGGGCCAGGCCAATCCCGGGCCCAGGATGGGCATAGGGCTTTGGGCCCAGGATCGGCCAGGCTAGGCACATGGTTGGCGCCACCCCACCGATCAAGCGCGGGAAAACGGCTATCGAATGTACAAGATCGTCCGAGAGCGTGAGTTCCAGAGCTCCGCCGATACCTCGCAGGCACGCGAGGGCTGCCCTGCGCAGACGCATACTGCCTCAGAGTGAGACTTCTGGAGCCCCAGTGGCTGCACAGTTTGCAGCAGATGTAAAACGAGCGTCGCTGGGATTGACAACCTTGGCTTGCCCTGGAGGGCGATGCCCGATTGCATTGCCCGCTTTCGCTCGGCGGCGAGCCCAGAGGGGGAAGTGAAAAGGAGAAGGTCCTCTCACAAAGCGGCGGGGTTACTCAAAAACCCTGCGGCCTTCTGAAAAGTTGTCCGTGTCTCAGAAGGCTCGAGGCCTCCCGAGCCTTCTGAGAAGACATGCCCCCTCTCAAATGCCCCTTGGGCTCGCCGCCGGTTCACAACTCGCGCCAGCCCAAGCGCGAATAGTTTCGCGTTCTCCTGCGGCCCTCTGCAGAAAGGCATCTCTCCGCCGAGGCCGCGAAGCAAGGGCTTCCTTTGCGCCCCAGCTGGTGGACATGACGAGCGTCGCTGTGGTGAGTTGTGTTGTGTCGTCTCGGATTTGGGGCTGGCACCAGATAGCAGCGCTGTCCACACACGACAGGACTGGAGGCCAATGTTGCACCACATCTTGTTCACGCATTCACACCCACACACACACACACACGTTAGGCGATCGCAGCCCCGCGCGCAGCGACGAGGCCGAGAGAAAGTCAGTGAACGGATCGAGCGCGGTGGGCCCCTCAGCGGATCAAAGGTCCGTGGAAAACCCACACCATGCGCACCCGGCGCACCGAAGTGCAGTGGACCCGTGGATGACATGGCGAGGATGGACAAGGCGCAATGGAAGACGAATGCCGTGGACGACAGGTGCGGAGAAAGACGCGGCAAACAACACCTAGGGACTGACGAGAGGAGGCGCAATACGTCGAACGACGAAAGCCAAGGGCGACAGGGGTGCAACGGGTGAATGCAGCATAAACGCTTAGTCACTTATATCTGGAAAATAGACATATAGTATGTGTAGATGCGTGTGGATATGCATGTATCATGAAACGGGCCTACACAAGCGGTCCGACGGCTGTAGACAGAGGGTGGTGCTGATGCCTCATATGGGTGGCGGAAAAGGGTCCTCATAATTAGTGCAGTGGCCCGAAGGACTCCCAGGAACTTGATGCCCAAGGGTGGCGGGTGGGCTGTTCAAAGCCCGCCGAGCGCCCAAGCCCAAATGGCCACAGACATCGGGCAGAACGAAAGAATGCACATCCCTGTTGGCACACGGAGAAATTTCGTCGAATGGCCCTACACGCGGTGCGATGGCGGTAGAAAAGAGGGCGACGTTGATGTCTTTGTTGCGGGTGGCGGAGACGGAGGCCCTGCAGAACAGGGGCCCGATCCATTGCCAGGAACTTGATGCCTCCCCATCTGCGATGGGAGTGGGTCCTAGGGCCCCCCACCGGACGCTGCAAGCGTCGAGGCCCGCCAGCCGCACCTCGCTCCTTTCGCCCCGTCGCTCAGGCACCGCCGCCCCCCTGCCGCGCCGCGCCGTGCGCAGCGAGCACGGGCGCGATCTCGAAGCGCCCCGACCGTCCTCCGAAACGCCTTCCGCGGCTGGGGGCACCCTGCTCGCCCTGAATCCTCCTCCGCCGCGGCGGTCCAGAGACGGGAGGGAAGGGCCCGCCCCGCGGCGGCGCCCACCGGAGGGCAGGGTCCAAGACTATCCCGCACGCGCGCCATAAGTCCTCGCGCTGGGCCCCCCGCCCGGAAGGGTCGCGCGGGGCCCGGCGCGCCGCTCTCGCCACCTCCAGCTCCGCCCGCGCAAAGTCGTCCGAGACGTGATGGGCGATGCGGTCACCGCGGCGCCAAGCGCGCGCGCCCGCTGCCCCCTGGCCGCGCCCCGCCGCGGGCGCCCTTCCCGCGGCGGCCGCGCTCTCCTCGACGATCGACTCGTAGAGTTCCTGGGGGGCCTGCGTCATATCGTCGAGAACGCGCCGCTTCAGGTCCGCGGGCGCCACGTGGGCCCTGAAAGACTCGTCGAACTCCGTCGTCCTCATTGTGGAGGATGGAAAAGGGCGTAGCATAAAGGGGTGTGGCATAAAAAGGCCATGGTGCCAATCGTGAAAATGGCGACGCTATCGATGATCAAACAACATCGCCAGATTCCCCTTTACATGAAATTCGCACCACACCCCTTCGATACCATACCCCTTTCCTACCTCCAGATTCACGTCGCCGAGGTCGCCCGCCAACCGGTTTAGCCAGTCCAGACCCAGCGCCATCTTAGTCTTGCGCGACCTCAGCAGCTGCTCCGAAAGCTCGATGGGCAGGGCCGTCGAGGGCCTCTTGGTCGACGTGGCCTTCTTCGCCGCTCAGGCATTCTCCAAGATGCCCTCCGGCGGCGCTCTCTGGACATCGCGAACGGCTTCACGCGGAGAGTCGCGCCGAGGAGATCAAGCGCCGCGATGACCCCTTCGGGTCGGCTGCCGCGGCCCACGCCCAAGGGGCCACCTCTTCTCTACCTCCAGCGCGCGCCGACGAGCCCCCTGTCGCGCAGCCTCTCGGCGGTGCTTCCTAGCCGCCCACTGAACGGCCTTCTCCCTCCGCCTTCGCGCCCGAGTGGGAGCGCCCGGCGCTCTCGGTCGCGAGCTCGATTGGCACTTCTAGTTCCTGTCCATTTGCCAGTCGCTTGCCGAGCTGCGTCAGCACAAACCGGGTCGCGCACGGTGGGGGTGCCCTCCTCTCGTCTACTTTCGCGACGCTAGCGAGCCAGGCGCGCGCTGGCCCCAGGAGGGGCCGCCCCCAGAGGAGCCAGGCCCCCCAAGCCCGACGCCAGCTCGCCCACGCGGGCGGCGCTGCGCCTGGCCGCCCACCGGCAAAAGGCCGCTACCCAAGCCGCCCTAGCCTCCGAGAGGCCAAAAGTAATTTGGCGCTGTCGCAATGGGGGCCGATCTACTCCACGTTGAGACCGCCCCCCGCCTTGACCCTCTGCACGGGGAAGCCGAGGTCGCCGAGTAAGACGACCGTGAAGAGCGTTGACAGTCGCCCTCGTCTATCCACGCCGGTCGCCTCCAAACCGTCGTCATAGGTGAGCTGCTCTACTGGTCTGTCGCTTCCCGCATGCAAAATATAGCCCGCAGTGCGGTTCCAAATAGTCTGGCCCGAAAGTCCGAGGCACTGGATCTGCCGAAGGCGCCGACTGTGTCGCGGCGCACCTCGCACTCGAACTGGCAGGCCAGCGTGCCCGAATGGTACTCTATATTCTTGACGAGCCGACGCGCGCCCCCGACGTCGGTGACGAGCGAAGAAGTGACCTCCCGCTGTTTCTCGCCCGTAGGTTCCGGCGGTTAACGGCGAACTCGCCGGCGCCATCGCCCGCGAATCTCTCCGCGCCGCTCGCGTGCCCCAGGACTTGCCAGCGCCGCAATGGAGCAGTTGTCGTGGAAGCGGTTGCGCAGCTGCTCCTTGGACATCTTCATCGCCCAGCGCGCCTGTACCTCGTCCGCGAGGCGCCCTCGGAGCAAATCGCTGCGGTCTTGCGCGACGCTGCAGTTGGCCGCCTCTTGGGCGGCCCACGTGGCTGCCTTCTCGCCGAGGCGCCACTTCGCGAACACCTCGATTTACTCCTGCCAGCGAATCTCGCGCAGCATGCGCGCTGCAACCCCCGCCTCTGTCTCCTTCGTCAACTCTGCGCCGGCGCCCCCTTCTTCGCGTAGAAGCGCCGCCAGCGAATTGTGTCGGATGGGCTGCCTCTCGGCGGCGCGGCCCAGGCCGCCGCCGCGGCCTGCTCGCCCCCTTGCCCCCAGCCAATATGCAGGGATCTTCCCCGGCCGCCTCTTGGACCTCCTGCCCTGCGAGGTCGGATGGCTCGCTCGGGTCGGCGCCGGCCCGGTGCTGCTGCCCCGCCAGCTCGGGTTGGGCGCGCTCTGCGGCCTCCATCCCCCCTCGAAGATATCGGACTTCAGGTCGGTCCAGTTTGGGAACTTCCGAGGGTCTGGACCCCTGCTGCCAAGCAAAAGAAAGCCCGCGCCGTCGCGAAAACCAGCGGGCCCTCGATGCACTTGCAGCAGCGCGGCGGCCCTGCGCCGCGGGCCACGAGACCCCGCGCGCGCGCAAGAGCCACTTGCGCGCCATCTCCATGGCCCGCGCGTGACCTCGCCGCGCTGATGCGCGCGCGGCCCGCGACGCCGCCCTTCGCCCGCCCCGGCCCCCCCATGCAGCATCGCACGATCTCGAGAGAGGGGGCCCCCATCTCCGCGAGCAGCGCGATCGGGCGAGGCCTCCACCGAGCCCGCTCCTGCATCTCCAGTCCGCGACGGCGCTCCTCAGCGGCCGCGGGGCGCGCCTCGGCCCCCCCCCGCTTGCGCTGCGAGGCTCAGGCCGAAGATGTCGCGCCCGCGCGGCGCCTCGCTGACCTGCCTCGGCGCGGCGCCGAGGGCGCGCGGCTCACGGGCCGCCGTCTTCGCCCAACAAGTGCCCGGCACCGGCCGAGCGCCGGGGCCCAAATGGCCCCGGGCATCGGGCGGGGCGAGAGGATGCGCGCTCGTCTCGGCGCGCGGGGGCGCCAATGCACGCGCGCGCACATGTATGTCTACGCGCGCAGATCCCCCAAACAATGCTTGCACTTAAGAATTTTACTTCTGTTTGTCGCCATCGCCGCCCGTCGCCGCCTCGTCGCCGTCCGTCGTCTGGGCTCGACGGTCGGCCTGGCGGCCATCTCGTCGCCACCGCCGACACGTCGCCGCCCGTCGCCTGGGCATTGCGGCTGGCAGACCGCCATGTTGTCGCCGCTGCCGCCCCGTCGCTTCCTCGCATAGATTGCGCCGCGCAGATTGCCTAGATTGTACCGCATGGGTTACGCCGCATCAAGTCCATTACCGTTACTGCACCATATAGGTTGTGACGCGTCGGTTGAAGAACATGGGTCGCGCCTGGTAGATGGCCTAACATAGATTGAACTGATTGCACTACACAGATCGCGCCACATATATAGTGCGCCAGGAAGCCCGCACCGCATGGATTGCATCACGTAGGCAGCACCACGTACTGCACCACCAATATTGTACTACACGTACTGAACTACATAGATTGCATCGCATGCGTGCTTCCACATACGTTGCACCACCTAGACCGCACCACAGAAGCCGATATCGCGCCACATGGATTGTCTCGCATAAACTCACATCCCATGCGTTGCACGACATACATTGCTCCGCCTAAATTTCTCAACAGTTCATGTGATTCCGACAGACAACCACACCTCATCCCATTTTGCTCCCCGCCCCATTCTCATGTTTGCACGTCTTGCGATGGCGGCCCACGCAAGCGGTGGCGGCACGCCAGGCGCGCGAACAGATCGGCACCGACAAAGCAATGAAGCTATTGAAAAACTTGATGGCACCCCCCGGGCGCAAGCAAGCGCTCGACAACGCGCCCAGGCTGGCCCAAGACATGAATGTCGCACTGGGGCGCCTCACTGAGGCATTGGACTCATGAGACAAAGCGGAGTCATGCCACTTCGAACGGCAGACGCGTAACCGACTTGACACGGGCGGCAACGTTGCCTTTCGCGGAGGACACGCGGGCGGCAAGAGCGACGGCAAAGGCGACGACAAAAGAACCGGCGCTGGCGTCGAACTGGCGCTGGCGTCGGCAGGGCGACTAGGCGGCCAGAAGAGGACATGCACCACCAGGAGGACCGCATCGCCGAAACGGAGATTGCCTGCAAATCCAAGTGCGGGGCCGACAGGGGAGGTCACGGAAACTCGACAATGCCCACGCTGGAGCCCTGACCCGCTGGACGCGGGAGCGCGGAGTCAAGCAGTTCCTCGACGAGGCCGAGAACCTCGTCGAGCTGCTCAACTCGATCGATTTTTCCCAAGCGTGAATCCGGGACCAGGGGCAGCTTCGCTCTCGCGGGGCCCGAGCTGCGAAGCGAGAGTCGCTCTTTTCAGAACAAGCTGCGCGACCTCGCCAAGAGCACAAACGTGGCGGCCGTGAATCACGGCCGCCACGTTTGTGCTCTTGATGATCACGGCCGCCACGCCAGTGATCACGGCCCGTGATCACTGGCGGCCCGATGAAGACGCTGGTAGACGGCACCCCGCGGGCTTGCCGCTCCAGCCTGCAGCAGGCGTGCATCAACCAAGCGCGCGCCAAGACACAATGGGCGCACGGCGTGCAAAACCAAAACTGCAGCGTCATGTTCGAGGACTCCACCGCGACCCGGGGCATCTTCGACGCTAACAACGCCTTCGATCATGAGCGCGTGCGTCCACGACGCCAACGGCGCAGGCTTCGACGCGAAGGCGCTGGTGGCCTTGCAGGAGAGCCGGCTCAAAGCCACCCCCTTCGTCGACGAGGAGTTCATCTTTCGGTGGGGGCTGTCGAAGGCCGAGGGCGGGCCCCCGCGCGGCGCGCGCTGACAGGCGCGCGCAGGTCTGGCCGACGCTTGGCGACCCCCCCCTCCTCTCCCCCTTCGCCCCTCGCCCCCCCCCCCCCCGCCTGGCGCCGAGGCGACGCAGCTGAACGGGGGCGCCCTGGCTCCCCCGTGGATCTGGCGGTAGACAGCAGGCTGCGGCAAGCCCCCGCGCAGGGCTGAAACCGCCGAATCACATGTTCTCAATGCTGTTGTCTCAACTCTTGATATCCCTCCCTAGAACTCTTCTGCTCCATTTCTAACGCAGCATCGCCAAGCGTGGCGCGAGTTGCGGGCTCGGACAAACCCCCCAAAGGTTCCTGGAACCCTGGGGCGGGTCCGCGCCGTCAGGGATGTCTCTCGAGCCCCCCAGTGCCCCCCCCCCCTCTCGCCCTCGCAATTCACCTGCCTATTTCTCTCTGACAGCGAGCGCAGGGTCTGCTCGCAGCGACTGAGCACCAACAGTAGACTCGTCGCGGGCCCCATCGGTGGACGGGGCAGAAGCCCCAGCGCTGCCAAGAGGGCAGCAGTCTGACGCAAAAAAACATAAACGATCCGCACCACGCCCGACGGGGGCGGGCAGCGGCCCAACCCCGGAGCTGACTCTTTCCACGCCCAACGGTTACAGCGGATGGGCACCACCGCATGCGGCATCTTCCGCGGCGCAGCGGGCCAGCCGCCGGCTGCTGCGCAACGGAGAGCCAAACCCTGGAAGCGCGCCCCCCTCGAAGCCAAACGAGGCTGCATTCGCGACGCGAGGCGCGGATTGCGGACACCATTAGGCCGCGCGTTCGCGGAAAGCCGCGCGCGCGGAAAAGAGACACACGGCGCGCGCCTCACATGGGCGAAGAGAAAAAGAATCCGCAATGCAGCCTTCGCGGACAGGATCGGACTACCGCCCGCTATCCTGTAGCCGCTCCTCACACGGAGCTTCGGCAGGGCGCGCGCTGCCCGTCGGGCACAAGCCGAGCATCGCCACTGCCGGCGTTGAGGGGTCAGCGCAGGCCGGCAAAAATCGACGAAGTCGAACAGGGGAGTCGAACAAAAACAAGAAACGCACGCAAGCACTACTTCACAGGAAACTCGCATGGATCGTCATTGATACGTTGCCGGCATCGGCGAGACGCAGGCGCGACGCGCAGTCGCCGGCGTGGGTTTTCCAAGCCATTTAAAATTACACGGCAAACGCATAGAATTCGCCACCCCCGCAGCAAACCGAATGATCATACTAAAACATAAAGAACAGGCCGCGCAACTCACGCCCGTTAGCGCCTACGCACCGACTGCCTCGCGCCCGGAAGCGGAACGACAAGTTCATTTGGATGACCTATCTCGCGCGTGGAATGCACGCGCAACCAATGGCCAGACATTGTTTGCAAGCGACTTTCGCGCTCGAGCGCGCGTTGCCGCGGATAACGCTGAAATAATCGATCGGCAAAGTGTCGACCCAAAGCGCGCCAATCCTCTCCAACGCAACCCAGATTCGGCGCGCAACCAACCATGATCCAGTAGCTTTCGTCTCGGCCATTGCCCTTTTTTTTACCAGCGCGCAATGTCGAAAACGGCCAGAACAATCAGCCGCGCACGAAGAGCCGCGCGCCGCGTTCAGTAGCCCGCGCACCCGCCAGCGGCAGGAAGTACTATTGCATATCCTGGTGGACGAAAGATGCACGCGAACAGCTGCCGATTGCGAAACCGATCCGCTCGCGAACATCCACGCGGACCATGGGCCGCCCCAGGCCACTCTCTGCGCGCGCCTCAAGGGCTGCGTCGCAAATTCGAAGACCGGCCGAAACGCACGCCCTGCACGCTGGAGCAAGCCGCCGCATTCGACGAACGCGCGGCATGGCACCTGGCGACAGCAACCGGCGAGAACACCGCGGCGACTGTCCAAACAGCTCTGACGATAATTTCGCTGCCGGGCCCCCCGAGTGCGCCGAGCAAACCAGAGCAGGAAAACATCTCAGCAGTTGGAACTACTCGAGCAATGCAGGCTGGCCCTGCTCGACCAGGAGACGCAGTCGACGGAAGACCAAACAAGGGGGCAACCGAGAGCATAGCATTACAGCTTCGAATCATAATGTACACGAACAAAAAATAAAGGCCCCGCGGCCAAATTACGTTCCAATGGGGGGGGGGGGGGGCTCGAAGGAACTAGACGACGCCAACTTGTCTAACATTGTGGATTTGATCAACGAAAGGTAGCACGTCGAATCAGCGCCTTCCGACGACGTTCATGCCCGAGCAGCGCGCGTCTTCAAGATGGGGGGAACCCGCAGACTAAACAATTAGCAGCCGATCTCGCAGTTCAGCGGCGCCCAGAACTCGACCCTGCCACCCTGCAGAGAAAATATGTTGCAATGGGAAAACATAGGACAGCGCATTCCATCCGCGCAGTTTGGGTTTCGACGGCCCAAGAGCGCAACGCGCGCCATGCACTGCGCGGGGCGATTCGCGAAGATGGGCGAAGCTGACGGCCGGCAGGCGCTGATGGCGCTGCTCGCTTGGGAAGAGGCCTCCGGCGAGGTCAAGCGCGAAAACCTCCGGAACGCTACGGGTCGCATGAGCGCGCCCCCAAAACTGGTTAAAGTTGCGCTGTGCATCTACTGGGTCGCGCAGTTCAAGGTCGCTGTGGGGCGAACGGAATCGTCGCAGCATGAACCGCACGCAGACCGCCCTTTGCCCCCGCCCCTTTTTCCCCGCTGGTCACGGCCGCGCTTTTCCATGATGTTCAGAGCGAGCTGAACGCCAGCTTGGCCCGCGTCGCTATCCTGGCGCAAGCTTCGACGATGCTTTGCGCGCGTACGACGCCACTTGCAGATCGCGAGGCGCGAGGGCCACGAACAAGTTGTTGCAAGCGGTCGAAGAAGAGCACGACGGGCATGGCCTGCGGATCAGAACCAAATCCGAAAGATCCACACTGGACGAACCAACCCGATGATCCACGTTGCGCCCAGCGATCCCATTGAAGCGCAACCGGAAACCAAGGAAAAATTTGGATTGCACGATGAATGAGAAAGGAAACGCCAACAAAGAAATCAACACACAAATCTCGCAAGTACTCAGCACGTTGAACAAGAAACTGAACAAACTCACCACCTTCTGGCTTCACCGCGATTGCCCCGCTCGCTTCAAGACTCCCACCCTCGACGCGACAGGAAGATGACAATTGCGGCGTGGACTTGCCGCTGCTCAACTTACGCAAGCCGCGATCAGGCGGATCGACGCAGCGCAGCTGAAAGGTCTCCGAGAAATTCCACAAAGACAGACGTGAGCAGGACAAACACGAACACTCTCGTCTTCGAGCGGGCGAGACAGAGCCGCCGGAGCACCCAAGCAGGCATCGCCGAAACAACGACATGGACCACCAACAAAATATGACACTTGATCGCAGCCTTCTGAACACTGCGCTTTCGGTTCCGATTCCAATCCGGGAAGCGACCGCGATGGCAGACGCAGACGCGCTTGACGCTCGTCTCGAGGAAGACCAGATTGGGCGCCTACGGTTGAGATGGTTGGAAGAGACTGCAGAGGAGTACTGGGCGGCAACGTCCGCCCGCCGCGCTCCTGCCCGCCAGTTCCTTCCCCTCGATCTTTCCCTCGTCGCTCATCGCGCGGCCTTTTTGAGAGTCGTTCAGGCGATGCCGTCGCGGCGCAGCGGTGGTCAGACCGGCGCCGCCCCTGGGTTATCCCCCCCCCCCCCCCCCCCCCTGTTCCCTTTTCCCCGGCCCGCGCGGCCCTGCCCGGCGCAGCGAGCGCGCCTCGTCGCGGACCGCGGAGCAGCGGACATGCCCCGAGGCTCCGCTGGGGGCCTGGAGCACAAACAAATAAGTCTTCCGCATAGTTTGCTATAGACGCACTGTCTGGGATCCACGCCGGCTAACGCGCGCGCGTATATGCGCGAACATACGCGCGCATCGCTCGCGCTCAGGAGGTGCCCAGACGGGCCCCACAAGGCAGGCCTAGAAGGGCAACCGGGAGAGCTTTGCAAGGGCCATGGCAGCACGCCGCAAAGAGCAAAGCTGCCCCCCGAGAGCCCCACTGTCGAGCGGGCGAGGGTCAGGGGCAGCGCGCGCGCAGAACGCCATGCAAGTGGAATGCCCGAACATACCTCTCGAAACACCCCGGGCGCGGCCAGCCGCCTAGAATCGTTTTGAGCACCGCGCTTTGCCGGGCACGCGGGCCGCCACTCCGAATGAGGGCCCAGAGGGCAGCCCAGAAATATTCCGATATCGGGGCCCCCCGGAGGACATGCGCTTTGCAAGCGCGAAATGGAAAACGTCGGGGTAGAGGGGGGGGCGAGGCCGAGAGGGGACTTTGGACACGCGCGCGCATCTGCCCAGGGCCCCCCTCGAGGGCAGCCAGGGCGGCGCGGGCCGGCAGCAACGCGAGCGCTCGAACGGAAATTGGCCCGCTTGGCCTCGCCCAGGTGGACCGCCAGCGGCGCGGCGCGCCAGAAAGCGCGCGCCCACCACCCTTTGCCGATCTCTGCGATGCTCCCGTGATTGAACGCGTGCTCACGCAAAGACTCGCGCTGCGACGACCAGTTGCACGCCGCGCTGATAGCCGTTCTCATCCGAGAGGCCAGGCCGAGGACGGCCGTGCTCGCGGGCCGCAAGGCCGACCAACTGCCCACTCCCAAGAGGCCATCGCGCGGGGGGGACTGGGGAGGGATGTGCCGGGTCTCGCACCATGCCCAAGCTTCGCACTTGATCAGCGCGGTGGGGAGGGGCGCAAGCTGCATCAGGTAGCAGCGCGCCGCGAGCACGCGAGGGTTGTAGAGCACAGTGGACAGGTGCACGGGCGCCCCCTCAAAGGACAGCTCACGAATGCGATGGAGCCACTTCGCGCCATCTTCTTGCCACGCGTCGTCGATGAAGGCGCTGGGCCCGAGGATGAGGCCCAGGTAATTCGCAAACTTGTGCATGTGTGGATACGTGCATACATGTATGAAAATATACATTACGTTCCCAGACTGCCCTCTGAGGGCAAACTAAGAGGGCTTAAGATTAGAAGCCAGCATCGCGGGGTAGGCCAGCTCCTCTCCAAGGCCCCCGGGCAGGCCCCCCCGGAGCGCCTTGCTTGGGGCTGCAGCGCGTCCCGAGAAGCGCTTTCCTACTCGTTCCCAATACGCGTGCCCCGGAGCACTCTGGGAGCGCCTTCGAAGCTCTTCCGAAACTCCTTCGAAGCTCGCTCTTAGGAGCTTGCGAACTACCCAGGAATTCTTCCCAGCGCCCTGGTATGCGTCTCCCACGGGCTTTTCTACACTTGCAAGCTCCCCAGGCACGCTTTCCAACGCTCTGACCAGCGCCACGATGAGCGTTTTACGCGCTTTGGACTGCGTCGCTATCCGGTATTTGGACAGCACAGAGTACACATGCATACAGGTTTATAGATATATCCTCATCCCCTAAAACCAAGAGTGCCAAGCTCGAAAACCATTCGAGACTACATGTCGCATCGTTCTGACTGCTCATACTCTGTCTGCGCAACAGCTTGATGACCTGACCGGGCTGAACAAGGGGCCTCGAGAACCTACGAATCGAAGCCACAACAAGCTGAGAAAACCTCCCTGGGACAACCTCCACTTGACAGAATCAAATAAGAGGAGAGCGGTGGAGGCGGCGGCGGTGCACTTGAGCCGCGGAGGCGGCGGCCGAGTGGGACGTGGAATGGGGCTCAGAGAACAAATGCATCCTCACCCCCTAAAACCAGGAGTGCCAAGCTCGAAGAGGATTAGATACTACATGTCACATCGTGCTGGTTTCTCATACTCTGTCCACGCAACATCTTGACGGCAAGACCGGGCTGAGAAAGGGGCCCCGAGAACCTACGAACTCGAGGCCACCACGAGCTGAAAAAAACCTCCCAGACCCGCGCTGCGCTCTGGAGCCGCAAATCCATAAAGGGGTCATCCGAAGCCTGCGGCAGCCGACAGGCGTGAAAGATCAAGATTTTCGACCGAATGTGAGAGCCAGGCTGCACCAGCTCGTCGAAGCCCCCGCGGGCACTGAGAGGCTATAGTGGTCCAACTCACGGAGCTTCCAGGGATCGCGCCTACAAGGGCGAGCCGCGGCCGACTCGAGAAACAGCAGACGCCGTGCCCGTGACAGAGCCGATTGACACGGGGCAAGCTCGGCGCCCACCACCCCGCCAGCCGAGTCCGCTTCCGCCATCTCGCCCCGAAAGAACACTGATCGAGCACAAACGCACGTGCCTGGGGAAGCGAGCTGAGCCTACTCATCCCTGGCTCTTTCCAAGCCAATGAAGAACGCGGGTTCTCACAAATCATCGGGGCACGAAAACACACGCAGGCCCAAGTGAGCCGTCGCGTGCTCGCTAGGGTACGATTTAAGGCGTTTGGCTTGGGCCGCCGTCGGATCGGGGACGCCGCGCAAACACAAAGGTCGCTGAATTTTGTAAAAATGGCAGTCGGACCGCGACGAACAGGGAAAGGCGCACCATATACCCTTTACAAGGCCCGCCGAGACCCACCCTAAGACATGGTTTAGCACATTACGATCAGTCAGATCAAACTCAGGACCCTGTACACGATCAAAGGAAACACCAGACTCACCCTGCGGTTGCAAGGCATGCAACACAGGAGAGGAGCCAAAGAAAAGGTCAAGGACAATTTCGCCGTCAGGCGATTGACTTATAGCCGCGCGAAGATGCCTCTGGAGCCGTCGACGCACGTCCTGCAATGCCAGCCTGTCGCTTGCAGCTCCCGCGCTATGATCAGGCCTCAGGCCCCCCGCCGCCGCCGCCCTCCGGCCTGTTTCAGCTGCAGGGCGCGCATGTTGGGCGGCTGCGGGGCGGCGCGCTCGCGTGTCAGTATCTCCAGCAAAGGGCTGGCGATATGCAGCCCGTACTCGCGGGCGTCGACCGTCATGTTGTCGGCATGCTTCAGAACTCGGGCGTGCTTCTCGCACCGTCTTGCCTATGAGTCGGCGCACCATCTGCCCCTCCCCCCCATCTCCTCCAAGGTCCCGCGATTTCGAAGGGCCCCGTCCGAGGCCCCCCCCGTGCCCGAGCATGCACGGGCGGGGCCGAATGTTCGACGGGTCGGCCAGCTCCACTAACCGGGCGAAGTTCCTAGAGAAGGTCACTGAGTCGAATGACCACAGGCACCGAGTCAACGGCGATGCCTTCACCTGGCGGAAGACGCCCTGGAGGGGGCCGAACTCCGCGTTGTCGAGTAGCAGGCCCTCGTCGAACTCGCGAGTCTTCGACGCCACCGAGAGCTCCGACGGCGCTAGTAGCAGAGCCCAGAACGTGGCCCCCGTTCCAGGGTGCGGAGGGACGAACTGGCCCCCCGCGAGAGTCAGGTATTCCGCGGGGCGGAGGTAGGTCCTGAACATCATCGCGAAACAGAACGCCATCTCGTGCCAGCCGATCACCATCGCCGAGCCGACAATCGCGCAAAGCGCGAGCCAATGAAATGGGGCGCGGCTCAGGCCAGGCGGCACTCGGCCAAACTCCCGCAAGGCGTTCTTCGCCCTTGGGAGCAGGGTGCCGCCTGGGGCCATCAGCTCGGGGATGCGGAACTCCATGCTGGCGATCACCTTCTCGCTCGCATCGCGGTTGATCCCGCTGAAGTACAGGTCCTCGATGCGCCCCAGCAGCGCAACGTCGAACTCGGCGGGCGTGGACAGAGGCGCCCCAGCCAGCGTCGCCCACCTGCGGAAATCGGAGAAGCACCGATCGCACAGCGTCGCCGAGTTGCGCGTCGCCCGGTTGGCCCCCAGGAAGTGCGAGCCCAGGTCCCTGCACAGGGCTGCGTGAGACCGATGAGCCTCGACTCGCCGCCGAGCTAGGGCGCGACGCCGCCGCGCGCTGGGCAGCGCCAGGCCCGACGCATCTGGAGGCCGCTCGGCTGGCAGCCCGCCCACCCTCGACCTCAGCGGCGGCCCCCATCGCTGTCGGAGGAGCTGCTGGAGTCGACGGTGCTCGCCGCAGAATGCCGGTCGCCAATGGCGCCGTCGGCGCCTGAATGCTCGAGCGGCGGAGGGGCCGCCCGCCGGCTCCCGCCGCCTGCGCCGGCCGCGCGCCCGCGCCCGAGCTCGTCGCGGGCCAAGGCCTCGACAGCAGCTGCAAGGTCGCCACGCTGCTCGTCGACCGAGCCCGAGCTCCCGCGGGCATCGCGAGGGCCAGCCCCGCCGCCGCGCGCCACAGGCCCCTCGAGCCTGGGCGGCCCGTCGGCGGGGTTGAACTCGCCGGGGGCCCAACGACTGATGCGCCCTGCGTCGCCTGCAAGACTGAGCGTGCACTGCCGACGAGGGTGGCGATCGATGCTAACACGCGTAGCCCCCCTCTTCCCCTGTGCCGAGATGAATCCAACATTGCCGCCGACGTTGACGCGTCGACGATCAAAGCTTTCAACTAAATGAAGCGCACGACGGGCTGCAATAACGGCAGCGGCCCCCTCGGTAGACGCGATGGCGCCTGCGCGCCGCCAACGGCCCCTCGCCCGCAGCTGCCAACTGCTGAAATTGCCGACGATGTGCCGGTCGATGAGGCTGACGGCGACGCCCAATTCGGCGTCCGCGAGGCCGTCGGTCTGAGACGGGCGCCGCCGCGGCGGGGCCGGCAGCGGCTGCGAGCGCCGCTGCGCGAGCCTGCGCTGCATCGGCCACGAAGAACCGCTGCCGGCCCCTAGACCGCGCCTGCTCCGCGCCAAGTAACTTCCGCACGACGCCAAAACCTCCGTTGTCGACGAGGCCGGCGCCCTCGCAGCCGGTAGCGGTGACGCGGCCAAACCAAGGGCGCTCGGCGCCAGCGTAAGCCAGCGGGGGCAAGAGGATCATCCATTCGAACTCGCGCCGAACAGATTGCCAGAGCGGCGCCCGTTCCACGCCCGCCTTGTCTACGAAGCGGTAGCACGCGCGCGGCAGCGAGAGGGCGCACCGTCGGGGGATAGCCGACCAGGCGTAGTGCCCCAGCAGGGAAGGCATCTCAGGCCCGCTCTCACGCCCTACAGCTAAGACGCGCGACAAGGCGAGCCTGACCTTCCAGCGCTTCGCGCGGCCGGCAGAGATGCGGCCCGCGGCGCGGCGCAGGCCCCAGCCGGCGACGCGCGCGACGTCGGGCCCATGCTCGATAGTCTTGCAGTCCAGCCCGTCGGCCCCCAGCTGCCTGAACACCTCGTCCGCCGTGACTGTAACCCGCTTCTCGCCCGTGCCCGTGATCGCCGCGCTGTCGACATGGGCGGCGGCCGCAACCCATCGACTCTGTCAAGTCGGGGACCAGCCTCTTGCCCCTGAAGAACTAAGAAGTGGGGATACGCCCACCCTCTGAACTGAGGCCGTCGCCATCTGTCGGCAAAAGTGTTGCGCCCACGACCGGCCCATGGCCATCACCTCGAGATGTTGGCTGATCCAATCGGCATCCGAGATATCACAGCCAGGGGCCAGTTGGCGGATCAGCCAGCCAGAAACCCGAGGCAGCACAACGCGATCATATACCCCAGGAGGCGCGCGGACGCGGTGGAAGGCACGCTCCACATCCATCTGCGAGAACGCCAGCTCGTCCTCTCTGCCTCCTGGAATCACGCGCTCGCCAGCCTGGCATCTAGAACCACCCGTGGATTGCCGTTCTTCTTTCCGACGAAAATATGCCGACCGACGAGCCCTTGCGCGGCCGAAGAGAGCACGACCCCAGGGAATGCAGATCGGCAAACAACTTCGCGCGCATCTACTTGTCCCTGACCAGAGTGGGATCGGAATAAGGCTTCGCAGGTAGCCCGATAGAGTCAGAAGTGCCCTGGTCGCTCCGCGTGAGCGCCTTGACGCAATTGCTCCAGTGGCACGAAGAATCGCCTGCAAGCGACGCAGCGCCGTCGGCAACTCCGCCTCGAGAAAGCAAACAGATTAGATCAGACTGGAAGGCAACGCGGGGATCAGCGTCATCACGTTCCGCTCGAGTGCCACAGAGCTCTTTGCAAGCTTCCACGGCCACGCATGGTGGAGGTGGTATCGCTCGGAAGACCTCTGCGAGATGCTGATGCGTCTCGCGCTGAGCTCGCGAGAGCCCCAATGAAAACTGGCCCAGTCTAGCGCCATACAAACCGCTGATACTCTCCATCGCAGAATTAACAGCAGCCTGCCAGTGAGATCTTACCTTCAACCGCCTCCTGGCCGAACGTGACAAAACCAAAAAACATACTCCACTGAATTAGCCTGCGAGACATCTCAGGACGGCACCGTCATCGGGAGGAGCTCTCTCGCAAAGGGCTGGCGTCCTGATGCCGTGGGCCGGGCGGGCAAGCCGGCCCACGAGGCGGTCATGCTTCGGGCGCGGCGGCGGGGCCCGCCGTGGCCTTGTTGCCCTGGCCTTAGCCTTCGCCTTGGACTTCGGGTTAGCGGGGGCGCCCGTCAGTGAGCGCAGCGGGTCGGCACCTGCGACGATGGCAGCAGCGGCCGACTGGCTGGGCACATGGGCTGGAGACGCGCGGGCCAACTGTCGCTCCTCGCGGAGCTTGCGCTTCTCCTTGGCCACTGTGCTCTCCCTGTGGAGCTCGGCGGCAACATGCTCTTCCAAAGCTGTGTACAGCATCATCTGCCCTCTGGTCTCCCCCACGCCGAGGTAGAGGAACTCATCGTTGACCAGATCGTCCCCGAAGTCATCGGGTCGCAAGAGCAAGTGGCGGTACCTGAACTCAGCCAGCTGCGCCCTCCGAAAGAAGAGCTCTGCGAACACGAGCTCGGGCGCATTCAACTGATCATACGTGAGCAAGGACTCGAGACCCTTCATGGCAGTCCCGTGGTCAGACACGCCTGGGTCACCACTCGTGGACCGGCACGTGTGCTTCCATCACGTGCGCCTGGCTCTGGGGTGACCGTTGGTCTGGGCGATGAAGGCGAGGCACCACATCACAGCGCGAGGCCCCGTCAACGGCCAACTGTCCCACGCGCTCTCGGTGCAGCAATCGATGGCCTCCTGCACATCCTTGTGTCGCTTACCCAGCGTGTCACGTCCAGCCCAGGCGATGCGACGGCGGCCGGCTCCGCACAGTCAACGAGCACGACCAGTTTTCCATTGCGGCTGACGAGCACAAACCCACGAGCGTACAGGTACTTATCCTTAGCGTCGGTGGAAATTTGCGTCGCTGAGCCCGCTGCCAGAGACACGCCGCCATCCACTCGTGGCAGGCGGCAGATGGCCAAGCCCAGGCGCCAAAGACACCCCCTTCACCAAATCGAGAACCGCCGGTTCCTCAGGGCTGCGCTCCGGCAGCGCCAACGGAGGCTCCGCAGGCACCCGTGATTAAGCGCACCCTCAGCGCCAAAGGCTGCTAGACCCACCTGTCGACCCCGAAGACGGCGACGAGGACCAGGGTCATGGGCCAACTCGCCTACGCAGGCTCGCAGCGCCTCCGCGAAGGCTGCGGGCGTCGGGTCGGGAGCGGAGAGAATGCGTAAACCCCATTCAAGTGTGAGGTGCGGCCGATCGCCGAGCCTGGCACGAGGGTCCCGTTTGGCGTAGTTCCAACGATGCCCATCAGAGGTGGGACTGTCAGCTATTCGGGGTACACGTCGAAGTCTGGAACCATAATCCAATAGATCGCGTCAGTGTCCGTGTAGGGCTCGTCCGCCATCACTCGACGGTAGACTTCGAGCGGACAACGGCACATCACGACGCGGCGATGCCACAGGCGAGGTTCGTCGGAGTATCTTACCTGAGCTTCGCGACCACCCAGCAGGTACTGACCGCCGAGTGCCGCCGCCATTGCTACAGGCCTGGTAAATCAGCGCGAGACCCACACCAAGCTCGACACCGAAGAGACACACACTGCAGACTTGATTCGGCCCACCCAAGACTGAACTCTGGATCGTACACGTCAGCGACTGCTCGGCCAGCGGCCGAAGCACTGGAGATGCTAGAGACGCCACCCCCGCCACACTGGTGAGGATCCCCATAGAGTTGTGGAGCCGCCAACAATGCACTTGAGCCGCGGAGGCGGCGGCCGAGTGGGAAGAGGAAAGGGGTTCAGAGAACGTGTGCATGCGTGCCCGTGGGGCGAACAATGTACCGATAGCGTTACTCCCTGGACCTCTCCTGGGGCGCGTTCTGACCAGGATGTCGAGGCGAATCCGTACGTGGCGACGAGAGAAGGGCAGCGGTACTGGTTTCTTGCCCCCCTCTGACCTGTGCTCCTCTCGCCCCTTTTCCGGCGATGACGACGATAGCGACGACGACGACGACGACGACGACGACAACGACCACAACGACGACGTCCACGACAACGATGATACGCGTGGGCTCCATCGTGGCAACCAAGTCACCGGCCTCCTGCGCCTTCTCGAGCTTCTTGTTCCACTCCTACTCTGTATCTATCCGAAGCACGTCTGCACCCCCTGTCCCCGCACTGCACGCGCATCCCCGCCCTCCCCCATCCACCCATCGCCCCTCTCGTCCCCCATCTGTCTCCCGTTCCTCTCCTCTCCCGATTTGTCCTTCTTTCTCTCCCATTCCCGTCCCCTCCCCCGTTTCCGCCCCCAACGTCCCCCACCGCCTCCCCCCCCTCAGCGGGGGAGAGGCGCGCGGACGTGGTGCCAAGTTCCCCTGATTAAAGCAGTCGCCAAGATCTGCCTCGATCTGGTCTAGGGGCAGGGGCTCGCGCCGATCGCCGAAACGCTTAAACCAAAAAAGGAAGAGATTTCTGCACCAGACAGCATAAACAAAGTACAATCGAAACTGGTAGTAAGTAAGGATGAGCGACAAGCATGCAAGCCCCCTCCCTTGGACGCCCGTGTCGGAGATTTTTGTCCGAGCGGGGCGGGCCATCGAAAGTAGTCAAGAATGTACCAAAGAGGCACGGCTGCAAGGGTACCCTTGGGAAGGTAACCCATCCTTACCATCAGCTTCGACTGTTGCCAAACACTGGAGCGGGGGCAGCTAACGCTGACTGCGTGGACAGTGCGCGCGGCACGCCCCCCGCGGCCCCGCTCGGAGGGGGGGAGGCGCCGCGTGGCACAAGCGCGTTAGGACGAAGCTAGGACCGTGACACAATCGGACAGGGATAGATCATCGTAAGTCCATGAGGAGACCGAACACTCCGTGCGGACTCACTCCGTATGGACTTCGCATCCCAACAGAAAAGGCCAAGTCCAGACGAAGCAAGTCCACACGCAGACCTAACACTGTGTACGGCACGGACTCACTCCGCATGGGCTTAGCATCCTCGGAAACAGGGATCTCTGAAATCTGGCGGTTCTGAAAGATGTATCTGGCGCCGCGGTCTCCTCAGAGCATCCTGGAACGCATTCCGGAATGCTCTGAGACCGTTCCCGGAAGCTCTCGACCGATGTCTCCGCCAGTCGGGCGAAGTAGGCGGAGGCATGAAGTATGACGGCCGATCGAATACATTGGGGTCGAGCCCGCGCAAAGAACAACAACAACAATCATAACAGCAACAACAACACCACCATCAACAACAAACACAAAACCACCACCAACAACAACAATAACAACAAACAGTGTAAGACTGTTCGCTCCTATCTGTTCGCATGCCAACCAATACGTATATCCCAAGTCCTCGGTACCCGCCCTCGTCCTCTTCGATCGTACCCTCTTGGAGGTGTATTGTCCTACCCTGCCACGTGCATTTAGCGCAGCCCCTAAAACAAGGGACGGGAGGACGGGTGGAAATGGGAGGGAGAAGGATTGAGTACGAGAGAGATTAGCTGGAGCGGGCAAGGAGCAGAAAACAAGTGTAGAACCAGACGGGCAGATAGGGTGGGCAGACCCACAGCGGGCAGGTCGGAAGGCGGACCCAGGCAACCAGGTCGAGCTGGCGGGTTGCTGAAGCGTGGGTCATGCATGAATCGCGAGAAATCTCGAGCGATCGCGCGATTCCCAAACAAACCGTGAGAGAAACCAAAGCGAGAGCATGATTCTTGAGCGGCGAGGGCGCGTCGTCTGAATCCCACCAGCCCTCTGGGCGAAGGTGATCTAACGATATTATTTCTGTCCTCTTCCAAAAATCCATCTTCCCCTTCGGGGATGGGTTTACCCCTCCCCCTGCCCCCTCCCCTGGACTTTTTTGGGGGGGTTCGCGGGTCGTTGGAGGGCCCTTTCTTGGCCCCTGTGAAGGCCAATTTCTGACACCCCTCAGGAGGATCGTGGCCCTCGAGGGGGGGGCCTCGATCGGGAGCTTCCCTCCTTTGATCGAAAGCCTCGAAGATGGCCCCAAGAGGCGCTCCGGGGCTCCTAAGAGAGCCCCAAGAGAGCCCCAAGAAGGCTCCAAGAGGGTCCCAAGAGGGCCCCAAGAGGCACCCGAGAGGCCCCCAAGAGACCCCCGAGCGGCCTCAGAGAGCCCAAGATGACCTCCAAGGTGGCTCAGCTAGCCCAAAGTGGCTCCCAAGATGCTCCAAACGGCCCCAAGACCGCTCCAAGAACGCCCAAGAGCGCTCCAAGAGAGCCCGAAGAAACGGGTTGCCGGCTCCTGAGGGGGGAGCTGGGTGGGACCCCCCCATCCTGTAATCGATGGCCTCCAAAGTGATCCAAAGAAGCCTTCCAAGGTTACCGAGAGGGTTCCAAGAGGTCCCCTAAAACTCCCAGAAAGCACCAGCAGCAGCAGCCTAGTCCTCGTCCTCCTCGTCCTCGTCCTAATCCGCGTCCTCGTCTTCCTATTCCTCCTCGTCCTCATCCTCCTCCTGCTCCTCCTCTTCCCCTCGCCCCCACACGGCCCCCAGGGATAGCCCGAAGAGGCCTTCCAAGGCCAACCCCTTGCTCCCAGAGATCGCTCGGTTCGCCCTGGTTGCTCGCTTTGTTTCGCTAGATGTGTCTCTTCGATCCTTTTTCCCATCAACTCTGTTGGGCAGGGCTTCTGAATAGGCCGGTGGGGATGCGCGAAGCGTGAATAATAAATTGCGAGGAAGTCCCACGCGAGAGCGCGATTCGCAAATAAATTGTGACGAAGTCCAGCGCGAGAGCGCGATTCGGGAATTAAGTGTGAGGCAATATCAGGCGGGCACCGTTGTTGTTGTAAACCGGGGGCCAACCACACAGTTTGAGCGGGAAGATTCTTCCTGGCAAAAACAAGAAAATCCATCATACTGGTTCTTCAGAAATGCAAATTTGATAATAATAACAACAACAACAACAACAACAACAACAACAACAACAACAACAACAACAACAACAACAACAACAACAACAATTACTAGCACGTGGGGACACTCCGTTCTCACCAGTGCCAGGGTTTTCATAGGAGGCGGGCAATACCCCCACTTTGTGGGGGGGCCGGTTCAAGCTCTACCAAATTTCCAAACGACTCTTCGCCACCACCCACACCCAGCTTCCCGCCCTATGACGTTCGGACACTTCACTTCGTGGCATGCGGACGACCGTGGCTACTATTCAGGGCCCCGCGGCCGACGACGACGGCGTGCGCGCGCGAAGAAAAAACGAATGTGTCCCGCATGGTATTATTTGACAGGGATGATGGCCCTGGCAGGTGCGCAACCGTTGTCGCAGAAGTTCGAAAAAGTTGCTCGCAAAAGCCCGTTTGACAGAAATGTTTAAAAAGTGTTGGGTTTCCTACGAATCCGCAAGAGCGCGCGGGATGAGATTTTGACATTTTTTGTTGAAAAACCATTGGTTTTTTGATGTTTTTATGTTAAAATCGCTGCGAACACTAAGGTTTTGGAAGGATTTCGTCTTGCGCGCGCGAATGTCCACTTTACCTTATTTTTTGCAAGGGATTCTTGAAATTTGATTATATTAGAACAAGAAATGTCATTTTCTATTGTTTTTTGCAAGGGAAAGCGGATTACAACAAAACAACCGGATCCTGTACACACCCTCTTTTCTGAGGCTTCCTCACGAAAATGATGAAAATGTAGCTGCGGCCTAGGCGGCGCAGGGGGGGCGCGCACCAGGGGGCCCAACAATAATTATTCTTTAGAATAAATAATGTTCAACAACAACAGCAACATTAACAATAATAATAACACCAACAACAAGAACGACAACAACAACAACAATCATTTTAAGTATGTTCGTCCCTATTTGTCCCGGTGCCAATCAATACGTAGATCACAAACCCTCGGAACCCGCCCTCGCCGTCTTGAATCGTGCCCAGTTGGAGGTGTATTGTCCTTACCTGCCACGCGCATTTAGCCCAGCCCCCAAAGCAAGGGAAGAGAGGACGGGTGGAAAGGGGGAGGGATAATAATGGAGCACGAGAGCAATTAGCAAGCAAGGTGCAAAGAGCAGAAAACGAGGGGTAGAACCAGACCGGCAAACCGGGTGGGCAGACCCATCTCGGGCAGGTCGGAAGGCGGGCCCAAGCGACCAGGTCGAGCTGGCGGGTTGCTGAAGCGTGGGCTCTGCATGAATTGCGAGGAAGTCTCGAGAAATAGCGCGATCCCCCAGTACATCGAAAGACAAGCCAAAGCGAGAGCGTGATTCCTGAACGGCGAGGGCGCATCGTCTGAATAATTTGCGAGGCAGTCCCACGCGAGAGCGCGATGCGTACATAGATTGTGAGGAAGTCCCGCGCGAGAGCGCGATTCGGGAATACATTGTGAGGAAGTCTCAGGCGGGAGCCGCTGTTGTTGTAAACAATGGGCCAGGGTGCCTAGTTCGAGCCCCGTGACTTCCCCTGGTGGAACGGGAAAAAAGTGCGAGCCCCAGGGGAAGCACTTCAATTGAAAAAACGCAATGGTCACCGGAGGGGCGAGGATCAACAACAGCACTTGTTTTAAGACCGTTCGCACTTATCTGCTCGCGTGCCATTCAATGCGTAAATCCCGAACCCTCGATACCCGCCCCCGTCGTCGTCGATCGTGCCCCCTTTAGGGCGCATATGTTTCTTACCTGCAACATGTACTTCGCGCAGCCACTGAGGCGGGGGGACAGAGGACGGGTGGAAGGAAGTGGCCAGAAGTGACCACGAAAGGACAGCGTCCGCAAGAAACAAAACGAATTGGGCGAAAACTAATCGGAGGAGGAGCCCCCGCCCTCGGGGCGAGGCAAACACGCGGGGCGGCGGGCGGGGGGGGCGCGGGCCGCCCTTGCATGCGGCGGCTCTTAGATGAAGCCGCCGAGGACGAGGGGGCCGCCGAAGCGGCGACGGGCGGGCCGCACGCGGGGTCGCGCGCGACCGCTCGCAAGACCGACGATCCCCCGCCCGACTCCGACGGCGACGATGAAGCTCCCCCCCCCCCCCCGCCTCCGTTCTGAATGGGCTCCTCTCCCCCCGAGCTCTCCTCGCGCTACTGGCCTCTGCCGCGGCTCTCCCAGCGCGGATGCGCTGGACAACTCGCGGGGGCCCTCTGTGCGAGGGAAACAAACCCTTACGCAGCCTCGCAAGGTTCTGAGCTCCCTCGGGGGTGAGGCCCGTGCATTCTCGAGCGAGCCACCTGCCATCAATCGTGGCAGCCAGCCCGAATCTGGAACACAAATGCAGGGGGAACTCTTGCCAGAAATGCACATGATGAGAACTACGCGCGCGTGACGTGCCTATCCAAAGCCCCCCCCCCCCCCCGCCCCCGAGCGAAATGCGACCGCTTCGAGGCGATCGAATCATCGGCAGGGGCAAGACCTGGACAGGACAAGGCACATGATCTGAGCAACTGAGAGGTCGGTAAAGTCTGACAGCACTGCTTGCAGCGCCACTTGGGCCCGAATTGCTCGCAATCATGCGAAGTGTTCTTCAGCGCGCGGGCTCGTTTGCAGGGCGGAGGAATACGCTGTTTGCCAAGCCTGGTGGCCTGCCAAGGGTCGACCTGGAGCGAGCACGCGAGCGCCCGTCTGGCGCGGCGCCGCACCAGATGAGCGATGCAATCGTACATATCTGTATTGGGAACAGGTTGTTGAGAGCACTGCTGCAGGGCCTGCTCCGCCGCTTTGCCAGCGAAATCATCAGCGCACATGTTGCTGCAACCAGGAAGACTTGCCAGTCTGTGAGGACTCTGCCCGCGTCCGCAAGATGGGCGGCCACCCACGCGACATGCACTTCAGCCCCCCCTCGCGCGCGAAGAACCACAGCCTTCCTGCGCCGCAAATCTTGATTTGGGCCTAGCTTGCCGCGGGCTCGACCTGCGCGCCATCCGTCGAGGACAAGCCAGCAAGCAGTTACATAAATGATGGGGCCAGTGGTTTCCTCCAGGGCGATGGCGGGCGCAGCTATCTCCGCGCGCGGCGCAGTTTGCCGAGGCCCGAGGAGGGGGGCAGAGACGCCGCAAACAGGCACCCAGGAGCCATCAGGCGCCTGACGGGTAAAAGCGCCCCCCGACCCACAACGCCGTCGCCTGGGGTCGCTGCTGCATTTACCCCCAGAGCCGTCGCCAAAGAAAAGAGCGGATCCTGGCCTGGAGAAACACGCGCATCCAACAGGTGAGAGGTGCAAAACGCGTTGGGCGGGGGCTCCAGGAGGTCGAGGAAGCGGGGGCAGGCGAGGCTTCTTGCTGGCACTCCTCTCAACCGCAGGGATGGATCAGCTCCCCATTGCGCCGCAGCCATTGCGTGCCATCAAAGTCTGGGTGATCCACGTTAGCTTCGCACCGCCAAGCTCGGCGAAACAATGTCTCGGGAGCTCTTTTGCACCTTGGACAAGTTACATCTACGGTGTAGCCGCTGTCAGCCTGACGCTGGCGCGGCCATTGGCCCCCTGAGGCTGCGCGCAGAGCGAGGCCCCAAAGGTCGGCCTGACCCCGAGAGACTCGAACCGACGAAGCTCCCGATGAAGCGCGAGGATGTCGGCTCCATCTTGCAATGAGCTGCCTCCCTCGTGATCTGCCGCCCCTCGCCACAGTCCCGCTCGCACATCAGAAACAAACTCATGCAAGAAACCCGCGTGATCAGAAACCGGAGCCAAATCGAAGCGAGGATCTCCAAGCCTCGGAAACCTCCAATCATGCTCTGAATGAGACGGGCGCCCCCAAAGGACAGGCTCTCTGGGCTCCCAACCAGCCTCCAGAAGGGTGGCTGGGACAGCAGCTATGGGGCCTCTGATGCCCCTCCAGCGCCGAGTGCTAAGGGCTTCGGTCTGGGTCCTGACTAAACCACACGATCGGCGGATTCGGGGCTGGAGGGCTGGAAAACGCTTCCAGAGCTGGAGCCACGAGCCCACGAATTGGCGTCTGACCTCCAAAGCGGGGTCGCCGTCGCCAAGCACAGCCTGCGGCGCAATGGTTAAACGCTTGCCGCTGCTATGGCCAGAGACCGCGCGGGCAGCTTGACGCCGTGACAGGAGGACCTGACTCGGCGGCACACCAAGCACTTGATGGCCGTAGCTGGCCTGAGGTAAGGCACCCGTGCGCCCAGCGCCCTGCGTGACTTTCCTCGAGCCCGCTAGTCGCCTCATCTTGACAATGCGAGAAGACCGACCGCTGGCTTTGGTCATCCTCTGTCTAGCCTTCTTACGACCCCCGAAACGACGAGCCGCGGTATCGACGCCTAAATCAACGCCTGTGGGAGCATACTTGGCGGGCATCCTTCGGGCTCTGAAAATCCTAGCAGCGCGCTTGCCTGGCTCGGGGGGCGACGCCAAGACAACCCTTGCATCAGAAACTGATCGGCGCTTCACTCTGAAGCCCTCCGAGAACGCGTCCGCCAGTCCCTGCATCTCCGAAACGACGCCCTCTTGAGTGCCTTCGGAGCGCCCCGCTGCGTCGTCAACGAAGGTCCACAAGGGGCCTGGGGAGCTCTTCTGCGTGCTGAATCCAACACTGAGTGTAAGAATACTTTTCCAAGACAAGCTCCACGTGACGAGCCTGCCACGACCGAACGGCCGGGGCAGGGGGGGGTCGCTGATGAACGAGCCCTCCTCGAGGATGCGCGGCGACGTGAAAAGCAGCACCTCCATCAGCACGACCGCCGGCGGGAAGTTGAGGCCCCGCGCAGCGGCAATCAGAAGAGCGAACGAAATCGAATCGCAAAACTTGGCGGTGTCCAAAGAGTACCGCGGCCGTCGCAAAGCCTCTGGTGGCAGCAGCCTCGCCCATCAAACTGCGCGCCATCGCAGCCCGTAGCGCGCTGCTGCCCCACATGGCCGTGTCCCAGAAAACTGAGATACCGTCTGACCATTCTGCCGTGATGGAGCTCCTGGCCTGGCTCCACGTCTTGCAGCACTGGGGAAGCACGCCTAAGACTCGAGAGCCTCCTGCGGGCTTGGGGATAACTACGCAGATGGTGGCCAGCAGCGCTGTCGGCCAGGTCTGGCCCAGCTCGACTTGATGCAAGATGCGCGCGAGCTCCGCGAGTCCAGCAGGGGGGGGCCCCGTTGAAGATCTATCGGGCCAAGTCCATCAACTCCTCTAGCCTTGTTGGGGGCTTGCCTGCAAATCACTGGCTCAAGTTGCCCTCCATTGCGAGGCGGGAGTGGGTCATCACGAGCGTCGCGAGCTATGCCTTCTAACGTCCAAGGTGGATGCTCTCTGGTGTCGTGCGTCTCCGTCAAAATGCCCTGCCAGACGTCCTTCTTGGTGCGCAGCAGAACGCACGGGTCAGCCGCATACGCTCCGTACTGCAGAACCTCTCGAGGAAGCGGTTCTGGCGGCGGTGCTCTGACATGACGATGCACTGCGCCAGGGCTCTTGGGCCGCATCTCTTTAGCCCAATCCATGAAAGTCTGGCGAGACTTGACTAAGGATCTGCCTTGAGCTCTGTCTGTCCAAGTCTGCGCGCATTCCAGAAGAGCCTGAAGCGGATCAAGATCGAGGCAGTGAGTCTTCCAATCGTCAATGTCAGTACTGAGGGCCTTCTTACCAAAGTTGCCGTGGCGCTTGGAGTCGTCCACGTTGTGGCACATCCTGCTGAAACCTGTCAAGCACTTGGACGCCTCTGCAGGGTCCTTGCTTGGCCTCTGCAGTGCCAGCCCACGAGTGAGTAATGTAGAAGCACCCCCCGCCATTCTGCAACAGGATCGCACATGTGAGGCCTGCCAGGGGCAGGACGCATCTTCCGCCAAGAGATTGAATAACCATGTGTTCGTCCCATATGCTTGTTGGGGTCCTCCACGTCGCCGGCTTGCAAAATAGCACGCTCCAAGGTGGTGACCCAGCGTCCGTAACTCTGATCCAACGCAGCACGCTGAGAGGGCCGCCGCACGGGTAGTGCACCAGTGGTAAGTTGAGCGGCTGCTGTGGCTGGCTTATAGATTTCGTCGCCCAGGGAGTCGCTGAGGGTACACCATGCACCCTGGTCCAGCTTAAACGGTGCAGGCGGTGCCTCAGGCGCAACTTCCCTGGAGGGCAAATCATCAAAAGGCTTCTCGGAGGTCCTCAGGTAGCTCTTGCCGTCAAGCATCTTGCACCAACTGTCTTTTCTGAGAACGCTTACAATCAGGGTTCGGGGCCATCTTAGGCCTGCTGGCTCTGGGCAAGGGGTCACGTACTTCCAAGGAGCGGTGCCACCACGTCTTCTTGGCGTCGAGGACGTCAATAGCGATGGCGCAATGGGTCTTCCATGGTACAGCGAACACCTGACGAAGCTTGATGCGGTCTGTGGCCAGCTGTCTCGAGACAATTGTGTAGTCATACGTACGACCCTGGCCTCTGTCACAGGTGAACTGGCAACCTGGTAAGATAATGTTGCCACGAAGCCGCTCCAACCACCCACTATCAGTCAAGACCTTCGGCTCATCGTTCCAATCAGCCACTATCAACTAATGGTCGGCGAACGCCTTGGTAAAGGCTCCAAGGGCAACAAGCACCTCATTGCTGTACTGAGCTAGGCCATTCGCTGGCAGGATGTAGGCCGCTATGAAGATGATATTGCCAGACTTGAGATGCACCGTAGTGGCCGAAAATCCTTTGAATGGACCCTTTCGTCCGTATTCAATCGCCTGGTCTCTCAACCTGTCGAACTGCGTGGCTTCTAAGTGGCAGCGGGTGAGGATCCATTATCCAGCCGAGGACGGATGGAAGGAACGGACAGGGGGGAAGGAGGATGGAACACGAGAAAGAATAGCAGGAGGGGGTCAGGGGAACAGAAATCACGTGGCAGAGCCAGACGGGCAGATCGAGCGGATAGACCCTAACGGGCGGGTCGGGAAGGCGGGCCCCGGCGGCCAGGTCAAGCAGGTGGGTCCTGCATGGATCGCGAGGAAGTCTCGAGAGATAGCACGATTCCCAAATACATCGTGAGGAAATAAACAGCGACAGCGTGATTCCTGAGTGTCGAAGGCGCGGCGTATGAATCAAACGCGAGGAAGTCCCACGCGAGAGCGCGATTCCTGCATAAGTTGTGAGAAGTCCCGCGCCAAAGCGCGACTTGGGAATACATTGTGCGAAAATATCAAGCGGGAGCCGCTGTTGTTGCAATCCGGGGGCAACAACGCAATTCCGAGATTCAATATGAACAGTGATAAAAAACAGGGCGCGAGCCCCGGGAAGGGCACTTCAATTGAAAACACACAATGTGCCCCAGAGGGGGGGCACGAAGGGAGACAGCGGGGCCCCGAAGGGCATGCGTATGGGGCCGCGAAGGGCGCAAGCGAACAGGGGCCACGATGGGCATATAATGCGGTGCCACAGAGGGCAGCGACGGGGCCACTGAGGGTAGCAACGGGGCCACGTAGTGCAGTGAGGGGGCCACAAAGGGCGACAGCGGGGCCACGAAGGGAAGCAATGGGGCCACGAAAGGCGCGAACGAACGGGGGGCGCGAAGGACATTCGTAGATGGAGCCGCAGAGGGCAAGGACGGGGCCACTGAGGGCAGAACCGGGGCCATGAACGGCAGCGAGGTAGCCGCGAAGGGCGACAGCGGGGCCACGAAGGGCATACGGGGCCACAAACAGAGACGCAGCCACTGAGGGCAGCAACGGGGCCATGAAGGGCGGCGAGCGAAGGCGACCACGGAACCAGTACGGGCAGCGAGGGGCATCGAAGGCGGGCGACGGGCAACGAGCGGCCACTGCAGTCATTAACGGGCTGGTCGGGCGGGCAGGCCCCGACGGGCGGGTCGAGAGGCCGGGCGGGTCGTTGAAACGTGACTCCTGCCTGGACCACCAGGAAGTATTTAGCGGGAGCGCGACTCGAGAGCGCGATTCCTGAGTGTCGAGGAGCGGCATCTGGGTACATGGTCACGAAGCCTCAGGCGAGATCGCGATCCCTGAGTAAATTGCAAGGGAGTCTCAACCGGAAGCTTGATTTCGCAATAAATAATGAAGAATCCCGCGGGAGCCGCTGTTGTTGTAACTCGGGGGCCGAGGGCGCAGGTTGGCGCTCAAGACTTTCCCTGATTAACAACAGGTTGCGGGCCATTGGAAGGGCACTTCATTTGAAAGAATACGATGTGCACCGAGCAGGGGTGTCAACTATCATCTTTTCCAAAAATTAGAGTTCTACAACAACAAGTGTCAACAACAACACTAACAACAATAACAACACTGACAACAACAACATCAACAACAACAAAAACAACAACCACAGCAACAACAGCAACAGCAGCAACAACACCACTTAAAGTAAGACTGCTCGTTTCGACCAGCTCGTGCCAATCGGTACGTATATCCAAAACCCTCGGTACCCGCCCTCGCCGTCTTCGATCGTACCCCCTGGGAAGTATATCTTCCTTACCTGCCACGCGTATTTCGTGCAGGCCCTAAAACAAGGGAAGAGAGGACGGATGGAAGGGGGAGGGAGAATAATGGAGCACGAAAGCCATTAGCAGGAGGGGGCAAGGAGCAGAAGACCAGTGGTAGAACCAGACGGGCACATCGGGTGGGCAGACCCATAGCGGGCAGGTCGGGAAGGCGGGCCCAGGCGACCAGGTCGAGCTGGCGGGTTGCTGAAGCGTGGGTCCTGCATGCATCGCGCGGCAATCTCGAGCGATAGCGCGATTCCTGAGTAAATCGTGAGAAAAGCTAGCGTGGGCCACGAAGGGCAGAGGGCAGCGACGGGGCCACGAAGGGCAGCGAGGGGGCCACAAAGGGCGACAGCGGGGCCACGAAGGGCCTGCATATGGGGCCACGACGGGCACGAGCGAAGGGGGGCCACGAAGGGCATTCGTATACGGGGCCACAAAGGGCGACAGCGGGGCCACTGAGGGCAGCAAAGGGGCCACGAAGGGCAGCGAGGAGGCCACGAAAGGCGACAGCGGGGCTACGAAGGGCCTGCGTATGGGGCCACGACGGGCGCGTGCCAGCGGGGACCACGAAGGGCATAGAATGCGGGGCCACAAAGGGCAGCGACGGAGCCACTGAGGACAGCAACGGGGCCATGAAGGGCGGCAAGCGAAGGCGACCGCGGAACAAGTACGGGCAGCGAGGGGCATCGAAGGCGGGCTAAGTGCTGCGAGCGGCGACTGCAGTCATTAACGGGCTGGTCGGGCGGGCAGGCCCCGACTGGCGGGTCGAGCGGGCGGGTCGTTGAAGCGTGACTCCTGCTTGAACCGCCAGGCAATATGTAGCGGGAGCGCGATTCCTGAGTGTCGATGACTGGCATCTGAATAAATTGCCAGGAAAAATCAATCGAAGCGTTTCGGTGGTAAGTTGCGAAGAAGCCCAAAGCGAGAACGCGACTCTGCAATAAACAGTCAAGAAGTATCAAGCGGGAGCCGCGATTCGGTTGTAAATTGCCAGGAAATCCAAAGAGATAGCGCGATTCTTCAATACACTGTGAGGAAGTATGAGGCGGGAACCGTTGTTGTTGTTGTAAACTGGGGGCCAACGACACAGTTTGAGACCCAAGACTTTCTCTGATTAAAAAACAAGGTGCGAGCCCCGGGAGGGGCACTTCAATCGACAAATACAATGTGCACCGGGCGGGGGGGGTCAACAATATTTTTCTTCAGGAATGAGAGTTCAACAGCAGCAACAGCAACAGCAACATCAACAACTACAACAACAATACCAACAGCAACACTCCGCCGACCCCTTGGGGTTCATCGGCGTGTGAGATGTTCCCGCTCCCCAAACCCCTCCCCCGGGAGCCCGGTCCGGTCCATTTGGAGGGGGGGGAGGGTCCGGCCGGACGGGCCGGAACCCCCCGGAGGTCTCATCCGCTCCCGAAAAACGTTGAAAAACACGTGAAATTCGTGTAGGGACGCGTCTGGTGGCCTCGAAATGGGTTTGGGACGCCCCACGAGCGCTCCAAGACGTCCAAGTTTGCCCGAAGACGGGCCACGAGGCGTCCTCGACGGCAGAAAAGGTCCCCACGAGCTCCCCCGAGGGCCTCCGAGATGCGTCCCACAAGGGTCCCTAGACGCCAAAATTGGGCCATTCCCTTCGTGAAATGCACATTTAAAAAAATTCAGCTTTGGATCTTTCCGATGCTCCCCGACGGCCCAAGAGGCTCCCAAACCCGCTCCCGGACGGCCCCAGAAGCCTCGCAGAGGGTCCCCCACAGACCCCTAGAGGGCCCAAGATGGGCCAACAGGCGTCCAAGACGGCCCAAGAGGGCTCCGAAAACGGCCCCAAAAGCGTTCCAGGAGCGCTCCGAGTTGCTTCCCCGAAGCTCCACATGGTCCCAGACGGTCCAAGAGCGATCAGAAACATCGACGACGACCTCCCGACGGCTCACGAGGCCTCCCCAGACGCCCCCACAGGCATCCAAGATTCCCCCCAAGAGGCCCTCTAGACGCAACAAATCGTTTGTTTCCTTCGTAAAACGTATATTGTTTCACACGTGCGCTTTTGGGGGTGACGAAAACCGTGGAAAACACGTGAATTTCGTGTAGGGACGCGTCTGGTGGCTTCGAAATGGATTTGGGACGCCCCACGAGCGCTCCAAGACGTCCAAGTTTGCCCGAAGACGGGCCACGAGGCGTCCTCGACGGCAGAAGAGGTCCCCACGAGCTCCCCCGAGGGCCTCCGAGATGCGTTCCACAAGGGTCCCTAGACGCCAAAATTGGGCCATTCCCATTCGTGAAATGTACATTTAAAAAATTCAGCTTTGGATCGTTCCGATGCTCCCCGACGGCCCAAGAGGCTCCCAAACCCGCTCCCAGACGGCCCCAGAAGCCTCGCAGAGGGTCCCCCACAGACCCCTAGAGGGCCCAAGATGGGCCAACAGGCGTCCAAGACGGCCCAAGAGGGCTCCGAAAACGGCCCCAAGAGCGTTCCAGGAGCGCTCCGAATTGCCTCCCCGAAGCTCCACATGGTCCCAGACGGTCCAAGAGCGATCAGAAACATCGACGACGACCTCCCGACGGCTCACGAGGCCTCCCCAGACGCCCCCACAGGCATCCAAGATTCCCCCCAAGAGGCCCTCTAGACGCAACAAATCGTTTGTTTCCTTCGTAAAACGTATATTGTTTCACACGTGCGCCTTTGAGGGTGACCCCCGCTCCTGCACGGCCCCAGAACCCCCCAAACCCGCTCCCAGACGGTCCAAGACGCCTCCAAGAGGGTCCGTACATAGCCCTCGAGGGCCCCAAGACGCGCCAACACACGTCCAAGACGGCCCAGAAGGGCGCCGAAAACGGCTCCGAGAGCGCTCCAGGAGCGGTGCGAGTGGCCTCGAAGAGAGCTCCACATGGTCCTCGACCGTCCAAGGGCGATCAAAAACGCTGACGACGGCCTCCAAACGGCAGAAGAGGCCCCCAAGACGCCCCAAGAGGCATCCACGATGCGCCCACAGAGGGCCTCTGCTCCGAAAGCGCTCCAGGAGCGGTCCGAGCGGCCTCGACGAGAGCTCCACATGGTCCTCGACGGTCCAAGAGCGATCCAAAACGCTGACGACGGCCTCCCGACGGCTGCAGAGGCCCCCCAAGACGCCCCACGAGGCTTTCACTATGCGCCCCTGGAGGGCCTCTCGCTGTATAAAATCGCCCGTTCTCTTTGTAAAACGTGTATTTTTCGTACGTGCGCCTTCTGGGGCGCTCCGGGGCGGCTCGAGAGCCTCCCAAGACCGCACCAAGACGGTCCAAGAAGCCTCCACGAGGGCCCCGCGACAGGAGAAGGAGGGGGGGGGGAGGAGGAGCAGGAGGAGGAGAAGGAGGAAGAGGAAGAGGACAAGGAGGGGGAGGAAGAGGAGGAGAAGGCCGGGAAGGGAAGGGGGAGAAGGAGGAGGACAAGGCGGGGGAGGAGGAGGAGGAGGAGGAGGAGGAGGAGGAGGAGGAGGAGGAGGAGGAAGAGGAGAGGGACGAAGGGCGGGAGGAGGAACAGCAGGAGAAGGACAAGAAGGAGGAGGAGAAGAAGGCGGGGAAGGGAAGGGAAGAAGGACGTGGACGAGGAGGAGGAGGAGGAGGAAGGGCAGGAGAAGGAAGAGGAGGAGAGGCAGAAAGAGGAGCAGGAGGGAGGAGCAGGGGGAGGAGGAGAGGAGGAGAGGGAGCCGATCATCGTCATCAGTGTCGTGATCATCGACGACGTCATTGCCATGGACAAGGTCAGCCCAAACATCTCCGAACATTTACAGTTAGCGGAACATCCCGCTTGGAAACCGCCGACAACCGTAAGATGTCTCTGGGGTGTAACATACTTCCCTGGCTCCGGCACCCGTACAAGGCCCCAAACACAACCCAAAAAACCTCCCTGTGCCGTCTTGGGGTTCGCTTGGGCCGTCTGGAACCCCTCTGGGCCAGTTTGCGACCCATGTCGGCTCCCCTTCTCGCTGTGACGGGCCCTGAACAACCTCATTTTCCCACGGTTTGCAAGGAAGCTGTGGTGAACGATCCCGGGGAAAATCCAAGGGGTCGGCGGATGTGGCGGAAGCCTGAAGAATCATTAAGACTGTTCACTCCTATCTGCTCGCGCGTACCTCACCACGTATATCCCAAGCCCCTGATACCCGCCCTTTTCGTCTTCGATCGTAACCCCTCTGGGGGGTGGATCTTCCTGACCTGCAATGCGTATTGGGCGCAGCCCCTAAAAGAGCAAGAGGAGTGAGAAAGGAGAGAGAGAGAGAGAGAGAGAGAGAGAAAAAGAGAGAGAACGACAGAAAGAAAGACGGGGGAAAGAAAGAGAGAGAGAGAGAGAGAAAGAGAGAAAGCGAGGAGGAAAGGAGTGGGGGAAGGGAGGGAGGCAAGGGACAAGAGGAAGGGAGCAGAACTGCGGAAGAGAGATATTAGAAGGTGGGGGGCTGAGGAGAGGATCCGGAAACCAAGCGGCAGACCTGGACGGTTGGGCCGGGCAACGGTCCCCAACGGGCGGGTCGGGAGGGCGGGGCCTGCAGACCCGCGGGCGGACCCTAACGGGCAGGTCCGGCGCGCGGGACGTGAAAGCACCCAGCGAGCTTCCAAGCGAGCCGCCGGGCCTGCCGTCACAGGCAACTCAGGCGGGCGGCCCTAACGGGCGGGTCCGGCGGGCGGATCAGAGCGTGAGTCCTGAATGAATTGTGGGGAAGTCTCAGGCGAGAGCGTGCGGGTACATCTTCAATACTTGGCAAGTGTAGCTGGCGCGGCGCAACCCCTAAAACAGGGAAAGAGTGGAGACAGGAACGAAGAGAGAGAGAGTGAAATATACTTGGAGGACAAGGATGAAGCACAAATGGGATTCACAGGAGGTTGGCGAAGAGCAGGAAAACAAGCGGTTGAACTAGACGGGCGGGTGGCGGGCGGACCCCGACTGCCGGATCGGGCGGGCGTCACAACTTGCGAGTCAGTTTGCGCCATGGCTTGAACACGATGTTGCAACATAAGTTAGCAATGGGTTTCGCATGTGTGGCGCCATGAGGTGTGCCATGTACCACCCCTTGAGAACGAGAAAGGACTACGAGAATGAAGGGCGTCTGGGGCCAGGGGGAGTGAGGGGGCTGGGGCCAGGGCCAAGAATCTGGGCGGGGGGAGGGCCAGTAGTGAGGCTGGTGGAGTGGGGAAGGCAGTAAGACTGATCAGTAACAAAGTATGTAAGTACTCCGATGCCCTGCGCGGTCTGGCAGAGCCTCCATGGAGGGTCTCATGCCACGAAACCTGACACATTAAACGTATTGCGAATGCTTGATGCTGTCTGGCGGTGCCTCCCCAGAAGACCAGATGGCACTGATGAGGCAGTTGGCAAAATAAAGAAGGCACGAAACCCACTGAACAACACGTTGATCCCATGCCTGCCGTTGTCTGGCGGGGCCTCCCTGACGGCCCAATGGCACTGGCACCGCTGGTGGAGTGGGGAGGGCACCAAACTCGACAACAAAAACTTGCACGCATGCCATGAGAGGAGGCGGAGGGAGGAGGAGGAGAAGAAGGAGGAGGAGGAGGCAGAGGAGGAGGAGGAGGAGGAGGAGGAGGAGGAGGAGGAGGAGGAGAAGGAGTAGGAAAAAGTAGTGGGGGATAAGGAGGAGGAGGCAGGAGGCGGAGGAGGATAGTGTAGGAGGAAAAGGAGGGGGAGGAGGAGCACGAGGAGGAGGAGGAGAGGGAGGAGGAGAAGGGAGAGGAGGAGGAAGGGGAGAGGAGGAGATGGGGGAGGAGCGGAGGGAGGGAGGAGGAGGAGAGAGGAGGAGGAGGAGGAGAGGAGGGAGGAGGAGGGAGGAGGAGGAGGAGGAGGAGAGGAGGAGGAGGAGGAGGAGGAGGAGGAGGAGGAGGAGGAGGAGGGGGAGGAGGAGGAGCAGGAGGAGGAGCAGGAGGAGGAGGAGGAGGAGGAGGAGGAGGAAAAGCAGGAGGAGGACGTCTTTTGGGACGTCTCTTGAGGTGGGGGGGGGCGCCCGTAGCGCCCCCCCCACCTGACCACGAGCGACGTCTGGCGCTCTCTCGCGGCGTCCGCTGGCGCAGCGCGGTCGTCGGCCCGCGCCACTTGCAGGGCGCCGGGGCCCTCCCCAGGAGCGAGTGCCGCGGCGAGCCTCCCGCCCGCGGCCGGCGGCCGCCTGCGCCGCCCTGCGCGTGCCGGTGCTGCGGCCGCGCTGCATCTCAGCGCCTGCTCCGCCCAGCCGCCGCTGGGGGCGGCGCCGCCATCGTGCGCATCTCGCCGTAGCTGACCCTGTAGTCCCCGTCCGCGTCCAGCGCGATGACCATCGCCTCGGCAGTCGCGATGCCCAGGTGGCCGCTCGCGCTGAGCAGTTCGTCGGCGTCGATGTGCTCGTCCCTGTTCAGGCCCCATTCCCTGAACAGCTCTCGCGCTGACAGCTGGGACAGCGCCCTGCCCCTGCCGCGCGAGCCCCCGTTGTCCAAGTCCGCCAGGAACGCTTGCAGCGCTCTGACTTCCAGAACGGCGTCAGCAGCGATAGCGTGGGTGGCCGCGGCGCCGTCGTGCAGGTAGACGTCTGGCGCCGGCCCCGCCGCACGGTCAGCCACTTGCCATCCTCGCTCGCCAGGGCGCGTGACAGCGGCGAGGCTGAAAGCGAGCAACAGCAGAGCCGCCACTGCTGCCCACGGTCCGCCGCTTCCAGCGTCCTGTTCGTGCTGCGCATTCTGCTTGGCGTAGGAGTGCTTCCGCTGTTTCGCGCGCTTCTTGTGCGCGCGCCGCTTGGGGGTTGTTTGTGCGGCCTCCCACCGCGCCTGGACCGTCGGCAGGTAGTGGGTGCTCACCTCCGCCTCGTCGATGTGCTGGTGCCTGCCCTGGTCGCCCTTGCAGCTGTCATCGCCGTCGGGCTCCGGTTCCTTCTCCTTCTCGGCGTCGTCGAACTCAGGGGTTGTTTGTACGGCCCCCACCGCGCCTGGACCTTCGGCAGGTCGTTGAGGCGGTCCTCCGCCTCGTTGTTGTGCTGGAGCCTGCCCTGGTCGCCCTTGCCGCTGTCGTCGTCGTAGGGCTCCTTCACCTTCTCCTTCGCGGTGCCGCCGTGCCTGGGGGTTATTTGCGCGGCCCCCCACCGCGCCTTGACCATCGGCAGGTCGTCGGTGCTCGCCTCCGCCTCCTTGGCGTGCTGGCGCCTGCCCTGGTCGCCCTTGCCGCTGTTCTCGTCGTAGGGCTCCTTCAGCTCCTCCGCGGCGTCTTCGTGCCTGGGGGTTGTTTGCGCGGCCCCCCACCGCGCCTGGACCGTCGGCAGGCCGTAGGTGCTCTCCTCCGCCTCCTCGGCGTGCTGGTGCCTGCCCTGGTCGCCCTTGCCGCTGTCCTCGTTGTAGGGCCCCTTCACCTTTCCCTCCGCGGCGTGCCTAGGGGTTGTTTGCGCGGCCCCCCACAGCGCCTTGACCTTCGGCAGGTCGTAGGTGCGCACCTCCGCCTTCTTGAAGTGCTGGTGCCTGCCTTGGTCGCCCTTGCCGCTGTTCTCTGCGTAGGGCTCCTTGACTTCCTCTTGCGCGGCGTCCTCGTCGTAGGGCCCCTTCTCATCCTCCTGCCCGGCGTCCTCGGAGTCCGCGCGGCAGGAGGCGTAGTCCAGGCCGGCTGCGTCCATGGCGCTCGGGCCCCGTCCAGCTCGGCCGCCTCGGCCCCAGCAGCGGGGCAGTCATCCCCCGTAGGGGCCCGTTCCGCGCCGCCGCCCGCAGCCGCCGCAGCCGCCGTCGCCCGAGCACCTTCCAGCGCAGCCGCCGCGGCACCAGCAGCAGGGCAGACATCCCCCTCAGGGGCCCGTTCCGCGCCGCCGCCCGCCGCCGCCGCGGGCGTCGCTGTTGGGCCCGTGGGTGGCTCCGCGACCAGGCCCAGCGCCGCCAGCAGCCCTGAGACCTGCTCGGCCTCCGCGCCCGCGTTGCTGGCCCAGCCTGGCGCCTGCTTGCCCTCCTGGTGGTGCCAGCCGCCTTGCAAGTCCTGGCTGCTCAGCGGCACGAAGACCTTTGCCTCGGCGCGCAGCCCTGCGAGCTCCGCAGGGCCGCCGAAGCTGGTGCCGTCGCGCTCCGCCTGCAGTTCCAGGAGCGTGCCCAGCAGCTGCCCCAGCTCGGGGATGAGCGACGTGAGCCGGTGGCCGACGTCGCCGACCCCCCGCTGGGCCTGTGGGCCCGCAGCGAGCTTCTCCTTCAGCTGGTCCTTCTCGGCGGTGAGCTTCCCGATGGCACAGTCCGCCGCCTGGCGGGCACGTGCCCTGCGAAGCCGCCTCTCAGCCGCAGAAGTCCTGGGCGGGCGCCCACCACCTTCCGCAGGGGCGCTATCCCGCTCGTGCCTCATGACCGTCGTCGTGCTGCGATAGCCTCAGCAGGCGCTCTGGGCCCCCCCTCAAGCCACGGGACGCGGTGGCGCAGCGGACTTCCGCCTCGCCCCACGCCGTTACGTGCATCGCAGGCGGCTTGCGTTGAGGCGCCGGGCAGCCGCAGCACCGCGCCTCCGCACCAGGCCAGCGCCCGCCGCCTCGGCACAGGGTCCTTGGGCCGCCGCGGGCGCCTCGCCGCGGGCTGCAAGGCTTGAGAGAAGCAGGAGGAGGAGCAGGAGGAGGAGGAGGAGGAGGAGGAGGAGGAGGAGGAGGAGGAGGAGGAGGAGGGCTCGGGGCAGCGAGAGGGGGCACCGAGGGCAGCGGGGGGGAGGCACACGGGGCTACATTGGGACAGCCGAGGGCAGCACGAGCGACTTGGGGCCACGAAAGGCGTATATATATGACTCACAAAGGGCAGCGAGGGGGCCACTGAAGACAGCAGCGGGGCTACGAAGGGCAGCGACGGGGCCACTGAAGGCACGAGCGACTGGGGGCGTATATATGGGCCACACAGGGCAGCGAAAGGGCAACTGAGGGCAGCATCGGGGCCACGAAGGGCAGCGACCGGGCCACAAGGAGAGGGGCCACGAAGGGCAGCAATGAAGCACACAGGGCGCAAGCGAGCGTGGGGCGCGAAGGGCATGACCCTGACGGGCGGGCCGAGCGGGCGGATCGATCGTGAAGTCTGCGTGATTAACGAAGCAGCTTCCAGCGAGAAAGCGATTCCTAAGTTAATTTAGAAAAGTCCCCGGCCAACGCGCGATTGAAGCCTCAGGCAGGAGCGGGGGATCGGAGTACATTTCGAGGAAGTATCAAGCGGGAGCCGCTGTTGTTGTAAACCAAGTGCCAGGGGCACAGTTTGATGAGGAAGACTTTCCTTAATAGCAAACGAGGTGCGAGCGCCAGGGGGGGCACTTCAATTGAAAAATATATTGGGCACCAGAGGGGGATCAACAATATCTATTTTTCTAGGAAGTGAGAGTTCAACAACAACAACAACAACAACAACAACAGCAATCAGTATATGATTGTTCGCTATCACTTGCCCGCGTGCCATTCAAAGCGAGTTCCCCACACCTTCGATACGCGCCCTTTTTGTCTTCGATCACACCCCTTTTGGGGGGATTGTTTCTCTTTGCGGGGGGCGGCGGGCTTAGGCAGGCGGGCAAACCTGACCGGGCGGACAATCCTTCGTGGGCGTGCATGTGCCCGCTGGTGGAATTTGTGTGGGCCCTGCAAAAAAAAGGAAGGAGAGAACGGGAGGAAGGGAGGAGGGGGAGGAAAAGAGGGGGAGGGACGAAGGAAGAGGGATAACGCCAGTTGAGAAGGAGCGAAGAGGGGGGCGGTTGATTAGATGCAGAGAGGGAAAGAGAAAGAAAGAAATAAAGAAAGATAAGAGAGGTAGAGAGAGAAAGAGAGAAAGAGAGAGGGGAGAGAGAGAGAGAGAGAGAAACAACAAAAAAGAACGAGGGAGGGGGGAGGCAGGAGAGGGGAGGGAGAAGAGAGGAGGGAGAGGAGGGAGAGGGGATATGGCAGAGAGGCAGAAGGATGAGGGAAGATAGGAGGGAGCGAGAAGGGAGGAGAGGAGGGAGGAGGGAGAGGGAGGAGGAGCAGGAAGGTAAGAGCGTGAACGTTCGAGGAAGTCGTAGGCGAAAGAACCGTTCCTGAGGGAAGTCCCGGGCGGGAGCCCACGACGGGCGGGCGATCCCCTGACGGGCGGGTCGGGCGGGTGGGACATTTCAAGCGAGAAGCCTGAGTATTGCGAGAACGCAATTCCTAAGTGAATTGTGACGGCGTCCTTGGCGCAGCGTGTTTCCTGAGCGTCGAAAGCGCGATTTCTGAATACATCGCATGGACGCCACAGGCGAGAGCGCAATTCCTGAATAATATGTGAGGGGTTCTCTGGCGGGAGCGGGGGTCCTGATTAAATTGCGAAGAAGTCTTGACTCAATTGCGAGGAAGTCTCAAGCGGGAGCGCCTTTCCTGAGTAAATTGTAAGGAAGTCTCAGATGGGAGCGGGGGTCCTGACTAAATTGCGAGGAAGTCACAGGCAGGAGCACCGATCTTGAGTAAATTATGAAGAATTCTCGGGCGGGAGCGGGAGTAAATTTGGAGGAAGTCTCAGGCGGGAGCCGTTGTTGTTGTAATCGGGGGGGGGCCAAGGGCACAGTTTGAGCATCAAGACTTTCCTTGTCAAAAACAGGGTGCGAGCGTCGAGGGGTACACTTTCATAGAGAAAAATTAATATGCACCGGAGAGCGGGGATCAACAATACTTATTCTTCAGAAGTGAGAGTTCAACAACAACAACAACAACAACAACAACAAGAACACCATCAACATCAACATCAACAACAACAACATCAACAACAACAACAACAACAACAACAACAACAACAACAACAATAACAACAACAACAAAATCAGCAACAGCAGCATCGACAACACCAACAGCAGCAACAACAACACATATCGGCACTTGAGGTAGGAAGGCGCTTGAAGTACATTGGGATCTGGGAATCCAACATTACTTCTTTTCAGCGACCCTCGTGCATCGCAGTCTGGCCCCGCCCGACGAGTGGCCCTCTGCTCACGACACGCGCTCGCTGTCTCTGCTGCCTGCCCAACCCCTTCACGCGCGGTCGCGCAAGGCGGGTCTCCCAACGACCCTCGAGCAGCATCGGAGCCTGCTGGCCGCCCGCTGCGGCCAGGCGGGAGGGGCCTTCTGATGGCTCCTCAGAGGGCCTCCTGGCTTCCCAGAATCCCTCCGGAGGCCCTCCCAAGAAGGCCCGTGCCTTCAAAGAAGCCCCCCGCCCTCTCAGAAGGCCGCCCCCCTCACGCCATCCCAGCGTTCGCCCCGCCAAGTATGAGCGGCCTGGCCCTCGCCCATCGCGGGCGCGGGGCGGAACGCCAAGGACCCCCCTCGCTGAGCCCAGGGGCTCGGCGGCTCCGCAACGCGGTTTGGGGACGGGCGGGCGGGCCTTGATCTTTTGCTTGCTTTCCTGGAGGTCAGACAGCCCAAGCCCTGAAGGGCCCGGAGGCGTGGTGACGGTGACGGACTGCGCTTTGACCTTGAAATCCCAAGAGACCTCACCGCGCGTTCGGTCACCGCACGTTCTTCAGATCCTGGAGCCCCTGGTCGCCCGAGACGTCCTCCGAGAACGACCCGAGTCCCAAAACCGAGCGGCGACCCCGAATCCCACCTGACTCACCACGCGATGTGGTCCCACACCGTTTGGGGAACCCCAAAAGTCCGTCGTGCCCAAATGGGCCCGTGCTCGAGCGGGACTTGCGGCGGCGGCGGCCCCGCCGCCACCAATGCCACCTGTGCCGCAAAAGTATTCCGGGGTCAGCGCCCCCCGTCCTACCCCAAAGGGCGATCACGGGTTTTCAACGGAGGCAGAAGACGTTAGCCAGCGTCGACCCCAAACAGTGATTGATTGCGCTGTGGATATTTAAGCTATGTGGTGCAAGCTATGTGGTGTAAGCAATGTGGTGCAGTATACGCGGTGCAAGCTAGAGGCGGCCACGGGCGACAGCGTGGCGAGACCTCGCCGGACCCACCCAGCGCAGGAAGCGGCCATGTGGCCACGGGCTGCAATGTGGAACATTCTCGCTGGACCCATCCAACTCCTCAGTGACAGAAAGAAGGACCCCATGCGTGCAAGCACTACTTTGGAGGATTAGCCTAGCGAAGGGCCCAGCCCTGTGCAGCTGATAGCAGCGCAGGGGCGGCCCTCTCCTGACACACTGCGCGCCGCGGGAGCGAGGGACGGAGTTGACGCTCACTCTGGAAACACGATCCGCGTCAGGCGTGTGCCGACTTCGGCGGGGGCGCACTGCGTGGAATCACCGTCTGGGCCTGCGAGTGGAGGCCTCCCGGAGCACGGTCCGCGCGAGGGGCGCGCCGAAACAGACGTCAGGAAGCAACTCTTGGGAGGTCTCCGTCAGAACGAATAAAGGCTACCAAGCCCGATGCAGGGGCCACTGAGCCAGATCAGGCCGGATCAAGCCTGGGACCATGCCAAATTAAGCCCAAGATTAAGAAGTCGGATTAAACGGGATAGATTTAGCGGGATTCAGCGAGATTCGGACAGTCTTCGACCAAGGATATATCAGCGCCGATCCTGAATTGAACCTCAAAGGATTTACATCCTAACGGACAGCAGGCGCGTAACATTGCGCGCTCCCCCGCCGATGCCACGTGGAGCCCCCTGTGGGGCACGATTCGCGTCAGGGTGGCACGATCCGTGGGTGCAGCCCACTTCAGGGCGCGATCTGCGTGAGGGGGGTGAACAAATTGGCGAGGGGAGGGGGGCTATGAGACGAGGCCCCCCCCCCCCTCCGCTGAGGCCATATGTGCAGCTCCACGGGGGAGAGGGGGGGCACGACCCGTATGTCGACACGGGCGGGGGGGCGCTATGCGAGTTCCCCCGCTGACGACCCAGGTGGAGCACGATCCGCGTAACGGGTGTGCCGAAATGGGCGGGGGGAGCTGTGCGAGTCCTCCCACTTGCCATTGCCAAAGCTCCTCACGAGGTCAAATCCGCGTGAGGGGTGAGCCAAAATGAGCCTGGGGGGGACGCTATGCGAGTTCCCCCACTTACGCCGTATCTTGAACATTTTAAGGTGGGGCACGATCCGCGTGAGGTGTGAGTTTGTGTGTGTATATGTTTGTTTGTGTGTGTGTGTGTCTGTGTGCGTGTGTTTGTGTGTGTTGTGTGTGTATGTCTGTGTATGTCTGTGTGTGGCGTGTGTATGGTGTATATATGGTGTGTGTGTGTGTTGTACTGTGCTGTGCTGCATTGTATTGTGTTGTGTTGAGCTGTGTTGAGTTGTGGTATGTTGTGTTGTGTTGTAATATGTTGTGGTGTGGTGTGGTGTGTTGTGTTTTGTTGCGTTGTGTTGTACTGTGCTGTGTTGTGTTGTGCTGTGTTGTTCTGTGCTGCACTCTGTATGTTTGCGTGCGTGTCTGTGTTGAGTGAATGTGTGTGTGTGTGTGTCGGAATGGGCGGGGGAACGTTATGCGAGTTCCCCACGTGGGCCATAGCTGGAGCTCCTTTGGCGCAAGATCCGCGTGAGGGGGACTGCGCCAAAATGGGGAGGGAGGCGCCATGCGCGAGTTCCCCCCCTGAAGCCGTAGGTGGACCTTTGTGTGTGGCTGTCGCGAAATGAGTGGGGAAAGCTATGCGATATCTTCCACTGATGCCATCGGCGGAACGCCCTAGGGTGGCACGATCCGCGTGAGAGGTGTGTCAAAGGACGGGGGGGCGCCATGCGGATTCCCGCAGCCTACCGGGGGCGGGTCTAGGGGCACTACGCGAGAACTCTCCCACTGAAGCAAAACATGGAGGTCGCACGGGGACGATCCGTGTGAGGGGTGGGCTGAGATGCGCGGCGTTGCAGACTGAAAGCGCGATCAAACTGGGACAATGAGGAGGAGGAGGAGGAGGAGGAGGAGAAGCAAGGAGGAATGAGAAGGAGGAGGAGAAATGAGAAAGAAGGAGGAGGAGGAGGAACAGTTGACTCCAGATCCATAGGAGGGTTGCGCATAACGTCACGAGGAAGAGGAAAGAGCAGGCGGGGAAGGGGAAAGGAGCAGGCGGGCAGGCGGCGCAGCGTGTTCAAAACGACGGCCCAACTCCACGGGAGGGAAGTGGCAAGCGCGCGGGCCAGTCAAGCGGCCCAGGGGCACTGGACAGCGAAGTGTGCACTGCAAGAGGCAGGAAAAGAAAGGGAAGGCGACCGTCGAGGGGCGGAGCGGTCAGGGGGGCAAGCAGAGAACATAAAGGTCTTCGTCAGCATGCCGCGGCCCAGGCTCGTAGAAATGGGCATTTCAACAAGCGAGAACGAGGAGGACGAGGATCAAGTACGCCACGTCCCAATATTCACGTGTACGTCACATGCCGAAGTGGTCATTGCTGCTGTTGACTTGTTGACGGTCATTCGCAACAGGGTGAAGACCCTGCTGAAGTCAGACTCTCGCTCGCCATCTTCCTGCACCCTCTCCTCACCATCGTCAGCGGTGGTACTGCATCCCGCCCCATTGCTGAATTAACCTATCCCTCTCCGTATGGTATCACTTACCCTCTCTCTCTCTCTCTAGCTCTCGCTCTCGCTCTCGCTCTCGTTCTCTCTCTCACTCTCTCTACCTCCCTCTCCCACTCTCCCTCTGGCTATGTATGTATGTATATATACACATGTGCGTGAACGTTGTAGCATTTGTCGTCAGTGTTGTCCTTGACGGCCCTCTTGAACATGTAACGTCGATCGCGAAAGTTGCGGACTGTGTCCACGTAGAACGAGTTCTCACGCTGGCACACAGTGTCCCGCTTGTCCTCAGTGTGCAGAGTTGGGTATGCTTGCAGTCTCACCACTGTCCCCTTTCTGAAGCACGTACTTCAAGTTTCAGATAATATACAAGGCAAGCTATGCGCACCCTGCAAACAAGCGCCTGCTCATGTACCGAATGAGCGAGCGTGTTGAACGCAATTTTGCACGACGTCGGCTTTCGGGGTCTTCCTCCTCCTCCTCCAGTTTCCTCCTCCTCCTCATTCTAGTTTGTGTTCTTTTTTCCGATCCTCCTTATCCCCCACATGATCTGTCCCGGGGTCCTCACGCGGGGGCCGATCTCGGGAGCATCGTAGGCCGCTTCGTGCAGAAAAACGGCAGTGTTAATTACCCAGGGACGTACCCAACCCTTTGGCAACAGGTGGCATTATCAACTGGCGCTTTCAAAATAGCTGAACATCCGCTGGACATCGTCGTTGGAAACCTGACCGACAAATCCCGATAGTCGGTACTCTTCGCTAGATTGGCTGTCTTGGGCCGTCTTGGGGCCTCGTGGGCAGTCTTCGGGCCCACTGGGAAGCCTCTTGGGCAGCTTTGGGGCAGTATTGGGTGCCTCTTGAGCCGTCCTGTAGCTCCGGAAAGCCGAAAAGACGAGAAGGCCAAAATCCTTCAAAAACCATCGTAAAATTCGTGGTTGTGGCCTCTCGGGGCCCTCCCATGAAGCCTTTTGGAGGCCTCTTGGAGCGTCCTGGAAGCCTCTTGGGCCGTCTGGGGCCCACCCTGAACGTCCTGGAGCGATCGTTCGGCGTCTCAGGAGCCCACGAAAGTGCCGACAGTTGCGCAGTTGGCAGCTCCCCCCGCAGGGAGCCGCGAGGTCCCGACGCGATCCGCGTGTAACCCCACTCTGCTGGGCCCAGGAGCCCACGAAAGGACCGACAGTTGCGCAGTTGGCAGCTCCCCCCGCAGGGAGCCGCGAGTCCCGACGCGATCCGCATGTAACCCCACTCCGCTGGGCCTCCCAGGAGCCCACGAAAGGACCGACAGTTGCGCAGTCGGCAGCTCCCCCCGCAGGGAGCCGCGAGGTCCGGACGAGATCCGCGTGTACCCAAACTCCGCTGGGCCTCCCAGGAGCCCACGAAAGTGCCGACAGTTGCGCAGTTGCGCAGCCCCCCAGAGGGCGCCGCGAGGAGGAGCTAGGAGGCAGGAGGGAGGTGGGCGGGAGGACGGGGCGACCAGAGTGCTCTATTCAACACGAGTACCCAACCAAGGGAGGGTTGGGAAAAAGCTGGGCTGGGAATCAAGCACCTGTGCCTCTCAAGGGCCTCGTGAGAGCTCTTCTGGACCGCTCTCCAGGCCTCTCGGCAGCCTCCGGGACAGTCTCGGAGCCCTTGCTGAACTGAGTCTCACACGGGCCGCCGTCCAAGGGTTTTGGACCGTCTGACGACGATTTTGAGCCACCAGCGGGGCGATCGTGTGGTCGGGGTCCCGGCCCGGGGCCTCAGCACCCCATACTGTGGTCGAGACTCAGGCCGTGGGGGCCCTGGCCACTGTCCGCCGCTATGTGTGTGTATGTGCGCACATGTCGGATGTCGGGGGGTGAGATCGCAATGGAATCGAGAGCCCCACACCGGGAAATCGGTTTCGGTTTCGTGTTCGTGTCGTGCGTGTGGGCGAGGCGAAGCTGCGTGGGCGCGAGGGGACTGACCCCGCCGTCGCTAGGGTGATTCGGATGCAGTGGACCGCCCCTCCGCCCCTGGTGGGCGCGCGGTGGCCTGGGGTGTCCCGCCGTGGTATCCTGTGGTATCCCGTTGGTGTCCTCAGTGTTCCGTCGGCGGTGGGCGCGCGGTGGCCAGGTGTGCCCCGCCTTGATATCGATAGTGAAGTCGATAGTGAGATCGATAAGTAGATGGCTCGAATGGGATGGAGAGTATGATCGCAAATGAGATCGACAGTGAGGTTGATTGTGAAATTGGTTGTGAGGTCCATAGTGGAGTCAATCGAGGAATCGATCGTGAGATTGCTCGTGGGGTAGATCGTGGGATCGATCGCTGAATCATTGGTCCTAAGACTGGCCGCAAGGTCGATGATGGGTTGGATGAAATCAGATCGAAAGCGAGGACAACAGAGTCCCGGTGGTGTCCCGGTGGTGTCCCGATGGTATCCCGATGGTTTCCCGATGGTGTCCCGATGGTGTCCTGGTGGTGTCCCGATGGTGTCCTGGTGGTGTCCCGGTATAGTATCCCGATTGGCGTCTCGATGGTGTCCCGATGGTGTTCCGATGGTGTTCCGATGGTGTCCCGGTGGTGTCCCGATGGTGTCCCGGTGATGTCCCGACTGGTGTCCCGATTGGCGTCCCGATAGTGTCCCGATGGTGCCCCGATGGTGTTGCGATGGTGTCCGCATGGTGTCCCGATGGTGTCCCGATCGTGTCCACACAGTGTCCCGATGGGCGTCCTCATGGGTATCCCGACGGTGTCCACACGGGTGTCCACATGGTGCCCCGCTGGTGTCAACTTGGCGTGCAGATGCTGTCACGATGGTGTCTGGATGATGTCTCAATGGTGTTCCGATGGTGTTCCGACAATGTCCCGCTGGTGTCGCGATGGTGTCCGCATGGTGTCCCCATGGTAACCACAAGGTGACCAAATGGTATCCACATGGTATCCACATGGTGTCTCGATTGATGTTTGGATGGTGTCCCAATGGTTTCCCGATGGTGGCCAGATCCTGTTCCCGATGGTGTCCCGACTGGTGCCCCGATGGTGTTCCGACAGTGTCCCGCTGGTGTCCCAATGGAGTTCCGATGGTGTCCACATGGTCTACCGATGGTGTCAACATGGTGTGCCGATGGTGTCAACATAGTGTCCACATGGTGCCCCGATGGTACCATTTATTTGTGTTCCGATGATGTCCCGCTGGTGCCCAGATGGTGTCCCGATGGTGTCCCGATGGTGTCCACATGATGTCCACATGGTGTCCACATGGTGTTCACATGGTGTCCCGATGGTGTCCCCATGGGTGTCCCGATGGTGTCCCGATGGTGTCCCGATGGTGTCCCGACGGTCTCGATGATGTCCCGATGGTGTCCTGACCAATGGTGCCCTGATGGTGTTCCGATGGTGCCCCAATGGCGCGCCGATGGTGTCCCGATGGTGTCCAGCATCGCCATCATGTACCGTCATCAGCTCGCGAGCGCATCTTCAGCATCGTCACCATCACAATCATCGAACTTGTTATCAATTGGCTTCTTCCCCCGAACGGTGAGAATGAAGAGCCCCGCCCCGGGAACTCGGTTTCGGTTTCGGGTTCGTGTGTTGGCTTGGGCGCGTGGCGGGCGGGTTCGTGTGCTGGCTAGGTTGTCCCGCCGTGGTGTCCCGATGGTGTCCCGTGGTGTCCCAATTGTGTCTCATGAGGTCCCGTGACGGTGTCCCGTGAGGTCGATAGTGTGATCGATAGGGAGGTCGAAAGTGAGATCGACAGTGAGATCAATGGTGACATCTATAGTGATACCGACAACGGTACCGATAGGGAGATCGATAGTGATGTCGATAGTGATGTCGAGAGTGAGATCTATGATGAAATCGATAGTGAGATCGGCAGTGAGATAGATAGTGCGATCGACAAAGAGATCGCTCGAGACATCAAGTTTGAGATCGAAAGCGTGATCGATAGTGAGATCGATAGTGAGACCTATAGCAGATCGATAGTCAGATAGATAGTATACTACATAGTGATATTGCTAGGGAGATCGATCGTGAGTGGTCGATACTGTGATCGATAATTAGTGGGATCGACAGTGAAATCGATAGTGAGCTCAATAGTGAGATCGATAGTGAGCTCGATCGTTAGATCGATAATGGGATCGACTGTGAAATGGCATGTGAGATCGATTGGGTGAGACGTTGATTCCGCCCCGAACCTCATTCACACCCGAAGGGTGTTCGTATGGGTACGCTCCCATGAACCGCTACAGCGCCATGTTGCACTATGCTATGGAATGCCATGATACGCCATGCTACGCTATAAAGCGCGATGTCACGATGCAGTGTGCAATGCAATGGCATGATATACTCTACAGTGCGCGTTGCATGCCATGCCATGCTGTGCTGTGAAATGCTATGCTAATACATGGGATGATGTGCTGAGCCATATCATGCTATGTTTCCTATGAACACCGATGCTACCGCGACACACGGTATGCAAAAAGCACGGCATGCCGGGCTATGCAATGGAATGCAATGCTATGCCGTGTTATGAGCTGCTCGGCTATAATAACCAATTCGACAATAAAAACAACAACGGGGATATGATATTTGCGTGGTTTCTGTTTACTGTTGCGCGGAGCAGTACCGTTCTGTTCGATTTATTTCTGTGCAATGGAATGCCATAGTACGCCACGATGTGTCATGAGATGCAATGCCATGCTAGGCAATGTACGTCATGACGTGCAGTGCTAGGTTCATCTAGACACTGCTATGGGATGCAATGCTATGGCATGCTGAACCATGCTGTGATATGCACTGACACGGTTAGCTCTGTCGTGCTGTGCCGTGTCAGGTCATGTCATGCAACGCTGCGATGCCACAATAGGCTAGGCGGTCCATTGCTATGCACAGGTAGGTTTTGAAGGCAGCTTGGGGGGCGTTTGGGGTGCTCTGGGGGCCTCTTTTGGGGCCTCTTTGAGACCTCGTGGGACCTCTGGGGGGCCTCTAGGGGGCTTCTTGGGCTCTCTTGGGGGCCTCTTGGGGCCAGCTCGAATTGTCGGTTCGTGTTCCCCCTCTTGGGCCCCTCTTCGGGCCGCTTGGGGGCTCTCTTGGGCGATCTTGGGCGCCTTTTGGGCTGGACACTCTTCGGCCGTCTTGGGACTCTCTTGCGCCGTTGTGGCGCCCCCTTTGGATGCCTCTTGGGCCGTCTTGGGGCTGATTTCTGGGGTCTCGTGGGCTGTCTTGGATTGTCGGAAGCACGAAACAGCGAGAACACTAACAAACCTTCCGAAACTATCCAACGAATCCACTTGTTTCGCCTCCTGAGTGCATCGTGGGAGTCTTTTTGAGGTCATCTTAGCCGTCTTGAAGCCCGCTTGGGCTGTCTTCAAACTATGTTGGACCAATTTTGAAACGCTCTTGTGCGGTCTTGGGCTCTCTTGGAGCGCTCTTGGGCCATCTTGGCGTCCTCTTGGACGCCTCTCGGGCCCTCTCGTCGCCCCCATTCCCCTCCTTTGACGCGTTCTGGCAGCCCCGCTGGGTCCAAAACGGCCAGGAGACAAATCAGTGCACTCCGGGCCCCCCGGGACCCCCCTCCCCATTTTTGAGATAAATAGATGTGTATATATATATGTATGTATATATATATATACATATACACACATATATATGTATATATATATGTATAAAAGGTGTAGGCGTATATACATATATATATATATGTATATACATACATAGATGATGTATGTGCTGTGCTGCGTGCTCTAGCGCGGTCCCTGTCCACACCGGCCGCCCGAGGCGCGAGAGTCCTGGCCTTTCGCGTGCCACGCACACATTGGATACCCCCCTCCTTGCTTGCAGCTTACACGTCGGAACAGGCGCCGTACGCATCTGGAACACCTCGCCGTGGCGCCCAAACACGCGAAACCGCGTGCCAAATGCACGCGTGCGAGGCGCATGTTGGATACAACCCTCGGGCCCTTCTGTTACGAGTTCAGAGTCCGCTGGCCGCATCTCTTCGATATCCTCCCTTGGCGCCACATTACACTGCAGAAGCACGTGCAAAATGCACGCGCGCCAATCGCATGTGCCAGATGCACGCGTGACAGACGCCTGCTCGATACCCAATACCCACCCTTCAGACGCGTATGTTTACGCATGGAGAATCTGGCGCCCCAGACGCACGTTCGACCCCAATTCCGCCAACGCCCCTTTACGTCTTAAGAATATTCCCATTTAGGATATCCCCCTTGACCCCATCGTGAGCGAAATGGATGCCGCCATAATCTCCTCGGTTTGAAGCAGCATCCCTTGCATCGGTCGCCGCCGCCTCGCCACCGCGGCCATCGCCAGTCAAATGCTCCAAAGCTGCCTCTCTCCTCCTTCCTCCCGCCGCTCTCCTCCTCCTCCTCCTCCTCCACCTCCTCCTCCTCCTCCTCCCCCTCCTCCCCCTCCTCCTCCCTCTCCTCCCCCTCCTCCTCCATCCCTTCCCGTGTTCCCTCCTCCCTCCAACCTCCCGCCTACGTCTACTCCTCCTCGTCTCCCTCCGCCTCCTCATCCTCCCCTCTAACCACCCCAACTTTGCAACACGTGCGTAGTGTCCGTTTCCTCCGCCCTCCTCTTATTTGTCCGCCTCCTCATCCTCCCTCCCTCCTGCCCATACTTGGGGGCAAGGCCTAGCAGGCCGAGGGAAAGCCCAGGAGTAGTCCCCAGGGAGAAACCTACTGCCTCACATCGCCCCAACGCAGCCGCACCCAGCCTCCACGCGGCGTCAATTGCCCCCGCGCGCTCCTGAACTACCAGACAACGCCGCTCGAGTCCCCACGTCCCCACGGGGTTCCACGCCCCCCCCCTACACACACACGTTTAAACCAGCGGCGCAGGGGATCCTCAGGCACGAACAGCAGATGGATGTGCTTACTACGATCGAACACGTTCGAAGCTACAGTGTACAAAGTGTGCACGCTGTCAAAGCAGCGATGGGTGGTGTGAAGGAGGAACTGTAAATCAAAGCGAAGCGTACAGCGGCCAGAAAATCGAGGAGGCGACACACACACACACACACTTTTTAGTCAGCGGCGCAAAGGAACCTCAAGCGCGGTCGGCAGATGGAAATTCCAACTTAGTCGAACGCACCGTGATGAAAAGATCCAGACACAGCCGTCCAGACAGGTGACAAACAGAACCAAGAAAACATCACAGAGGACATCGCCGTCATCCTTAACGTAATGTGTTCTCTCCTGAACGGCCCATGAGCCTCCATGAGCACCTTATCTTTGCGCCAATGGGGGTAACCGAGTCTCCGCTGCCACGCGCCATTTCTTGTCGCTCCCTTGGGGAGGACGAGAATGATGTCATAACCAGGTGGGCTCTAGATAATCCTGAGGAGCTCCAGGTAATTATCTGACAGCCCTCGCCTTCTGGAGCCCGCGCGGAACGAGCGGGAATCTCGGAGACCTTGGGGATCCCAGAACCCTTGGAGGGAATCGGTGTCATGGCTTCCTGATCCTTTGGTGGAGAAGGAGCAGAAGGAAGAAAGAAAAAGAGGACGGGGAAAGATGATGATGCAGGAGGAGGAGTGGAAGGTAGCGGGACCGGCCCCCAAATTCGCCGACCCCTTGAAAGTTGCTAGGCGTGTGGCTCGAGTATGCAATGTCCGTACCATTATTCTGGGCTCCTCCAGGCTCCTTGGGGCTCTCCAGATTACTCCAGATTCTTGCACGTCCTCCATATTCCTCCAGATTCCTCCAGACTCAACAGGGTTCCTCCTCAGTCTTTCAGATTCCCGTGAAACACCAGTTCCACCCAAGACAGCTCAAGGGGGGTTCAAAACCAATCCCAGAGGAAGAACTCGGACCTGCATCTCAGACCCGCAAGAAGCTCTTGGAAGCCCGAGCAATCCAAGGGGGCGGCGGCGCGGCGTAAGCCCAAAATAATCAGGACATCGGAGGTGCAGGAGCAAGGAAGAGAGACACCCACCACCACCAGCGCGAGGAGCCAAGGGGGTGTCCTCGTGGTGGTGTGGCCACCTCTCCCCGCTCGAAACATCCCATAACCCCAGCTCGGGAAGGCATCGTGGACTTCCTCGGTGGAGGCGGTACCCCAGGCGGTAGTGGTGGTGTCGCCTTTTTGGAAACCTAGATGTACCGATCTCGCTACTCCCCGGACCTCTCCCGAGGTGCGATCTGACCAGAATTTCAGGGCGAACCTAGCGGTGGCGACGAGGGCCTCCCAGGAGGCCCCCAAAGGGGAAAACGACCTTTTCCCAAATCTGAGCTCTGCTCTCAAGGTGCGGTGCGCGGTTCGTTTTTTGCCCACCGAGCGGGCAGAACGTCAGAGCACGGCCCTTGCCGCGCGCCTGCGGGGGGCACCCGCTCAGGGCGGCCTGCCCTTCTGAGGGAGGCAGCTCGGCACCTGGTGCTCGCCCTGACCATCTCGCGCTGTCCCCCCACCGCCGTAGCATTCGAGGGTCACCAGAGAAAGAGTGAGGGGCGAGGACGAGGAGGATGCCGACGGGGAGGGCGAGGATGAGGACGGCGCGGCCATGGGGCCGGATGTGGCCCTGAGCCCAAGCCCAGACAACCGATGGAGAGTCAAAACCCGCAGGAGCGTAAAACGTTCGGAGTCCCGCAGCGCGGCCCAGGGCCCCGCAAACAGGAACTTTGGCAAGGCAGGGAGCTGCCGCGCCCCAGAAAACTGCGGTCCACAGCGGCTCCCCATTCCTCATGCTTTCCCTCGCTGCACCTTGCAGGCTCCTGGCCTGCAATGTGCTGGTTTGCGGGGCCCTCACGCCCTCACGCATCCCTGGCCAGCGCCTCCCGCGCCGCCCCTCGTGCGCTCAGCGCGCCCGGGAGGGGACGCGGGGAGGGATTCGTGCCGCTTGGCTCGGCGCCCGAGCCACGAGTCGACGCTGAGCTTCTTGCGGCCACCGGGAGCGGCCAGCACGCTGGAACCTCTGCGCTGGACCCTCGTCGAGCGCAGGGGGAGGGAGGGAGCCGACACCTCAGACGGCCACTGAACACTCGACGTGCTTCGGGTGCATCTGCATGTACGGGATGGCCCGCCCCTTGTTTCGGGCGTCAATGGTCTTTGCGACATCCTCCATCTTCGCGCGGAACGCGTGGAAGGCTCGCGCCGCCTCCGCGCTCTTGTCGATCCCCTCCGAAAGGTGGCTGAAGTCCTGGCTGATCTTCGGCCAGGTGGTCGAAGTTGTGGCTGAGATGAGCGAGAGCTGAATGGCCTGCCGCGGCGGAGTGTACGCCCTGCCTCGCTCCCACGAGAAGCCGGCGAAGTCCGGGTCCGCGGCGCTGTCGGCCACCGTCCCCACGTGCCGGTGGTAGCCAGTGACTTGGAAGAAGAGCATGGTCAGCCATTTCTGCAGCCCCTTGCACTGGAGGCTCCCGTCCTCGCCGTACAAACCCAGGAACAGCGCATCCGTCTTCATGTGCTGCCTGTACATCGACCACGTCTGCGCGCGCTCGAAGAACAACAGCACCGCAGGGTCCACGACGGCATCGCCCGCGCACCACTGGCCAGCATAGAGGTCAAACCAGCTGTCCACGAAGTCCTTGAGTGCATCGAAGATGAGCTGACCGTCCTGAGCGTAGGGTGTCTCCTGCACTCGGGCGGGCAGGGTACTTCTGAGTGTCTCGTTCATGAAGAAACCAAACGACGTCGTCAGCGGAGGGATGGAGACCTCTGCAAGCAGGGAAACCTCGCGGAAATCGTAGAAAGGCGTGCTTCGCTGGAGCAGTGCGTCAGGCCCCAGCAGCTGGTGGAACGCGTTGGTGTTGACCTGGATGGTGTTGAACGTGAACATGGTCAGCAGACGTCTCAGCGGATGGGCCGGGGGCAGAGCCTCCCGTGCTGCCGCGGCCATGGAGCTGCCCGCGGTGAAGTGGGTGGCCCAGAGGTGGTCCACGAGCGTGACCTTGAGGAACAGCGAAGAGCGAAAGGCAAACTTCCAGTACTGCCACGTCGCCGACTCCGCCTCCGCCCTCCACACGTCCTGGCCATCGGGGGTGCGGATCATCATCGGCTCCCCCGCCTCGTTGAAGAACATGTCGGCTCCGACGCGCGAGAAGCCTGGGCGAACGTCCAGGCCACTGAGGTCGGACGTGATCAGCTTGAAGGCCGCGCCGCCGGCCTCTTCGGGCGAGCCGGCAAGGACGGCCTCGATGCGATGCGAGCCGTAGTGCTGCCACGCGAGGAAGTTCTCCGCATGGTCTGACCACTTGCCGTTCGCCATGTACCAGAGCCCAGCGAAATCGATCATCTCCGCCGGGTACGCGGGGTCGCCGTCCTGCGTGGTGTAGTTGAGGTACACGCCCCGAACGAACTCCTTCCTCGTGCACGTCCTCTGGCGCTCCTTGAAGGGGCAATGCGACGAGATCCCCGGCAGTGTCCCCATGACCCGGTCCCACGTGTTCTTCCCAGTGTCGAGGTCGTCCACCAAGTCCAGCTGACGGATCGCGTCGATGGCGCACGTCTCCCCGCCATCGAGGCCCTCGCTGTTGGTGTCGATGTCGTTCGTCGGCAGCCCGATGAAGCTGTAGACGATGTTTCTGTCGAGGTACTCCTGGGAGCTGGGCAGAACGATGCGCTTGCTGGGTGGATCTCTGGACCCGCTAAAGGATCGCTGTTGGAGGTGCAAGATTACCACCACCATGCCCGTGGTGTAAGTGTCGAACGTGGTCGGATCCAGGGCACTGGAGTCCGGATCCTTGCCGAGGATCCTTGCGATGAAATGGTTGTGCTCCTGCTCCGGGATGAGATTGTAGTGGAATGAGTAGGAAGCCTTGCTCAGCTCGCCGAACGCAGTAATAGCCATCTTTATCCAGCTCGGGCACGCATTGACCTTTCTGCTGCAACTCATGGGAGCCTGCCATACCATGATGTTGGCTCTCACCAATTGACGCTAGGTCGACGGTCAATCAGTGCTCTCTCATGGATTACAAGACGCTAACCGACGCTAATGCACTCTAGAGTCGGAATTACGAGGGTACACAGGGCTCCCATGATTTGCTAGCGTGTGACCCTCTGCCGCAGCGACACGACATCTGAGACCACCTCCATCTTGAAACAAGAGTCGTCGGTCGGCGTCACGTTGCCTTGCGCGGCGAAGCTCCGCGGGCTCAGGACCTGAAACAGGGTGTCCTCCGTGCTGCTGCAGACGCTCCAGGTGGAGCGCTGCAAACCCTTCTTGAGCTGCTGGGTGTCGTGCTTCTTGAGCTCTGGCTGGGAGGCGCTGCCGAGTGGATTGCTCTTGCTGGGCACGATAATGTTGTTGGAATAGTCGGCACAACCTTTGTAAGTATCCAACCATACTGCGGCCTCCCGGGCAGCAATCCGGTACTCGTAGACGCAGATGTTCGCTTTGGAGAAAAGCCAATTTGAGCCTTCCTTGCTGATCCGCTTCAAAACCGCCACCTCCGAACTCTGGAACTGAAAACTGCCAAGCCTACCAGTGGCGGCACCAGACTGCTTGCCTTCTTCAGCGACCGACCACTGCAAAAAATCGGCGTGGAATTGCAGCGACCGCTCGAGTGGCACATCGGGAATGTCGTAGAAGTCGTACCAATCTTTTTTGAAGCCCTCCTTGCAGTGCGGCGACGAAGTATATTCCATGTAACACCAACCGCCCTTCAGAGGGCCCTTGCCGTATATGAAATACTTTCCACCGGCCGCCTTCACGGCCCGAGCGCACTGCCCGACCGTCGTGAAAGAACTGATATACAAGTCTGGGCTGTCGCACTCCACGTGTTCCTTTATCAGGACCTCGCCCTCGGAGAGGTCTTGCTCGTACGGTGCGGGCACCTTTAGGTCGGAGGGCGGACTCCAGAGCGGCGGCTCGTCGGCATCGTTGAAATTGCTGCACTTCACCGCGCCACTGCCGTGCGACAGCAGCTTGCCCTCCCTCTCGAGCTCGTCGAACGATCCCATCATCTTTGCGCACACGGCAGCGCCAATTTTCAGAGAGAGGCAGTGTCCTGGGCAGTGACGCGGCGCACGCTCCAAGGAGCGCGCCTCGACGTCCTCCACACGCCCGTTCCATGAGAGCGTGTCCTTGAGATCGGAACGCGCAGGGTCGAAGTCGTCCGCGCGCATCCAGTGCGTCGGATCTCGGTTGGCGCTGGCGAGGACGAGCTGAGCGGGTGTGCCTTCCTTCAGCGTGATGTTCCTGCCCTCGAGATGCATGGCCTGGTCCTCGCGGAGCAGCTCGGTCACAGACGTGACAGCCGAGTCGTACCGCATCAGCTCGATGAGGTACTTCTCTGGGTTCTCCTTGAAAAGGGCCACGTGTGCCGCATCCCGCTGCTGGTACACAACGCACTTCATGACCATATCCGTTGTGCCCACCAAGCCCGCAAACAAGGTTGCGAGCGTGAGGTCGTCCAGTAGCCGGTCCTCGTCCAGGAACCAGGGGTTGGCCGGCCCGTGCGCCTCAACGGCCCTGCGCAGGAGATCGCGGAACGGCGTCGTCTTCGCCCAGGCCGTCACGCTGGCGCTCGCTTCCTTTACCGAGTCCGCAATTCCGGTGGGCCCCAGGGCGAAACGGTGGATCTCCTCATAAGAAACACCTGCATAAGCATGATGACTTTCGGAGGTCCGCGGGGATCGGCGCTGGACCTGGACCCCCCTTCTCTCTGGCGCGCGGAGTGTGGCAGGGGCGGCGCCAGAGGTGCCGCCAGGGGGCTCCAGCGCAGATCCAGGGAGTCCGCCCGGACTTCCGAAAGCCTTTTCGCTTGTGCCGATGTCTCTTCTTCGACAGAAGTCTCCTGGATGGGGTCCGAGGAGATGGGCTCGGAGGATCGCGCCGCATCGCCGATGCATTGGCGACCTCGGCGATGCATCGGCGCCAGCGGCGTAGAGAGATTCTCGCTCCACATCGAGCCGCATCGTCGATGCATCGGGGATGCGAAGCGATCCTTCGACCCCATCCACTCGGCCCCCCTCTGGGAGGCCTGGAGGCTCCTTGCCGAAAATCGCATACTTCCCAAACCTCGCGTAAGTTCCCATGGCCTCCTCGGCCTCTGGCGTCGGGTCCGCGCCCCAGATGCCCTTCATGACCAGCGGGCCCACGGCCGCAGCGACTTCGGCCTCGCCGGGCGCCCGCCCGCCAAGTGCCGGGATTGCCCGCACGAGGCTGGCGTCGACGTGGTAGCGCCGCGCGAAGCCTGCGAGCTCGAGGAGGCGGCGGAAGCTCTGGTGCCTGTCGCCGTCGACGAAGAGGGGGCCCTCGGGGTGGAAGAAGTCCGGGTGCTGGGGCGCGGTGGCGGTGTAGTAGCCGCGCCTCTGTCCAGGGTCGTGGAGCCTGGGCTGCACCTGGGAGTACTTGAAGATCATGGGGCCGGACGCCAACGGGTTCGGCTCCCAACACGTCTTCCACGCCGCGTTGTTGAACCAGGTGGTACGGTTGCCCCCGTCCGTGAGGATGAGCGTTGGGAGGAGCGCGAACATGAGCCCCGCCGCGCGCACCCCGTCCCAGGTGGGCGTGAAGGGCAGAGACAGGGGGCCCTTCCTGAAGAGGTCGTCGTCGGTCGCAGGGTTGATGGCTGGCGGCGCGCACCACGAGGGGGCTGCAGCTCGAGGGGGGTGGCCGTCTCAGAGGGCGGGGGAGCCTCAATACTGTAGAAAGGGGCCCAGGGAGGCACAAAGAAATCTACACAAGCCCCCAAATGCTTCCTACTTACACATATTTTCTGGATTCCCGTCTTCCACTCCACTCCCCATATTTTCCCATATTCCCCTGGGCATCGAAGATGATTTGCGTCTGTGTCTATTTATCCCTCCTGACTCTAGGAAGGCCGGCTCCGCTTCCAACGCTCGTGCTGGAAAGCCTCCGGGCCCCCCTGAAGAGGCCCCCTGCCTTCTGAGAAGGCCCCAGCCTTCATGGAAGCCTGCCACCCCCCCCTCGCGCCGCCAACCCTTCAATGTGTAAGACGAGGGCAGGACAAAGGACAGAATCGGGGATCTCTCAGATCTGGCGATTCTGAAGCATCTATTGGGCACCGCGGCTTTCCCAGAACGTTCCCTGACGCTCTGAAACGATGTGTCCTTATCCTGGCCCCGCCCCACCACCCCCCGTGTGTGCCACCAGGATGGGGCGGTCTTCGCCGTCGGACCAGATCCAGACGTTAAGCTCGTTGAAGAGCTGCACGACCTTGGAGATGCCGGGATCCACCAAAAGGGGTGGTGACCCTGAGAGGTGGGGCATGAGTTCGATCCACTGGTGCACCGAACTGCCGCAAACAGATGCCCCCCGCATAACCCGCCTATCGGCAACTATCGGGAGCTGCCGGCGGCGGGGGGGCATCTGTTTTGGGCGGTTCGGTGTAAAAACGATCGAACTCAACGCCCCCCTGGGGCACACACCCCATTTGAGGGATCCGAGATGGTGCCCCCGACCTTCTGCGCAGCGGCGACGCGCTCGGAGTGCGACGTCAGGGGGCAGAAGCCGTACGGGTTGTAGACGGCAAGGCGCCCTGCCTAAGACGAGGCCAGGACAGGGACAACATCGGACCAAGATAAATTGGAGACCTCTGAGACCCGGCGGTTCTGGAGGATGTTGGGCGCCGCGGCCCTTCCAAAGCGCTCCAGAACGCCCTGGGAGCATTTCGGAACGCTCTGCAAACGATGTATCCCTGTCCTAGCCCCGAACGACCTCCGTCCAGGGAAGGGCCATGCCCGCCGCGATGGGCTTCCTGCCCCCCTTCGCCAAGTCGGCCCCGAACGTGGAGCCGCCGTCGCCCTCGAGCGCGCTCAGGTACTCAAGGGTGTAGCTGAAGAGGGCCTCGTAGAGCGCATTGCTGTGGGCCTGCTTCTCGAGCGCGGCGAACAGTTCCTCCTCGGCGCGCGGCAGTCGCGTGCAGACGCACCCCTTCCCCGCGTACTTCTCCGCGGCGAAGTAGTACCGCCTGCTGATGTCGGATGTGTCGAGCACGTCTTGGGGGACGGTGACTGACCACCTCACCGACCCTGGCCAAGCTCGGCGGCGAGCGAGGGGGGAAAAAGGGAGAAGGAGGAGGCCTTCTCAAAAGCGGCGTGGCTTCTCAGAAGCCCTCCGGCTTTCTGAAAGGTTTTTCGTGTCTTCGGGCAAGGCGCCGAAAACGTCCCAGAAGACGTCCGAGCCTTCCGAGAAGGCCCGCCCCTCGTCACTCCCCCCTGCGCGCGTCGCCGACAGGCCCATCCTGAGCCCGGGATCGGCGCGTACGCCAACCCGGCCTGGCCAAGGAGGCGTGGGCACCGATCTTGGGGTCCAGCATCGGCTCCGCCAGGATCGGTAAGGTGGTCCGCGGACGCCCCCCGGGCTGTCGGTGCACGCGAGGTCGTGGCCTGCAAGGCTGGAGATAAACAGTGTTGTACGTGTTCGTTTTGTTTCGGTTTCCGTCGTTCTGTCTTCGTTCTGCCTTTGCTGCGAAACGAAGTCAGAACGAAAACGGTCCACGAAATCGCCAGAAACACTGTTCAGCTCGCGCCCTGGTGGCCTGTGAAGAAGGTCCCCTTGGGGCACTTGCACTCCTCGCTGCGCCGCCACGCCGACTCCCGCTCCTCCGCCCCCGCGACGGCGGCCGCGCACTCGGAGGGTGGCGCCGCCGCCGCCTCGAGGAGGACGTCGGGGGGGGCGTAGCGCGCTGCGCGCGCAACTGGCGCAGCGGGGCCCGCCCGCCAGGGGTCTCGCTCGCCGCCTGCACAGAGGAGGAGCGCGGCGAGGCCCACGCAGCAGAGCACGGCGAGCAGCATCGAGAAGCCGCCTCGGCGGGGCGTCAAGGACATCATGTCGTGCTGGACGGTCCTGGCGCGATTAAACGACGTATGACAAGCTCATGGCTGCGAACCTCGAGCTTGGGAAAAACGTCCTCGAGCCAAAGTGGCTGCGAACGCCTCTCTTGGGGCCGCTCATGGATACCCTCCTCGCTCCCCGCCCCGCTGCTTCACAGACTGGCGGGTCGCAACCCGGAAGTTTGCCGTCCGCAATGCGCGAAGCGAAGACCAGCAAAACAAAATTACAGTCGGGAGCTTTTGCTTATCGTGTCGCGGCGGCGCCCAGCGTACCCTGCAAGCGGATAGCTATGAGAGCGTGTCGCTTCGCTCCGCGGGGTGGAAGCTTCGAAACGCTCGGGACGCCGGACGTGGTTAGCGTATCGCGCCGCAGCGTCGTGGGCCACAACAAGCGGAGCGACACACTGAGCAAAAGTTCCCGACCGCATGACCGTCCACAGCAGCACCCTTCGGGGTGGTGGCCCTTGGCCACTGATGAAAGGGAGGGGAGCTGGAAGAGCTCCATACTGCGCTGCTCACGTACCCGAAACGTGCGGGATGCCAACCACAAGGAGCGGCGCCACGCATACGCGGAAAGCTGTCAGCGCACAGATCCTAAAAACAGTCTCCACATTTACACGTGTGACCTCTGATACCTCCAGCACCGCACGCGGACCACTTATACGCAACGAGCACGTCATTCAAGCACAGCTTGTAGACGCCTACAAGCAATTTGAATGATCGTTGTATAGACACGTGCACCGCCCATAGTGGTACATACTGCATATGCGACTAGCAAAATACAACCATGCAGATTCCCCAATCAGTGCTTGCCTCTGTCGGAGTCCTAGCGGATTAATTTGGTTAGGTGAGGTGCGCCGCCGATTTCGGTGGCAGGCCCGGGTCCCTGGGTGTTCGGGTGCCCAAGTGCCAAGGTAACCGGGGATGCCTGGGTGCCCGGTTGCCCGGGTGCCCGGGTGCCCTGATGCCCGGTAGCCCTATAGCCCTATAGCCTTATAGCCTTATAGCCCTATAGCCCTATAGCCCTATAGCCCTTTGCCCTGTAGCCCTATTAGCCCTAATAGCCCTAATAGCCCTATAGCCCCGTAGCCCAACAGCCCTATAGCCCTATAGCCCTGTAGCCTTATAGCCCTAGCCCTATAGCCCTATAACACTATCGCTCTATAGCCCTATAGCCCTATAGCCCCATAGCCTTATAGCCCCATAGCTGTCCAGCCCCATGGCCCCATAGCCCCATAGCCCTAAACAAATTATGATTAGGTTTTCTCAGGTATCACATATGTACGCACGCTACGTACACCACGCACCGCAGCGATTGGAAAGTGGCATGGGCCCACTCGTTTACCGCCAATGGTATATGTAAAATGCGACTGGTAAGCCTGTATGAGAGTTCCACTGTTCTCCTTCCATCCCCCTGCCATCCACTCCTCCCTTCTTCACCGAAGAAGACTCGTGGGGTACTATAGAAGAAGCCCGAAGCCACTCCAGATAACGGAATGCGCGCGTAGCACCGTGATCCGCTAGCCCGAAGAAGAAACAACAAAAAAAAGGAATGTGAAAGCGCGCGTAGCGTCGCAATCCGATAGCCGTGAGAAAAACAAAAAACAAAAAGGAGTGTGGAACTGAGGACCCAGATGACGGACAACGCGCGTAGCGTCGCGATCTGTTCGCCCGGGGAAGTGAAGGGGAAACATGAGGGGGCCGGTTGGCCTCGGGAGCCCCAGATGACGGAAATCGCACGTGGCGTCGCGATCCGTTGGCGGGGAGAACTAAGAAGGAACAATGTGAGGGGGCTCGCGTCGCCACGCCCAAATGACGGAAAACGCGCGTAGCGTGCGATCCGTCAGTCGGGAGGAATTCAACGGGGGGGTGGTTCGAGGGGGGCGGCAGGTCGAGCCCAAGACCTAATGACAAAAGCTTCCTTCCGAGAGGCCTCCAGAGGCCTCAAGATAGCCCAAGACGGTCCAAGATGGCCTCTACGACGGCTCCAGAGGGGGTCACGAGGCTTCCAACTTTGCCGAGGACGCCTCGAAGACGGCTTCAGAGGCCTCCAAGACGGGGTGCAAGAGGCCTCCAAGACGCCCCAAGAGGCCTCCAAGAGGCCTCCAAAAAGGGCCCCCAAAGGCACAAGTAATTGGTTGTCGATGGTTTTGAAGTGTTGGGAGATCTCGTCCTTTCGGCTTCCCGACACTCCAAGACCGCCCAAGAAGCCCCCAGGATCGCCCCTAGACGGCCCAAGAGGCCCCCAAGACGGCCCCAGGAGAGCCCACGACGGTCCCAGGAGCCCAAGAAGCCTCCAAGATGGCCCAAGAGGCCCCCAAGACGGCTCCAGGAGGGGGCCCAGACGGGGTACCCGAACGGACTTTTCGGGTCATCGGCCCCAAGACGACCCCAGGAGGCCCCAACAGGCCCCGAATAGGCCCCAAGCGGCCCCCAAGAACCCCCAAAGAGGCCCCCACGAGGTCTCAAAACGGCCCCCAGGAGGCGTTGACACGGCCTCCCGAGGGGACCTTCCATGGTGCTTCCACTTTAACCGAACGAACACCCCGGCGAAGGAGGAGGAGGAGAAGGAGAAGGAGGAGGAGGAGCAGGAGGAGGAGGACTTAGTGGGAGGTGTTAAGAGCTTGTCACGCCACTGTGAGCTCTTGGGAGCCTTGGTGTTCAGAGCTTGTAACGTCACCGTTCGCTCTTGGGAAGCGTGGTGTTAAGAGCTTGTCACGTCAGTATGGGCTCTTGGGAGCCTTGACCTTTTTACAGCACCGCTCGCTCTTGTGAGCCTTGGTGTTCAGAGCTTGTAGGGTCACCGTTAGCTCTGGGGAGCCTTGGTGTAAAGATCTTGTCACGCCACTATGGGATCTTGGGAGCCTTGGTGCTCAGAGCTTTCTGCGTCAACGCTCGCTCTGGGGAGTCATGGTGTCAAAAGTTGTTTACGTCCTCGCTCGCTCTGGGGAGCCCTGGTGTTACGAGCTTGGCGTCGCCGGGCCTTCTTGGGGGTCCTGTTGGGGCCCTGTTGGGCCCTCTCGAGGCCCTCTTGGGCAGTCCTCGGGCTCTTTTGAGCCTTCCGTCTTGGAGCGTGCCTTAGGGCCTCTTAAGGCCCCATTGGAAGCCCCTCATGGGGCCCACTTACGGCTCTCTTCGGAGCCTCTCGGCGCTCTCTGGGGCCGTCTTGGAGCCCTTTGGGGCCGTTCCGGGGGCTCTTTGGGCGCCTTGGGGCCCTCTTGGAGACCTCTGGAGCCATCTTGGAACGAGCTTGGGGGCCTCTTGGGCCGTCCTGGGCCGTCGGAAGCCTGAAAAGGCGAGACTCTCCCAAAGTCACAAGGACCCAAGAGAAATCCACGCTTCTCGCCTCGTCAGGGTCGTCCCCGTGCCAAGCAAGTCTAATGACCGCCAGCGCCGACCCCTACTTCCCCAGCCAATCATCCTCGTAGTAGGAGCTCTTCACCCGCCGGTACGCCTTCTGGGAGAACTCGCGCACGGCCTCCGGGAGAAGAGAAGGCGGCAAGGAGTGCGCCCTACCCGGCCCCCTGGCAGGAGAGGTGGTGGCGGGCGCGGGAAGTCGATACCCGATCCTCGATCCAGGAACAGTCGCGAAGTATCGAGATGTGCGGCCCGTTTTGCCACTCTGTGGGGGAACTGTGGAGGCCTCTGGGAAGCCCCCACGGACCTTCAGGGACCCCCAGAAAGCCAGTCTTCTAGCGACTCTAAACAGTTTCCCTGGCAGTGCTTCCAGATGTTACAGGCCGTGCGGTGACCTCGAACCATCAAAGCACCTCAGCAGACGTTCAGTCACCGAATGAATCTGGGACCTTGGTGGCCAGTCCCCCGAGACATTGTCGGAAAAGGACCAAGTTTCAAACCTGCGCGATCACCCCGAATCCTTACTGACTCACGCAGTGTGTGGTCACTACACCGTTTTGAGACGTTCGAAGACCCCAGGACAGTCGAACCAACAACTCACCATGAAAAGCTGGTCCCAGGGACATGATCGCGGGCTCCACAGGCCGGCAACTCGAAACGGACACGTTGGCGGATGCCTGATGCAGGAGAGGGAGAGGAAGAAGCACTGTCAACCACAGATCCAGACCTCCGACGCTTTCACAACGTGGACCCCCTGAGGTCTGGACATGCCCCCTGGGACCAACCTTTTATCCCGATCAATTTTGACAGTCCCGCGGCGCGGTGAGGGACCCCCGAAGCCGAAAATTGACGAAACCCTTCGGTGGTGATTTTACCACGAAGTAAGCAGGTATGGGACAAAGGTGGGGATGCAAGGGAATGATGCAAGACCTTTGGAAGCCCATGTCGAAACGATTGCAGCGACATCAGGCTAAAGCACAGGGCCGAACAGGCGAGGAAGCCACGGTGACAGCACTGCGCCCATACTGCAATGCTCAACTGCACAGGGGGAGCCTGTGCAAGAGGGAAAAGGAGGAGGAAGGAAGGACGACGGGGGACGGAAGAGGAAAGAAAGATGGTGGATGGGAAACCAAAGGGTATCGATACCGCTACTCCCTGGACCTCTCCTGGGGTGCGCTCTGACCAAGAATTCGAGGAGAATCCAGCGGTGGCGACGAGAGCCTTCCAGGAGGCCCAAAAAGGAGAAAACGAGGGAAGGGTAGCGGCTTGGGTACGTTTTCCTCCTCTGACGAAGGGGGAGGAAGAGGAGGACGGAGGGAGCACGCCGTCGGTATCTCGACGGCTGCCAGCGACGGGGAGGGCGGCGGCGGCACGCGCTCCCTGCAAGGGCTGCAGGGTGCCTCGCGGGATCCTGACGGCCCCATGCCTCCGTCGTGAGATCTTCACGCCATAGACGTCACGGGGTCGTCAAGTCTTCGGGTCATAGGGGCTTCGGGATTCGGGTAAAGGGGACTCAACGCATTCGGGTCTTAAGGTCCTGGGGTCTGAGACATGACGCTTTGAGGGTATTCAAAATGCTCTGGCTTTAAGGCATCTGGGCCTTAGGGTACTAGGGGCTTACTTAGAGCCTTAGGGCTCTACAATCTTTGAGTCTGGAGTTCTTACGGTCTGCGCGCCGAAAGCTATGAAGGCCTTCGGGCGTCCGGGTCTTGGGGTCTTCGGGTCTTAAGGCCTTCGGGTCACAGGGCGTTCGCGCCTTCGGGCTTTCGGATCCGAAGAGTGTTAGTGTATGGGGGTCTTAAGGACGTACGATCCTACAGCCCTAGGGAGCGATGATCTTTTGTTTGAGGGTATCAGGGTCTTATGGTGTAAAGGCCTTGGGATCTCAAGGTCTTCGGGTCTCAAGGCATCTGGTTCTTATAATCAAAGGATATTATGGTATTGGGGCAAACGTGTATTAGGGCATTCGGTGTATAGGGTATGTGTATGTTAGAGTATCGGGTGTCAAGCTCTTCAGGATTAGGGCCTACGGGTTTTAGCATCTCAGGGTCTTAGGCGGTCATTGTGTCAAGGTCTTATGGCCTTCGGGTGCTAGGGACGTAAAGCATCAAGGTCTTAGGGTCTGTAGGGGCTGAAGTCTGAGGGTAGTGGGGTCCCGGGTACTCGATACCACCAGCCTGGTTGAGATTACTGCTATGCTTACCTTCAGACCTGCATAACGACATAGCAGTCATACTCTTCACTCTAATTCACTATAGCCTCCCCACTTGCCGCGATCTATCAATCATATCCAGAACAACATCGCTACTTGGAACTACCACCTCTTAGGGACTGAGAGCACTGGGGTCTCAGGGACTTAAAGCATTCAGAACTTCGGGCATTAGGGTCTTAGGGTGTAAGGGTGCTCGTGTTTTCAAGTCTGAGTTTAGTCGGGCATTAGAGTCTTAGGGTATCCAGGTCTTCATGTCACAAGGCATTCGGAGCTTCGGGTCTAGGGGTGCTGGGGTCCCGGGTACTCGATACCACCAGCCTGGTTGAGATTACTGCTATGCTTACCTTCAGACTTGCATACTTATGGTCAATGAAAACACATACTAGTCATATTCTTCACTCTAATTCACTATAGCCTCCCCACTTGCTGCGATTATGAATCATATCAAGAACAACTTCGCTACGTTGACCTACCACCTATACCCTGGTGGTTGTTATAAACAGAAGCTCAATTCGCCGATCCGGCGTGTGAGCTTTCTGAGAGCGTCGACTTGAGCTCGCTCAAGCTTCGCTCTGCACAGGGGGGGTGGGGACGCCATTTCCGACGCCATTCCCGACGCATTTAGTGCTCGGGGGCGGGGGGGCCCACACCATTAAGGGGAAGGGGGGGCGGGGTGGACGCCAATCCCGACGCATTTAGTGCTCGGGGGCGGGGGGTCCCACACCATTCCCGACGCCGTTCCGACGCTCTGACCGTGGAGGGGGTGGGGGCCGACGCCATTCCAAACGCCATTCCCGACGCATGTCATGCTCGCAAGACGCCTCCAAGACGCCCCAACAGGTATCCAACCACCTGCGAAGAGAGATCCACGAGGTCCAAATCGTCCAATTCCGATGGGAAACGTACATTGATACCTTAACGACATTCGGCCTTCACGATCTTGCCGACGGTCCCAGAGGCCCCCGAGACCGCGTCAATACGGCTCAAGACCAAGAGGGCTCCAAGACAGCCCCAGGAGAAGGCCACTAGGGGAGCCCAAACCGACAATCCCAGCTTTTCCCCTCACGAGGTTCCCCAGAGGCTCCAAGAAGCCCCCAAAAGGCCCCAACAGGCCCCCAAGAAGCCCCCAGGAGGCCCCAGAAGGCCCCCAAGAGGCCTGAAAGAGACACCAAGAGGCCCAAAAACGATCCCAAGAGACTTCCCCAGGTCCCTTGCTCAATCCTCCGAGCCACAGTCCTCAAGCCTAAGGATTCATAATGGGCTTCCCGCGCGCCCTCTGGGGCCACCAGAATGTTTCCGCATGACTTGTTCGAGCCCAGGAGAGACCCAAGACGGACCAACAGGATCCCAAGAGGCCCTCAAGACGGCCCAATAAAGCCCCCAATCACAGAACGACCGGTCCAAGACGCCCAAGTTGCCCCAAGGCGGTCCGAGAAGCTTTCGCGACGCCCCAAGAGCCCAACGAGCCTTCCCAAGCGGGCCCCGAGAGGCAAACATCATTTCCCCTTGACTGTGAGTGTGTAAGTGCTGTGTGTTGTGTGTTGTGTGTGTTGTGTGATGTGTGTGTTGTGTGCTGTGTGTTGTGTGCTGTGGTGTGTGGTGTGTGGTGTGTGGTGTGTGGTGTGTGGTGTGTCGTGTGTGGTGTGTGGTGTGTGTGTGTTGTGTGTCTTGTGTGCTGTGTGTTGTGTGTTGCGTATTGTGTGTTGTGTATTGTGTGTTGTGTGCTGTGTGGTGTGTGTTGTGTGTTGTGTGTTGTGTGTTGCGTTGTGTGCTGTGTACTGTGTGTTGTGTGTTGTGTGTTGTGTGATGTGTGTTGTGTGTGTGTTGTGTGTGCTGTTGTGTGTTGAGTGTTGTGTGTTGTGAGTTGTGAGTTGTGAGTTGTGTGTTATGTGTTGTGTGGTGTGTGTTGTGTGTTTTGTGTGTTGTGTGTGTTGTGTGTTGTGTGTTGTGTGTTGTGTTGTGTGGTGTGTGTTGTGTGCTGTGTGTTGTGTGTTGTGTGGTGTGTGTTGTGTGCTGTGTGTTGTGTGGTGTGTGGTGTGTGGTGTGTGGTGTGTGGTCTGTGGTGTGTGGTGTGTGGTGCGTGGTGTGTGGTGTGTTGCGTCCTGTGTGTTGTGTGCTGTGTGGTGTGTGTTGTGTGTTGTGTGCCGTGTGTTGTGTGTGTTGTGTGGTGTGTGTTGTGTGCTGTGTGTTGTGTGGTGTGTGGTGTGTGGTGTGTGGTCTGTGGTCTGTGGTGTGTGGTGTGTGGTGCGTGGTGTGTGTTATGTGGTGTGTGGTGTGTGTTGGGTGTTGTGTGTTGTGTCCTGTGTGTCGTGTGTTGTGTGGTGTGTGCTGTGTGCTGTGTGTTGTGTGTTGTGTTGTGAGGTGTGTGTCGTGTGTTGTGTATATCGTGTGCTGTGTGGTGTGTGGTGTGTGGTGTGTGTGTGTTGTGCGGTGTGCGTTGTGTGTTGTGTGCTGTGTGGTGTGTGGTGTGTGTTGTGTTTTGTGCTGTGTGTTATGTATTGTGTGTTGTGTGTTGTGTGTTGGGTGTTGTGTGTTGTGTATTGTGTGTTGTGTGTTGTCTGTTGTGTGGTGTGTGGTGTGTGTTGTGTTGTGTGTTGTGTTGTGTGGTGTGTGATGTGTGCTGTGTGTTGTGTGGGTTGACAGCGAGGCTCCCGTCTGCTTTCCCCTCCCCGCATCAGCCTTTGTGATCTCGTGGGTCTGCTCCTTCTGCGTAAGCTCCTTCCACGTCGCGCGCACGGTCTGCTGAGAATCGCGGTCCTTATGGTTGTACTTCCTCTTCTCGTCCTCGAGAAGGAGGGAGGGGGAGGGGAGGCAGGCGAACCGAACAGATCGAGGACTGGTGGCGGTTTCTGCACGTGCCTGGTCCCTCGGAGGGCGCTGAGGCCTCATTGATCCTGACACATCAGGAGATACCCAGACACCGTCAGGGCGGGGGGGGGAGGGAGGGACAAGCTAGGTGCGCTCGCGTCATATCTGACGTCCTACCCCTCCCGTCCATCCCTTACCATGGCGCAGATCCCTTCTCTATTCGCATAATCGGATGTCGTAGCATAGCATAGCATTACATGACATAGCATGGTGATGAAGATCAACGCGTAGCATGACATAGCTTGGCGTGGCGACGCCCAAAAGTAGAAGGAACTTCTGCGGCCCAAAAATCAACGAATCGACACCGAATGTGTGGTCACTTCCGATGGGTTTCTTCGGGAGGCCATTTTCTAGATTTTGTGGCCTACTTGGAAGGACCGAAACCATGCCGTGGCATGGCACTGGAAATGATGGACGCCAACGCTGCAGCGGGAACCCGATTCGGAACGAACGCAAGCACGGAGGCCAACGCTGCAGCGGGAGCACGATGCGGAGGACGCGGAGCCTGACATAGCATGGCGTGGCGACGCCACAAGTTGCGGGGGGGGGTTCTGCGAACCAGAAAATGAACGAATCGACACCGAATGTGTAATCACTTCCGATGTTTTTCCGGGGGGCCAGTTTCTAGATTTTTGGGCCTGTTTGGAAGGACCGAAAACCATGCCGTGGCATGGCACTGGAAAGAATGACGCCAGCGCTGCAGCGAGAGCACGATTCGGAACGAGCGGAAGCGCGGAAATGAGGCCAGCCCTGCAGCGGGAGCACGATTTGGAACGAGCGGTGGCCCGAAAATGAAGCCAGCGCCTCATCGAGAGCAGCATTTTTAAAAAAACAACCCAAGCGAAAACCCAGTTCCTGGGAATCCTGTGTACAAAGCCAGTACACGGAGGGGGGCCGACCATTTCCCAGACGTCACCAGGGGATAGAGCAGAGTAGTTTTCATATTGTGAATTTGTAGAAGTGCCTCATGTGCTGCTTGTATGCTCGGAGGTCGCTGAAAGTTTTCTGATACGTTTGGATGTACTCGGTGCGTCTTGAGCATTTGTTGTGTGATGAGGAGTGGAGGGTGACGAGGAGGAAGAGGAGGATGATAATGAGTGCGGGACGGGCAGGGGGTCTCAGGAAGTTCTCGGTATTCTGCGCTGATTGTTTATGGAACTTTCTGAGGCGTGTGGGGGCCTCGGGGTGCCTCACGAGGTCTTCGGATGATTCTGGAGGCCTCCAGAGGTGAGGATGACGAGGAGCAGCAGGAGAAGAATTAGGGGGCGTGGAGGATAGGAGGGTAGGTGGGGAGCAAGAACGAAGAGGGGAGGTTTTCGGAGGTTATCGGTATTATCTGGACCTCTGATTGCTCTGGAAATATTCTGAGGTTTGTGGACGTTTCGGGTTGTCTCACGAGGTCTTCGGATGAATCTGGAGACTTTTCACGGAGGAGAAGGAGGAGGAAGGGGGGAGGAGGGGGAATTCAGATGGGAAGCAGGTGGAAAGGAGGGAAGGAGGGAGGAGGCAGGGCAGAGGTCCTCCATCTCGTTCATGATGGCGCGAACATCGGCCCTGGTCGCCATGTACAACTCCCCTGAGGGGGGAACCGATGCTCGCCACAGTGCGGGAGGCCTCCCACCGTGGACCACAACCATCACACCTGCTGCGTGCAGAGCGTCGTCTGTCTTGGCAGGAGTGAGAAGGAGCTGCATCGGGGAAGGCCTCCAGCACCAGTGGGTGGCTTCCCCCCCCTGTCTCCTCGCCACTTCCAGTCCATGTCCTTCTTGCATTTGTTGGCAGGGTCGTTGTAAGAACAAGCATTGCAAAACTCCTTGGACACAATTGCTGACGGTTGAAGCCTGTTGGACAAAATGATGTTGGGGTACATAGCGCCCACGTCCAAATGGTAGATAAGCGGGAAATCGTCTTTGATTACACGGTATGAAGCTTTCTTGACCTTTTTACCGCTCTTAATACCGCCACTGCCCTCAACGACCTCGTATTCGACAAGCTTGAGTGTGTACTCATCTTGCTGGCTTCCCGACTTCTGCGGCGATGACTGGCTCGCCCTTCCCAGTTGAGCAGCAACTTTGTCGGGGTCGCAAAGATCCTTCAGGGTCTTCTCCACTTCGGCAAGTACTCGGCGGCGGGGTGATCAAACATGGGAACCGAATCTTACCTCAAGCACAACACGAATCAAACATTTGGCACGGTCTTACACACCGCACTCTGCAACATCAACGCCTTTCGCGGCAAGGAACGTCGCTTGCAAACGCGACTGGTTGCCTTTTGCACACTGGTAGTGCGTGTCGTTCGGAATCGCATGAGGCCGTGCACATGTCAGAGACAACCCTAGCCCCTAGCCGTCACCCTGGAACTGATAAAACCCCATCTTACGTTGAAAGCAGGCAGGCATGCAACTGTCCTCGGGCGCGGCCGGCATGGACTGCCGCAGCACTAGACTAAAGAGGTACAGTCATGGAAATGACTCGTTGAGCAAACATATGTATATGTATATGTATACATGTGCATATACATATAAAACTAAAGTTTAAGGTAGGTACGTGTATCATGTAAGCATACGTATGTGTACAAGCAGGCACGCATGCTCAATACACACGTAGCTGCACTTCTCCATGTGTGGAAGACTGAAAGCAAGCTATCTGGGATAGGATGAGGAAGCACAACCAGGGGCGCTTCGGAATGTGTGGGGCTCAGTGTGAGAGAAGTTGACCACGCATATATTACAAAAATATACACCCGAGATTGAATGAAGGGATCCTCAGCAGACCCTGCCTATCCGACGATTCGGGTTCGGATACGTACTCGAATATAAGCCCTCAGAAGTAATAGATGGAATGGCATCAGCACGAACAACTTTTCCTGACAACTTTCATATAAGATCCACCACTGTGATTGCACGATGGAGTGCTTGAGTGCTCCTGCGTTGTCGGGTAGGCGCCGTCCTCCGGGCGGCGCAGCCGCCGCAACGGGCGCGGCCGACGGCGTAACCTGGAAAGACCACAGGGGGGATGTCGACCAAGCTCCTCTCGACGCTACGGCCAGGCAAGCCGCGCACCTGGTCCAGGGGCAGCGGAGGAGGACACACTGCTGGCGCACGGGGAGACGCATCGTCCTGGGACGGCCCAACACCCGCACCAAGCCTCGAGGGTTTCGCATGCGACTCAACGTACCACCAGCGTGGCTGGCATGACCCGCGCGAAAGCCTCTACCGCACACCCTGGTGTGACATCAACTGGGGACAATAGTGGAAACGGAGAGAGGGGGGCTCCGAGACCTGGTCAGAAGTAAAACCGTCTCAAAGGCATATGTGGGCGATGTTCGTGGAGGGCTGGAGCCAGGCCTGTGACGGCCGAGATGGCAAGGCGAGAGGCAAACGGCGCTACAACCCGGACGGCAGCGAGAATTTCTGCAGGCAATTCCTGGCTGACCTCAACGCATCCTTCTACAACTTTCGGGCCTGTTGCTGCTACCGCCGCATATGGGTCCACTGGGACGACGTTTGGCGCCAGAAGCAAGAGCGACAGATAGTTACACACAGGTGGGGGGGGGGGGGAAAGGCAAAGGTGGCAAGCGCGCCAGCGACGCCTCGTGGCCCTCCGGGGACCAGTCCCGCCTGCGAGGAACTTAAGCCCCAGTCGGGGCCACTGTGAAAGCGATGGCCCGTGGACTGGCGCGCGTGGACTCAGGGTGCTCAGGGCTCCCACTCCAGCAGCGAACGCTGTCGCTCGGCCGTGCGCGAGTCGCAGTGTGTGCACGCCTGCCCCCCAAGGTGGGCACCTTCAGGGTCACGCGACTGAACGTGCCGCACCCCAGGGTGATGCGACCGCCATCCTTCACCCTTCTCACACTCGGGTCGCCTACCCCCCACGGCGGACGCCCCCTGTTTCCTTACTTGTCCGTGCACCGATCAGGTGTTTCCTTCCGCGTGCTGCCCCCCAAGGTGGCACGGAGCGTCCACCCGCAAGGTGGATTCTCTCTTAGCTCCCTGGCTGGAGCGCCCCCCCCCAAGGCGGACGCTCCCTGCAGAAGTATGTGCACCGATCAGGCGTGACAGTGAAAATGTCGTGTTGGAGGTGTCTAGGTGGCGCTCCCGGTGCAACTGCTGGAGGCGCCATGTTGTTCGCGCAGATGCCGGTCAGCCGTGCTGCGCGCCTGGTGCTGCCCTGCGCGCTGCCCCCGCTCGCTGGGCGGCCCCTCACCCAGCTCTCGCCGGGCTGCCCGCCCCGCTGCTCTTGCAGCCGGGCGCCCCGCGTGACCAGCCCTGTGGCCGGGCGCCCCCGCCCCGCCCGGCTGTGATGGGTGTGCCGGCCGTCGGTGAATCCTCCCTTCTTTCTTTTTTTCTCTTCTGGCGTTGGCGGGTGGCTTCTCTTCCCGCTGCACCGCTGCGGCAGTTCAGCAGCTCAGCAGCTCAGCAGCCCATCGGCTCAGCAATGCAACATTTTGAACCGACATGCGGTTCGCAACCCCGCCTCCCGCCACGGATGTCCACTCCGTGTCTGCATCCTGTTGGCGCGTAAGTCTGACACTCACGGCTTCGCGACGGACATTCGGATGCTCCCACTCTTGCGTCTGTGGGCCCGCGTGCAGCTCCTCCTGACGATCCGGTTCGCCTTGCCCTACGCTTTCAGCGCTTGCAGCCTCGGCTTCTGCCCCTGGGTGTGGTCGTGACGCCGCTCCGCGTGCACTACCAGGTCGCCCCAGCACAGGCTGGCCGCACCGACCGCTCTCCTGAAACCCTTTCCGCTCCCCCGCCTGCTTTCTGCGGCCGCCTTCTTCCTCCTTCCCTCCACCACTGCCGGTTAATACATACGCCGCGCGCCCCCAGCTACTGAAGCGCGCGAGCGGATCGCCGCGCCCGGATCGCCTCTGCCGCGCTGCGACCGAAAAAATCTCGGTCAGGGATCCGCGAAGTGTCGAAAGGCGCCCCCCGCCTTCGACTCGCCCACCCCTGAACCCCTGAGAGATTCCCCCCATTCATGCTGGCTGGGCCACGACCTCCCCAAGAAAGCACCAGAATGGTTTGAGCCCGACCCAAGTCGGATGCAAGATACTCCAAGACCGTCCCAAGACGACCCGACCGACGACTCCCACGAAGCCTCAATGTAAGCACACGAGAACCAAGATGCAGCCAGAAGCCCATGGAACGATTCTCCGAGGGGCCTGGGTGACAAAACCGGCCGATGAGCCTCAAGGACTCCTGTGCTGCTGGCCGTCGATGCCTTTCAGCTTGAGATGGCCGCAAGGAGGCTTCCAGGCGACTCGAGACGCCCGAGAGACGGTCCCAAAACAACCCAGACACGGCCTGAGAGTCCCCAGTAGGGAGCTCACGAAGGACGTACGCACACAACCACGTACATGAATGCGGCCCCGCAGTCCGCGAGGCCTGCCTCGCCTTACGAACGTTCGCACAATGCTCCAACGGCCCCACGATGACTCCACCGAACCGCTTCAGAGGAGAGCTCGGCAGAGGCGCCCACCACAGCCTCAAGACGGCCAAATGGCTCCCAGCAGGTCCCCCAAAGGTGATCCCAGAGTGCCATAATCGACCCCCGCGCCACGAGGCCGGAAGAGGCAACGGCGCTGAGGACATGGAGGGGGTGCTTACGAGCCGCACCAGTTCAGGCAGGGCACTGAACTGGGGCGGATGATAAACTCAGACCCTTCGCTGCGCTGCTGCGCTGGATCCTGTCGGAACCATTGCGGAGGACACCCGAGAGGACCCAAGTCTCTTCCGAGGGCAACCTCTGCCTCGGGCATGAGCAACACATGAAAAGCGATAGACAGGACAGACAGGGGGTCGGCCTACTTCTCAAACACAACTGCAAGGGATGATGCACTGCCACGTTGGGCAAATGTCGCACATGTTTTCAACATAACGGTGGCTCGGCGCTGCCATGTAGAACATGCGCGTACCACTCGACTCGCACCCCCCTCTCAGAGAAAACCAAAACTTGGCCGTACATTATCATGTGCTGGTCGCACGTTCACATTCGCCTGCCGCGAATGTTATCGTCAATATCTGGCGACCTCGATATGGTAGCACACTACGTTTCCCCTGTCGCCAGATCCCACCGTACGCATGCCTGTCCATCCATGGTTGAGTATACAACGAGCTAAGAGCCGTCCTTCATGGTAATTCTCGACATCCTCGATCTTGACCTCGCAATATTCTTCTCATGACCAGTCTAGCATTCTGCATTCATAGCATGCAAATCAAGGCGTAATCAAAATCTGGTTGACAAGTCACAGCAACTGCAGCATAAAGAGACACATACACACACTCACACGCACGCACGCACACGCACACGCACACACACACACACACACACACACACACACACACACACACGCACGCACGCACGCACGCACACACGCACGCACGCACGCACGCACGCACGCGCGCGCGCGCACGCGCGCACGCACGCACGCACGCACAGGCAGAGGGAGGAGTGCGGCGGAGGAGGGGAGTGGCACCATCCTCGAGCGAGCATGAACTCTATGCTCTGGACCCGTTCTTGCTTAGATGCTTACCCTAAGAGTTTGACCCAGCGGGTGCGGGTCCCCGAACTCTGGCCCGTGATGAGCCGAATTTTTGGGACCCAGCCCCGCTCAGAAAACTCCGCAAGGAAATGGCTGAGCGGAGGCGGGTCTCTGGGTGGTCCCGAGAACACGCGCGGAATGCGCCGCCACCCCGCGACGGTACGCGACAAGAGCAGACACCCAGGCAACGACTCCGACGGGGGAAGCATCTGACAACTGTCAGAAGCCTTACATCAGGGCCACGAGGGAGCAAGCGCTAAAATCCGTATTAGATGGAGCGTGAGGCAGAATCCCTGGCGAGAGTGCTGATACACAGGGGGGGCGGGAACCCCAGGACTCCCGTACCCTTGCGCACCTTTTCCTCCTCCGTCAGGTAGAAGTCGACCGTCGGCTTGAGGTCCTCGAGGAGGGTTCGAAAGGCGCTGGGCTCTAGCTGGAACGTCTCCTGGATGTCCGCGCGGTAGACCCCGACGCGCATGCACTCCACGCGCGCCCCCTCGTCGCGGCCGCTCCGCTTGATTCCATGGTGCGGCCGACCCTGCCTGCCTGCCTGTCCCCCGCCGTGCGCCTCCGGGCGCCCCAGGCCGCGGAGCTCATGGGCAGCGTCTGGCCAGCGAGCGAGGAGAACCCGATCGCCGTCATTTCCACCATCATCCCATCCCTCCTCCTCCTCCTCCTCCTCTGCCTCCTCCTCCTCCTCCTCCTCCTCCTCCTCCTCATTCGTCTTCCGAGTCCTCCTCTCTGCTACTCCGCCTCTTCCTCAGCCTCCTCCCTGCAGCTCCCGCCTTCTCCTCCTCCTCCTCCTCCTCCTCCTCCTCCTCCTCCTCCTCCTCCTCCTCCTCCTCCTCCTCCTCCTCCCCCTCCTCATCCTCCTCCTAGGGAGGCCTAACGCATGCCAAAGACGGTGGCCGTCGCGAATGTTTTGCCCGCGGCGCTGGAGTCCAGGGTGCAAGGACGGAGGGGCTCCCAGAGGCGCTCAGAGCGACCCGCCGCGCTGACACTCACGCGAGCCCGGCGGCCTCGAGGATGCCCTTGTCTTCGGCAGACACGGCCGCGGCCCTGACGGCGGCCTGGCGCGCCTTCTTCGACCCGAGCTTCTTCTTGTAGTACACCTCGCTCTTGACCTTGCGCTGCTTCTCGAGGCGCTCCACCAGGTCCTCGGCGTAGCGAAGAAGGGCCGATCCCGCTACGGCATACCCCGACATCTCCCGGGGTGTGTCCTCAGACGGACTTCGAGGCGAGTGTGGCCGTGGCAACGATGGATGGAGTGCGGTATCGGTACATGTGTTCCCCCCCCTGGGTCCTGGTGCTTCCAGCCCACCTGCTGGCTGAGGTCGCCCAACTTGCAGAACTTCCTCTCCTTCTTCAGGCGCAGGACCTTCAGGCAACTCGGGATGACCATGCGCTTCTTGCGGTCGTACGGGTGCGGGACGCCCTCGAACGCCTTCAGCCTGTCCAGCGCCGCGGCGCCCCGTGGCGTCTTGTGGGGCACCATGCCGCGGATCGTGCGCCAGAGGATCTTGGCGGGTGCCCTGTAGTGGAGCGGGCCGCGCTTCGGGTTGGAGTTCATCTTCTTGCACTTGAACGCCGCGTACTTGAGCTTGTTCCTGTAGAGGGAGCCCGAGATGTTGATGTCCTCGGTGCGGACGCAGACGACCTGCTGGCCGTTGAGGAGCTCCTTCGCCACGACAGAGGCCAGGCGCCCAAGGAGGTGCCCGCGGCAGTCGATGACGACCTGCGGCTTGAAAGACATGGCAGGAGCGGGCGTTTTTCGAGCGGCGGTGGCTCGGCTGCGCGTCAGGGTGACCCCAGACAAGAGCGACTTTCGGAGCGCGGCCTGCCGATCGCTGCGTGCGATGCGACAGCAGCGGCCTGCGCTCTCGTGTCTGCCCCCCCCCTCGCCCCCCGATAGGCCGCGCACCCGAGGGTCACTCTGGCGAAGGGAAACTCCTGCGCGTGACCGGATGGACTCGGCGGCGGTACCACACCTTTCCGGAGCTGCTGTTGGCTTGGGCCAAAAAAGCGGCAGGGCACGGCGACTGTGAGGAGACACGCGAGGCTCCCAGGTGTGCTAGGGGATCCAGATCCGCCGAACCTTTCGACGTGTGGAAGACGCTCTTTGTCCGTCCCCCGTCTCGTTCATCTGGGCTCTCCCCCTCAGGCGCGCCACCCGGCGCGCCACCCACAGCGAAACCAAAGCGAAATTGAGCAACGTCGTTAGTGAGTCGAGAGCAAAGTGAAATTGAGCAACATCGCAGCTGAGTCGAAGGGAAGCCCCTTACCTTTGATCCCTTCCCCGCCGGAGGGGGAGGTCCTGGAGGGGAGTCCCACAAGGGGTTCGGGGGGTGGGTTCCAGGGGGGGTCCCGGGGGGGATCGCCGCCCAGATACGTATCCCCCCCGTGCGGTCCCCGGGCCCAGAAAAGCGCAAAGGCCAAGACGCGGCGAGAGTGCCCTAAGAGCGGCCCACATCGGTCAACAAGGTCCTCGAATACCTCCAAGAGCACTCCCAAGCGAGCCACGAGAGGCAAAATCCGTTGATTTACCGTCGGGTTTTGATTCATTCTGGGATTCTTGCTATCTCGGCTTCCCGACGCTCCAAATTACTGCCCCAGACGCCCTCACAGGCCTCGAACAGCACCCCAGAACGACCCCAGGCAGCCCCAAAACGGCCCAAAACGCCTCCAAGACGGCCCCAGAAGCCCCAAAGACGGCTCCAAGAGGGTGCCCAGACGTGGGAACCGAACGGACATTTCGAGTCCTCGGCCTGAGAGGCTCCCAGGGAGAGGCCCTCAAGAGACCCCCAGGAGGCCCCCGGGAAGCCCCAAGAAGCGGCCCCCTAGAGGCTCCCAAGAGTCCCGGACACTATCCCCCAGAGGCCACTGAGACCGCTCCGAAAGGACCCCCAATAACCTTCCTGAGGAGTCTGACCCACGTCAGCATCGTTGATGTCGTGGTCGTTCAGGGTCGGCGGCGCCGGCCGTAAGGCCTCTCCAATATAGCAAAGAAGGCCATAAGACGCTCCAAAAATCCGCCGACCCTGTCGGCGTGTGTGAGGGGCTTCTCCGTTCGACTCGTCGTCTCCGTCGTCTCCGCTCTCCCCCTCCCAGGGCTCTCCTCCTCAAGCGCGCTATCCAAAGCGAAATTAAACAATGTCGTAGTGGAGTCGAAGGGAAGCCCCTTCCCTTTGATCCCTTCCCCGCAGGGGGGGGGGCCGGGGCAGATACGACGCCCGCCGGGGCGCACTTTCCTCGAGCGGGCACGCACGGGATGCACTTCCTCCTCCTCCTGGTCCTCCTTCTCTTCCTTTTCATCCTCCTCCTCCTCCTGCTCCTCTCCTCCTCCAACTCCTCCTCCTCCTCCTCCTCCTCCTCCTCCTCCTCCTCCTCCTCCTCCTCCTCCTCCTCCTCCTCCTCCCGCAGGGGCGTCCCGGGAGCGGGCCCCAAGTCAACATACCACCACCCCTAGGGCGCATTTTCCTCGAGCGGGCACGCCCGAGATGCACTTCTTCCTCTTCCGGGAGCACGTCCCAAGTCAGAATATCACACTCCCGGGGCGCACTTTCTTCGAGCGGGCACACAAAGGATGCACTTCCTCCTCCTCCTCCTCCTCTTCCTCCTCCTCCTCCTCCTCCTCCTCCTGCTCCTCCTCCTCCTCCTCCTCCTCCTCCTCCTCCTCCTCACACACACTTCCTCCGCCTACCCTGTCACGTCGTCCTTCAGCTCCTTCCTGTTATCACACATCCCGTCGCCATCGACGGCCAAAACCTTCAGGGTCGGCGGCACCGGCCGCAAGGCCTTCACAATAGCCTGTGGGAACCCTCTTAGGTACCCGGGCAAACTTTCAACGACCGTGGCTGTTTCCGTGGAATCAATTCCAGAGAACGCATTACGCTTTGCGATGGACTCATTTGGGGGTCGGTCGTGACAGGGCTCCGATTGCACGCAGGCGAACATGTTGTGCCCAATGTTTGCTGCACTTGTAATGAGCCGGACTTGGTCACAGTAAACTGCAAACTGCCCATCGTATGTAGATTATGCTTCCCCGTGATACTGTTAGGCCTGTTGATGACTGTTTAGTCTGGAACGATTGATGACATCCGCACCTCGTTCCGCGTCGAGTCCGACTCCGCGTTGAGTCTGCTTCGGATCCCCGCAAAATCCACGCAGAGCCCAAGTCGAACCCGCATGGTACACAAGAAAAAACCAGAAGACCGCAGTTCACAGGACTGAAAAGGCCCCCCCTCCGCCCCCCCGAAGATGCCAGGTGACCACGGGTAGCCTCACCCGTGCTGCCTGTTTGCTCCACGCCGCCAAATAAAGAAAATGCATCTCGGAGAAGGGCGAGTTGAGACACTGGATACTCAGCATCGGCCCGAAATCGGTCCCCAAACCCTTCCCGAGGTCAAAACGCGGCAGTTTTCCGAGCTGCGTCCAGCCGTGGCGACGAGAAGGGCCCCCGAAGGCCAACTACCGGTGTCTCAAACGGCCCTCCGGTGAGCATCGGAAGGCGTCCTCGTACGAGGACTGCTCGATGAGGCGGTTCGTCGGCTCGTGGAACTCCATCAGAGGATCGACGTGCTTGTTCGGGAAGATAACGTTGGCAGCAAATGCTTCCTTATGTCATGCAACAACAACGGGTCACGAGGGAAACGGGCCCCCTGCACCCTGGGGCACCCCACTGGGACCAGCATCTAACCCTTCGGGGATCTACTGGACCCAAGTCGGTGCGCACCCAGGTAAGTCGGGGTTTGCAAGATTCTGCGACATCCTGCAGGATCCTGAACGATCCTGCAAGATCCTGCGCGCTAGCCCGAGTCAATGCAACCCTGGCGCTGCACGATCATTCAAGCTCTTGCGCTCTGGCTGACCCCCGTTTGCATTGACACCAGTCTCTGACAGCTCGAAGCCTTCTTGGTTTTTTGACGCCCCGAACCTGGGAAGGCCCCACAGCCTGAAAACTTTGAAACAGCTCCAGGGCCCGTCTCCTCGCCCTCATCC
>CAUYUJ010011558.1:203779-398779 GCA_963575745.1 Prorocentrum cordatum | reverse complement strand
CCAAGATTGGCGCAGCCACCCCAGCACGGACCACACTCTCCATTACGAGCCCCATTCCTGGATGGGATTGGCGCTCTCTCCCGAGCGCTGGCCACTTCCCCTGTCTGGGAGTCATGCTGCCGCCTGCGCAGGCCAAATCCTTCATGGAACGCGGCACTCGCTTGGCAGCGCCAGCCACGCCCATTATTGACTATTGTGATGCCGCTCCACTCGCACAATTCCCACAACCCTCATGGGAGAATGGTGATCTGCCCAAGCGCCAGCCACATCCGTTTCTAAGATTTGTGCTACCGCCCCAGCGCTGGCCACACCCGTGTGTGAGACTGGTACTCTCGTTTGAGCCTCGGCTACATCCGTCTTTTGCGAGCGCCACCTCCCGCGCGAGACGACTGGCGACCGCAGCTGCCGTCCCGTCGTGCTGGGCGACTGCCAAACCAGGCGTTCGGGTCTGTTGCAAATCGGGGCTGCGCCAAGTTATAACGGTTAACCCCCCGCAACGTCAGGTTCGGAAACGGGTCGTAACAACACTGCGGCTACATCAATATGCGAACCGCAAAGTCAATAAAACACGTAGGTGCAAGGATCAAGATTAGACGGCGAAGCGCAGCGGGCCTTACAATCTTGTGTACATATGTAGACATACACAGGAATATAGAGAGGAGACGGGAGAAATAAATACATAACAAAACATATACATTAAGGTAAGGCAACCAATGCTAGCAAACGTGGACCCAACACAGTGAATTCTTGAACACTGCGCGATGCAATCTAAGTGGTGTACCTCATCCTGCCAAACTTGAAGTCGTCAACTCCACTGCTCGCGCAATCACCCCACCCGACCGTCCACCCGCAACTTTGTTTACAAAACCCATGCGGCGGCAATAACGAAACTGCTTAGCGTTGCCTGGCGCATGGCTGCGGCCGCGCTCCTGCGCGCACGCTCGCGCGCACAGTGGCCAGCAAATCTGGCGCGACCGACGCGGCCGCGGTGGCGCTGACCGTTAATGAGATCTCGACACGTCTCGCAAGCCTCGCTGGCGCGCGGGGAGTCGGTGACCGGGGCAGGCGCGGTATCATGACGACGTGGACAACGGCTGACACGATGATGATTGTAACAATGCTGGTAACGAGGGTGACGGTGACGACGGCAAGGCCAATGACGGCGCCGATGCTGATCACGCCGATGACGATGATGGTCTGCACGCGTCGGTAATAAAAAAATGATTGCGACATGCACGCGCGGCCGACGAGCGCGAATGGTCCGCATTGATAGTTTGACAATCGCCATGACCCCCACCCGGCAAGCGCGCAATGGCGTTCGAATGGTTCCGCCATGTTCTCGCGCGACTGGCCCGCTCACCCGCATCTGATGAGCATGTTGGACAACCTACGGATTTCAGGAGAATTGGCAAGGGCGCGCAAGCAGACTTTTTTTTTTCGAACTTCAGTTGCACAACGATGTTTGCTGGGCTCGGGCACCTCAGCGCTACAATCCTCCGACGTGTGGACCTTGTCTTATGCTTTGCGAGAGATTCGTCGACTGCGTGTGCATTGCATCATATGTCAACGATGGGGGGTGTCCATACTGGCTTGGGTGGGATGATATGATTCTGTATGAAATTCACCGATTGGGCAAAAACGTTTTTAAACTGGACATCCCCAGGGGGAACGCATGAGACCAGGGGGTGGGCAGGTTCGATTTCTTTCTTTGGGAAAACCAAGCAATGTGGTGGAATGTGAATGGTGCGCGCCACGTGGTGCAACATATGTGGCGCAAAGCAACGCAAAGTCATGCAGCGCAAAACACAGCAACGGAAAACACAGCAACGCAAAGCAATGCAACGCACTGCAAATCCATGCAGAGCAACGCAAAACAACGCAAATCCATACAACGCTACACAATGCAGAGCAAGGCAAAGAAGCAACAAGCAACGAACGCCCATGCAGGGCAATGCAAACCACCACGAGACAATGCCAAGCAATGCAGAACCGTGTGAAGAAAGCACGACAACGCAACGCAATGCAATTGCAAAGCAGCGTTATTGTAATGCTACGACGCAAAGCAATACAACGTAACGCGAAACAGCGCAAAGGAATGCGAAGCCATGCAAAGCAATGCAAAGCAATGCAAAGCAATGCATAAACAGTCCGCGATGAGGCGACGGGCGGGGACGAGGCGGCGACGGCGGCCACATGGCGGACATAGCGGCCCGCAGGCCACGGGCGGCGACGAGGCGACGACGGCGGCCACAAGGCGGCCAGAGCGGCCCGCAGGCCCAGTTCCTGAGAAAGCAAAGAATTAAGAACCCCCCAGCGCAAACACTGGCACTAGCTGGGGAAACGACAACACATTGTTTTGGGGTCGCAGCGGCGCTGGCCAACGCCGCGGTCGGAGGCAGCCGAGGGACACCAAGGGGCCCAACTGGGCACGGCAAGAAAGAAATGCGCGGGCGCGGGGGGGGAGGGGGGCGGAGCACGCTTGGAGCAGGAAATCCTTGGACATGTGTGCAGGAAGCACGGCAAGCACAACGGCCAGATGCGGAAGAACATACGAATGGAACTCGAACCCAGGGGGCAACTTTTGAGCCCGCGGACGCCAAAATGTCCAAGACAGTCTGACGCTGGTCAGCAAGCGGTGGGCTGCACCGGAAGCGAATTGAGGGACGAAGGCGAAAAGGAAAGAGCGCGTAATATCCGGGGGGAACACAACAAACGCAAACAAAACAAAACTGCGGGCGGCTTGGTGTCGGCGGGGCGCCCATAAATCGTCAAGTCCCAGGGAGGTCAGTGCGCACCCCGCCCGCAGCCTCGCCGCCAGCACCCCCGCAGGATGAGGAAAGGGAGGAGAAAAGGGAGGATGAAGTGGAGGAAGAGGAGGAGGAGGAGGAGGAGGGTGGAGAAGGAGGAGGGTGGAGAGGGAGGAGGGCGGTAGAGAAGAAGGAGGGAAGACCGCAGAGGAAACCAAGCCTCATTGCCGCACCGTTTAACCGATCCCTATCCCCACCGCCGCGGCTTTGGAGGGGTGGGCTGGTGGGGCTGAGAAACCATGGCCCAGAGGGGATGGGAATCGGTTGGACGATGCGGAAGCAGAGCGACTCAACTGCTGCTATCCAGAAGCTCTGGAGAAGCCAGCGCCCGTGGAAAAGCAAGCTTCGCTTCGATTCGTCATTCCTCCTCTTGGGGCATTTTCATAGATCTCGGCTACTGGGGGCCGTTTTCGGCCCCTGGTGCGCTCAAAAACCGATCATGGATGAAAAACTGTCCCACGGAAGGGCCTCAACTGCAGTCTCCCAGGGCCCTTGTCTGGCACTGTTGCCATCCATAACGGATGCGGACGACAAGCTGTCCCCAGAAGGGGTCGGAACCTCTGGGGCCGGGGGTTGAGAAATCACATCGGTGGACGTCTGGGTACCAGTACTCCCTGGGCCTCTCCTGGGGCGCGTTCTGACCCACAGCTCGAGGGGAACACACACCCGTCGGGACGAGGGGCCCTCGAGAGCGCTTCTTTATGTTCGGCGATGACGGGCAACAAAAGGGGGGGGGGTCAGGGGGGAGAAGACGTAACGCCCCCCGCCGTGTGGCTCCGGCACCGCAGCCGCGCCCGCGCGCGCGACGCGACGAGCGACGAGCGACGAGAGACGACGACGACGACGTTGACGACGACGACGACGACGACGCAAGCAGCACGTAGGTGGCGATATGCCCCACTGCACCTGTGTACGCCACAACGCTGGCGTGCAACACAGCGCGCGCGTGCATACCACAGCGCCTGCGTACACCGCAACAACCGTGTGCAAAGCAGCGCCTATGTGCACCACAGTGCTTGCGTACACTACAGCGCCAGTGTACACGTGTACACCGCAGCTACCATGTGTAACACAGCGCCTGTGTACACCACAGTGCTTGCGCGCACCGCAGCGCCTGTGCACGCCACAGCGCGTGTCTACACCACAACATCCGCGTGCAACGCAGCGCTGGTGTACACTACAGTGCCTGCGTGCATAGGACAGGTAGAAGGAGCATGTACGTGAGGATTTGCTGCGGACAACTAGACGCCAGGCCAGGAAAGTGCTGATAATCGAATGCGACGTTCTTCCCTCCTCCCTCCTCCTCCACCTCTACCACCTCCTCCTCCTCCTTCTCCTCCTCCTCCTCCTCCTCATACTCCTCATACTCCTCCTCCTTCTCTTCTTTTTCTTCCTCCTCCTCCTCCTCCTCCTCGTCCTCCCCCTCCTCCTCCTCCTTACCCCCCGTCGTGCGGGTTGGCGCTACAGCGCACGTGCGCATCTCAGCGCACACCGCATAATGGTTTACTGAATCGGTCCACTTATATTTCGCGGACGGCCAATTTACCTGGAGCCTCCTGGACGCAGATGGGAGGATTTAGGTGATGCGGGCGGACTCGGGAGGACTCATAGATTCCAGCGGCGCTCCGTTGTCCATAAGGATGTGGTTCCTTCGTTTTTTGTGGAATCCACAAAGGCTCCATTTTGTCAGAAACATTTGTTCTGACATTCTATATGCAACAATGGTGCTGTGTTGCACACGGTTGCTGTGGTGCACACCAGCGCCGTGGTGCACACAGGCACTGCAATGCACGCAGGCATTGTGGTGTACACTGGTGTTGTGTTGCACACGGCCGATGTGGTGTACGCAAGCGCTGTGGTGTGCACAAGAGCTGCTGTGCCCGCAGGCACGGTGGCACAAAACTGACGCTGTGTTGCACGCGACCGCTGTGGTGTACATTGGCGGTGTGGTGTACACAGGCGCTGTGGTGCACGCGGGCACTGTAGTGCACACGCGCGTTGTGATGCAAATCGCCACCTATATGCTGGCGCGACCCGTCCTCCGTCATTCCTGGGCATTCCCATACGCCGCCGGCGCGAAACGTGAAGTCATCGACCCCCTCCACCCCCCCCTAGATGATTGCCGTCATCGGCCCGGAATGAAAAACAGGCTTCAGCCGCGTCCGCGCGCACGACGACTATGAGCGACGAGCGACAAGCCACGGACGACGACGACGACGACAACGACGACGACGACTACGACTACGACTGCGGACCATACTCCTATGCGGATTCCTACGCGGACACCTACGCGGATCCCAATGCGCAAGGCGGCAGTGCCCGGAGCGCACTGGGGAGCGACAAGGAGAGAAGGGGGTATCGGTCTCGATGATCCTTCCCCTCTGACATCGGGGACCCATGCCAGGAACCCAGGCACAGCCTTCTTGGATGAAGTCGTGGATGTACTTCATGTACAGGTAGTACGTGGCCACCGCATCGGACACCGAATACGCGGCGAGCTCCTGTGGTCGCTCCTTGGCGAAGGGTGTCATGTCCTCGGGGTCGAGCTCCACGGGATCATACTTCAGCTTGTAGCGCGTCACTGCCTTCAGACCTGTGGGTTCCAGAAGCTGGCAGGCCTGGGCCAGGTCGAATCGCGAAACCGGATCGGATCGGGAACGGATCGGATGGCCAACGAGTCGCCCTGAACCGAATCGAAATCGATTCGCCGCGCCCGGCTCTGGCTGGCCCCTGGCCGATGCTGGTGCATCGAGCCAACTCGAATCGAGCCAATCGTGGGCCTAGTCCGCGAATCGAATCGCACCGATTCGGATCGCAGGCGGGCCTGACGAGTGTAGGGAGAGAATGATGTTATGACAAGATTGGCTCTGGGTGCGTTCCAGGATTGCCAAAGAGGATCCAGCGGCGCAGCCGGTACGCAACTTTAGGAAATATGGGACACCCTGGAAACCTGGGAAATCCTGGAATGCGTTATTATCGTAATTTCCTTAGGCGTCCACATGTGATCCGTACCCCCCTCCCCCAACCATTTCTACAGGGGGGTGGGGGTTCACTCCGCTTGGGAGCTCCCGAACTAAGTGAGCCCCCACCCCCCTTTAGAAATCGTGGGGGGCGGTGGCACTCTTGCTCTTCCGATGATGGCCTCAGAGACCCAAGAGGAGCATGTACGCAGAAAGCGACTCTGCACCACCACGCCCGGCCAGGGCCTTCCTGGGCCCCAGGATGGTGTACATACCGTTTGGACCTTGGCCAGGCACAGCGGTGGTGTACAGCTCAAATGCCTTTTGCAGCGCATATTTCTGATCAGATACACGGACCGCCACCACAGAGATTCCATCAATGGGGGGGCGACACTTTGGCGGTGGCACGCCCGAGCTTCCTTCCAATACAAGATGACGCTCAAGCGTGCCACCACCGCCCAGGGGCTGGTTCCTCATCGACGAGTTCTCGGTGGCGGTGGTCCATGTTCCTCCTCTGAATATTGAAGGGGTAAGGTTGGCGCTGATGTCCCATAAACTCAACCGTAACTCCTGGGGGAGGCCCCGCCAGGAAATCATCCGCATCTCATCAACCAATGGAGATGGGCATGTTCGCGCCCCGATGACCGCGAGCCCCACATGGCAAGTACGAATCGCGCTGCACCCAGGCAAAGCAATCAAGATGCACAATCCACTTGCCTACGTAGTAGTCTCCCCCGCTCTCTACCTTCGCTATGCCTGACTCGGACTCCCAATCCAAGTTGTGCACTTTAGCGCGATTTGTAACGAATGGATAATCGAAAAAGTCGCCGTTGAAACTCACCATCACATGCGGATTCGTGTCTTGTGTGAGCTTGAAAAATCGCTTCAGCAAGGCTGCCTCGTCTTCCTCGTTGTACGTTTGAAACACTCCTTCAAACTCTGGTTTCGGCGTGTACTCCAATGGCTCGATGTCAGCCGAGACCTCTGCCCTGTTCACAATGAGGAAGCCAGAGCCATCTACCATGACTGAAATCATTGTGATCCTATCGTGAGCGGAGTCTGGGAATTTCAAAGGCTCTTTGGTGCACTCGATGTCCCAAGCGAAAATTCGCAGACCTGGCTTATACAGCATGTCCTCCTTCGCGGTCACAATGCATTGGGTGTCCCAGATGTCATCTGCACTAGTTGCCATTTGCTTACGCTCAACGTCGAACCACCTCCCACAATTGATCTTTTTGTCAATGCAAACACGATTGATGTAGTCGACGTCAAACTCGTAAAGCTGCTCTATGCTTTCCATTGCAGAGACTGCCTTGCCCTGTGCGGTAACAGCGAACGACACACAGACACATTCTTCAAAAGACGCAGCACGGTGCGCACCGACCAAAAGGCCCCCTGGTGTGCAGATCCCATGCGCACGTAACATCTGTGAGACGCAACTTGAATGGAATGTAACATCAACACCTGACGACAGCGACAATGCAGAAGCATAAACGAACACATGAGGCACACTCAAAAGAGCAATGTGCAATCGTGAAATGCGCAACTTGACCTGACATGCCACATTGTGCCAGGATGCATACATCACAGCTCATACAGACCATGTATATCCGCCACGGCGTGGTAGAATGCCAGTGGATGGCCCCAAGGCGGCCCAAGACGGCTTCACGACGGCCCGAAATGGCTCAAAAAAGGCCTCCCCAGAGGGCCACAAGAAGACCTCACGTAGGGCCCGAAGCGGCCAAAAACATCAATTGCTTTTGAAACGTTGAAAAAAATCGCATTCTCGCCTTTTCTGGCGTCCGTCAGCGCAAGACGGCCCAAGAAGCCTCCAACATGGCCCGAGGACAACCCAAGAGAGTCCCAAGACAGCCCAAGGGACCGGGACCGCCATGCTGACCCAAGAGGCCGACGCCTACAAAACTGCCCCAAGACGGCACACGAAGCCGGAGAAACACAAGACGACCTTAGAAGACACTTCGACGGCCCAAGACGGCGCCAAAATTGCCACTCGACGGCCCCGAGATACCCTTCATCCGGCCAAGAGGGCCTCAACACGGCCCAAGAGCAACCCAAGATGGCCTATGAGGGCAGCCCCCAAGGGGCTCAAATGAGCACCATGAGAGCTCCCCAAGGAATGAAGACGACTGGTGTCAAACTTGCCCCCCCTCCACTTGCTCTTCCTCATCCTCATCATCATCCTCATCATCCTCATCACGGCTCTCCCAAGCTTGGAGGTCCGAAGTGTCACACGTGACGGCGTCCCGTACCCCCATCGAACATCCGCCACCCAGAATGTTGGGCTGGCACAGTGGCAGGCCTTGCAGCAGGCAGCTATAAGACTGACGGAGCACCGATACGGAGGTAGGGGGGAACTAGCGACGGGACGGCCATCTCTATCCATCGAACAACCTCGATCGGTCGATCAATCGATCGATATCCCGATATGTTTATCTTGACGTATACCATGCCACTATATCTATAACACATCATATGTACAGGCCGATCGCGCCACACCGTATGTCTGTACGTTTGTTTTTGTTAAGGTACATTTTGCCACGAATGCATCGAGCTCAACATGTATACATACACAGATATATATATATATATATATATACACTAGAACCATCGCGCGCGTCGCGCGCGCTCGAAATCTAGCTAGGTTCGACACGCCAACGCATGGAATCTCAATTGTTGAAATGCCTTGTGCATCGAACGACCTTCTTGGAGTCCCTGCGCAAGCCTCGGAAGCGTATAGAAGGGGAAATGCGGAAACGACCAAATCATCCATCTCCTTTATGTGTTCCACGATTTGGGGCCCTCGGAGGTTTCCTGGGATCTTACTTTGGTGGTGACGAGGGCATTACTTATGGCCTGGTGTGCAAAATTAGGCAAGAGGTGAGTTTGAAAAAGGAATTCGGATACTTCCCTTGTTTCACATTGCCATGCTTGGGCTGTGGGGCAGAAGTCTCCGGGATACAGGCCATGGTCTGTGGGGATGGACCTCGGGGCCTTTTCGGCGGCGTCTTGGAGGTCTTTCGGGGCCTCGTTGCCGGCTCGTGGTGCCTCCTGGGAGCCTCGCGGGAGTCTCCGCAGGCATCTGTGGGGCGCCTCGAGAACCTCTGGGAGAACCTTGGGGCCACCTTGGGGCAAAGCGCTCGTGAGGCTTTGGAAAGAACCCTCGTTTGTCTCTTTCTTGGCGCGCGCGCTGACGTTCTAGCTAAGCTGGACAGGTGAACTCATGGGATATCGATGTTTTACGGTGGTTTCAGGGGCAGCCAAGAGGACACGAAGACGACCCAAGAGAGTGCCAAGACAGCGTGAAAGAGTTCAAAAGTATTCCAGACAAATCTTTGCAATGTGACCCTGAAGTCTTGATGGGGCTCGGGACGAACTTGAACAAAAAGAATATCACTGGATTGTCATTTTTCAAGTGGGGCCTCCTAACATGCCTAAGAGGCGTGCACGGGGCTCGGGGGAGACAGTTTGGAGGCCGCTGGGGGGCTGCTTCCGGGCCTCTTGGAGCTATTTGGGGGCCTCCTTGGGGCTCTTGAGGGCCTCTTCAGGCATTTGGGGGACTCTTGGGGCCTCCTGGGGGCCTCTTGGAGCGAAAAGCCGGGCTTATCGATTTGCGTTCCCCCTGTTGGGCGGCTTTTCGGGCCATCGTGGGGCTCTCTTGGGCTGCCTCGGGGCACTCTTGGGCTGTCTTGGAGCCTTCTTGGCCCGTCTTAGAGCCATCTTGGGGGCTCTTGGGCGGTCTTGGAGTGGTCTTCGGGGCCTTTTCGGCCGTCCTGGAGCGTTGGAAGCTCGAAAACACGAGAAGGTTAAAACTTCAGAAAAAACATGGAAATCAACGATTCAGGCCTCTTGGGCGCTCCCAAGACGCCTCTCGGAGCTCTCTTGGGGCCTCTCGGAGGCAACCTTGGAGCCTGGAGAGCCGTCGGAAGTCTGTCTTGGGCTGTTTGGGAGCGTCTTGGACTGTCCTTTCGCGTTCTGGGAGCTCCTTGGGGGCGTCTTGGGCCGTCCTGGGGCGTTTGGGGGCCTCCCTGTGAGGCCCAGGGGCGCGGTACCAGGAGTTGCCCCTAGATGTTCCGGAGGTGGGGGACGCTCTTGGGGGAGGGGGGGGCGTATTGTATTTAGTTATGTGTATATATATATAGAGAGATGTGTGTATATATTAAAATATATGTATGTATATATTTATATGTATGTACACATATATGTGTGTATATATATACACGTGTGTAAGATTTGCTGTTTGAATCGACGGTTCGATCGATATGATTGCTGATCGATCTACGTATCGGCCTCCGTATCTATACACCCAATCCCACTATCGATCAATCAATCTACCATCGGGACAGCCATCGGGACAACCATCGGGACAGCCATCGGGACAGCCATGGGGACAACCAACGGGGCAACCATCGGGACACCCAGCGGGACAACCATCGGGAAACCATCGGGGCAACGATCGGAACAAACATCGGGACAACCATCGAGACGACCATCGGGACATCCAACGAGACAACCAGCGGGACAACCATCAAGACAACCATCGGGACCTCTCTCGGGACAACCATCCGGGCATCTTTCGGGACAACCATCAGGACAACCATCGGGACAACCATCGGGACATCCATCGGGACAAACAGCGGGACAACCATCAGGACAAGCATCGGGACATCCCTCCAGACAACCATCGGGACAGCCATCGGGACAACCATCGGGACAACCATCGGGGCACAAATCGGGACAACCATCGGGAAATCCATCGGGGCAACCATCGAGAAAACCATCAAAACAAACATCGAGACAGGCACGGGGGCAAGGACCGCCAGCAGGGACGGGGAAGAGGCTTTTGCTCCGACCTCGCCCTGGCGACGGTGGGATCACTCCCCTCGCCCGCGCTCGCAGCTTCAATTCGCCCGCACGCTCGTCACGAGCACGAAACTGAAACCGATGTCCTGGTGAGGGGTGTCTTTTTCACGTCGCCACTCCCAACCCTCCGACATTCATAGATCGCCAGAGGTCAATCCAGCAAGCATGTTCTAGAGTATCTCCAGGGCTCGCTAAAGCAAGCTGGCCCTCAACTAGGGCCCCCAATCACAAACGAGTCCGCCGACCCTGTCGTCCTGAGAGACGCTTTTCCGTTCGAGGCTGCCCCCCGTTTCCCTGCACCTGAGGTCTTCCAAACTCGCTAGGTGAACCGAACCAGGTCGTAACCGAATGAAAGAAAACCATTCGCTTTGATCCCTTCCCGCCAGGGGGGGGGTCTCCAAGAGCCCCCATACATGCAACCAAGGCCTCTTGGACACGACCCAATCGCGGTGCCGGGATGGGCCGAATACATTGAAGCCCCCGCCCTCGCATCAAAGCCGCCAATGCCCCTTGTCCCGGTTGCTTCCACCTCGTGCGCCAAAAGTTTTTCGTTCTCAGGGTCAGCAGAACCAGCCGTGCGGTCATTGCAATGGCCTCAGGAGCTTGTCACACATGTCAAGTGCTGCAACATATCCCTCGCAAGCAAACTGGCCATGCATCATAACACATAAGCACGGGAAGCTATGCCGACGTCCTTGTCCGGAGCGTCAAAGCTGAAGGATTCGGTGTTCCGCTTCTGCCTCATCTCTCTCGAAAGGTTGTTTCTAGCTTTGGACATACCATCCACGTTTTCAAAAGAAAGCTTGATGAGCTTCCTCGAGCGTCCAACGATATGATCTTCCAAGTCAAGGTCCTCTTTGTCTACCACTTCTGCGAACACGCCTTCGTTCGCAAACCTGTCGGCAAGAATGTCCTTCATAGTTGCGACGCTCTGCTTGCTGCTAATCTGGACGAAGAAATATGGCCTTCAGATCTGGTTTCCATCCGCTAGTGTGTGCCTTCCTTGAGCACCGCTTCCTCTGGAAGTCCACCGACCCTGTCGGCGTGTGAGAAGGGGAGTTCTGGACCAGTCGTTCCAGGGCGGTGCTGGGAGACCCTCGTTCATTCGAAGCGTCTCCTCCATGCCTGGCGCCACTCTTTGGTTTCCCTATCTAAACAAAATCATCCACCCCCCTTAGGTGTGTCAATGGGTTTGGCGTTGTCGCGGTCTCGAACATCTGACACCCGAAGACACTCCAAGACGCCTCCAACATGCCCCTTAGACGGCCCAAGAGGCCTCCAAGAAAGCCGCAAGACGGCCCACGAGAACCCCAAGACGGCCCAAGAGACCTCCAAGAAAGCCGCAACACGGCCCAAGAGAACCCCAAGATGGCCCAAGAGGCCCCAAAGAGGGCTCTCACATAGCCCGAGGGACCTCCAAGACGGCCCCAAGGCCTCAAGACATGGCCGCAAGACGTCCCGAGATGATCCCAAGAAGGCCCAAAAGGGCGCCAAAGCAGCCCCAGAGGGCTCCTGCAGAGAGAGCTGCGACCAAAGCACGCGACGGCCTGCCACCGCGCCTTCTCCTACAGTCGGACCCAGGCCAAACGAACATGCCTCAAGAATATGAGACCCTCCGTCGCCAACGCAAACAGAACATCCAAGGATACTCTCCCCAGGATGCACAAGAACCTCCAACAAACACAAAGAGCACTAGGGTGCCCTCCCCGAACCGACCTCGATCTTATACCTCGGTCCGACTGCACCTGGAGGGCGGAAGCGGCACGCGAGGCGGCATGGAGGCCGCAGTGTATAGGCGGCCCACCGGCCATGGGACCCCTCATGCACTGCTGAGCGCGCGTGGCGCGTGTGCAGGGCGTGCAGACGCGCCCCTCCTCCCCTTCCTCTCCTCGCGCCCCCCCCCTCCCTCTCTTTCTCTCCTCCTCCGCTCTCGTAGCGGACACGTGTCGACGCCCAAGGGCGGAGCACAAAGAAATCTTCCTTACTCGTCCCAAGCGTCTCCCCGCTCTCCTCCCATCCCGCCCCACCTTCAACGTTCCACCTGCTTCCGGCTCACACCTGAGCCCTTCTCAAGCTCGCATGCACGAAAGAATCGAACCGGGCCGTAATCGAAAAAACTCTACCCGCCTGAGAGAGGATGGCCCAGGAGGGGGGCCTGCCGGCCCCAGAGGTGCTTCCCTTCCCACAGTGACCTCGGGCGCTCACGCGTGGAGAAGTTGCGAGTCGAACCCCCCGCCCTCAGGGCCAGCTACCCTGGACGCCCTCAGGGCCAGCCCAAGCAAGCCAAATCGTCCAACGCGTTGGACATTCCAATACTTCTGATGTATTGCCGTTCTCTGTCTCAACAGCGTCCAAGACAGACAAAGAGGCTCCCGATATCGCCACGAGGCGACCTTACAGTCCTCATGAGACCCCTGGACCCGAAGGAGCACCTGCGCCTTCCCCACAATGTGGCCCCCAAGACCGCCAGCAAGCCCATAAAAGCCCCCCACGAATACTCAGACGAACCGAAAGAGTAACCCTGAACCGCTCCAGAAGCTTTCAAGAAGCCACTCAGAGATTCGCAAAAGGCGCCCCAGAGACCATCGCAAAAGGCCTCTGCTGCGCCTGCCCCCGCCTCTTCCGTCTTTGATTGTACCGTTCAGCGTCGGCGAAACCGGCCACAAGGCCTTTGCAACATCCTAGCACGGACAGCATATGTCCGCAACTGGAGCAGACGCAGTAGCAGTAATGGTCATTGTGACCCAATGCAAGCGAAAACCACGCTACAACTCTCGAAAGACACGACACAGAGGAGACGTGCGAGAAACAATGCACGGGCGAGGGAAAAAATAGTCCTGTACAAGAAAGTACATCTGAACGTGGTCCCATTGCGCTGAAGAAAATACAATAGCAAAGCTGAGAGCATGCGGCCGCTCTCGTCGTAATGCCGTGACACCTTCAAATTAAAGAGGTATCCCACTCGCTTATCCCCCGGTTGCAAGATGTCGATATCGAACTTCCGCTCGAGCGTCACCTCTTGAGATCCACAAGCGTCTCTACCCAACATTTTCACGTTCATCATACCCCTCTAGGCTTCAAACTGGAACGGCCATCCACAAGATACAGAGCAGCTACTCGCGGCTTGCCGACTGTTGCATGCGATGCGACAGGACCAGCCTGCATGCTTCGGTTTGGCCCCTTCCGCGCCCCCCCCCCTCGGGCGGGTGGTGACGAGGGGTGGCCTAGACTAGAGTAGATGCCTCCTGGATGGGGTCGGAAAAGATGTTGTCGGAGGACCGCGCCGCATCGTCGATACATCGGCGATGTATCGGCGATGCATCGGCGATGCGCCGGCGATATATCGAGGACGTCAGCGATGCATCGGCGACGTCGACGGGAAGCAAATCGGGCTGCACATCGAGCCGCATCGGCGATGCATCGCCGATGCGGCGCGATCCTCCGACCCCATCTAATCCGACCCCATCTAGGAGGCCTAGATGGAGGGTGGTGAAGAAAAACGTCCTAAAGGAGCCCTCTGGGGGCCCTTTTTGGAGCCAGGGGGGGTCCCAAAAGGGGCCCGTCAGGGGCCCCTTTGGGGACATGTTCTGCACCCCCGATTTACGTCAACCCCCCATTGCCACCCGCCGGGCCCCCGCGAAAACTGAGCAACAGAGGTCGCTCTGGTGAAGGGTCGCGCTTACGCGGAGCCGTTGCGTGAGCAGGAAAACGCCGCAGAGCTGCCCGATCGCCCATGGACCTGCGCGGCAGCAGACGGGGACCGACAGCAGCTCCTGCCCACGACTGCCCAATTGGAGGCTTTGCCTTCGTAGCGGTCTCTTACCTGTTTGTGCGGGAAAATGGCGGGTACGGGATCCTTCGCCGCAGGCGGTGCTCGGGGTTGCCTGGGGTTGGTCAGGGTTGCCCGGACGGGCACTGGCGTTGCGTGGGGTCGCCTGGTGTTGTCCAGGGCTGCCCGTACAATGCCAAGCAATGCCAAGCAAAGCCAGGCCATGCCAAGCAACGCCAAGCAATATGCCAAGCGACGCCAAGGAATACCAAGCAATGCCAAGCAATGCCAAGCAACAACTGCAGGCAATGCCAAGCAATACCGAGCAATGCCAAGCAGTGCCAAGCAATGGCTTGCATGCAATTGCCATGCATTGCTCGGAACTGCTTTGAATTGCTGAGGCAGAAAGAGGGACCCAAATTGAGATCGCGCCAGGCTCACGAGCAGGACTCGCCGCTGGTGTCGCCGAGGATGTTTCCCCCTTAAGACGGACGCCGCCTGCCCAGCAGCGGCCGCTGTCGGCTTTGGATCGCAATCCCTGTTGGGCAGCGTGCCCACTTCTTGCCCGCTCCCATTTCAGCCGTGCCAGTCCCCCCTGAGCCTACGCCCCCCAGTCGTTGCCCCCGTGGCTTCCGGGTCATAACTCGGGTCTCCGGCGGCCGTTCGGGACGATCCGGGAATCCCCGGAACGCCATCGGCGAGGCGCAGCTGCTGGAGAGCATCCCGAGGCTGGAAAACCGCCGCGAACCAACGAAAACCACCGAAAATCTCAAACCTCGAAAAGGCGCCACGTCGGAGGACGGGGCTGCCACCGGGTCGCCTGATCGTCCCCTGGCTTGCGCTCCCACTTCTCCTCCCCGTCGTTGTTCGCCCAGCCCACGCTGCGCCCGCCGCCGTCTCGGCCTCTGCCTGCGGCTGGGAGGAGCTGTGCGGTGGAATGCTTCTCCTCCAACCACTGCCCCTGCCCTGCGACAAAGCCAGGACTTGCACAACATCGGGCAGGAATAAATCAGGGATCTCTTTGGATCCTGCGGTGTTGGAGGATGTGTCGGGCGCCGCGACCGTTCCAGAGCGCTCCGAAACGCTCTGAGGGCGTTCTGAAACGCTCTAGAACGATTTATTCCCTACCTAGGCTCTGCCTAGAGGGTTCTTACTCTCTTTCTTAAAGGGGCCGGGCAGTGCACACCTCCCCGGGCGGTTCCCCCAGTATCCGCCCCGCGGTTCCCCCAGTTACGTCCCCTTCGCTTAGCGCTGCTTATCTCATCTTAGCTTATCTTATTTAATAGTGGCTTAGTTTAGCTTCATCTCAGCTCACTTCATCTTAGCTCTGCTGAGTTTTAGCGTAGCAGAGCACAGCATAGCATAGCGTAGCATAGCAAAGCGCAGCATTGCATATCATAGCATAACCCAGCATAGCATAGCATAGCGCAAAATAGCATAGCATAGCATAGCATAACATAGCATAGCATAGCGCAGCACAGCACAGCACAGCATAGCAAAGCGCAGCATATCATAGCATAGCATAGCATAGCATAACATAGCATATCACAGCTTAGCATAGTATATCATAGCATAGCATAGCACAGCACAGCATGGCATAGCATATCATAGTTTAGCATTGCATAGCATATCGTAGCATGGCGCATCATAGCATAGCATAGCATAGCATAGCATAGCATAGCATAGTATAGCATAGCATAGCATAGCGCAGCATAGCATGGCATAGCATAGCATAGCAACTAATGCTGCTTTCCTAGGGGCTCCAACTTCTAGGTAGGGTCGCACTGGGGTAATCCCTGTCCTAGCCCCGCCTGATGCCCCCCGCGGAGGAGGGGAGGGGTCGGGAAGGGATCGGCGAGGAAGCGAGGCGAGGCGAGGCGAGGCGAGGCGAAGCGCCAGTCAGTCGTCCCGGCAGGGACGGCCCTACGAGAGCCCGGCGGTGGCGCCGGAGCGCCGAGAAAGAACCTTCGTCGAGGGGGAAGGAGGGAGGAGAAGGACTCAGACCGTGAAGTGGGAGTTTCGCACACAATCCCCACAATTGAAATGAGCCAGAAATTTCGCCTCCAACGCCGACCATGCTTTCTTGTCCGTCGCAATGTGTATCCACCTTTTGTGGTCGTCGTCTCCCTAGTGTGTAGTGACTGTGCGTACGAATGGTGTGATTTCGGCATCCCATCTTTTCCGTTGTCCTCCGTGGCGTCGTAGGGTTTGGCGTGGGTCGTGGGTGTTCGGGGTCCATTGTAGTGAGAACCGCGTCCATCTGTCGTAGTCGTGGGTTGCGACGCGCGATGCCCACCGCCACTTCCGTGTGAAGTATACCGTAGGCCAGTCCTCAACGCCTGCGCGCAGAGCATGCTCTAGGGCTGCGTGCGTCGATCTTCGTATGAATTATCCCCATGGTTACAACCAGTCGTCGTCTTCTCTGTCGTCGGCTCTGTCGTGGTGGATGGGGGAGTCTGCTGCGTCGGCGCTGGTCGCTTCGTTGGTGTCAGTGTCGCGAATGTGGTTTTGTATGTTGCGACGCTTTGGCATCCCGATGATAAGCCCTGAGCATCCTCCGAAGCCAGGAACGCATCCTCCTCCTGACAAGGGATCGGCGAGGAGCCTAGGACGAACAGGGGAAAAGGAAGAGGCTGAGAAGGAGCAGCAGCAGCGGCTGCAGGCGGAGCCGAAGAGAAGAATGGCAGACATTCTCGCTACAGTCGGTGCTCAGACCACCGGTCACATGAGGGTCAGGGCTCCTGCGGCAGTCAGCGCTCACGCACTGCGGGGGAGAGGCAGGCGGAGGACGAGGAGGAGCGGGAGGAGGCGGAGAGGGGGTAGGGACGAGGAGGACGGGAGGGGGAGAGAGGGGAGCAGGAGGAATGGGAGGAAGAGGCGAACGAGAAGGGGGAGCAGAGGGAGAAGAGGGAAGGAGGGAAGGAGGGTGAGCGGGGAGTGGAGCAGGTGGAGGAAAGGGAGGAGGAGCAGACGGAACCTGAGGGACATGAGGGATAGGGCCGGGGGATAGAGGAGGAAGGGGACGGACTAGAGGAAGGGGGAGAAGGAGACCAGGAGGAGGAGGAGGAAGCAGAAGAAGAAGGAGGGAAAGAAGAAGAGGAAGAAGAAGAAGAAGAAGAAAAAGAGGAAGAAGAGCACTTCATCGCGTAGATTTGCAAACCCTGTCGGCTGCCGTCTCCGCCACCCTTGCCACGGCCCTTCGAGGAGAGGTTGGCGACATAGCGGCCGTTGACGTAGCCCCCCCGGCCCGCCATCGCCCCCTATCGAACAACTAGCCAACGGCTTGAAAGGACAATGGCGCCGTTGTTTTGCAATAGGGCTCCCCCTGCATCCGCGACACGCGGCTCCAATTTTGGACGTCAGCCTTTTTCCCGCACCCTCTTGGCATGAACGGCCAAATTCCCCCGAGCTGCAAAATCAGTAAACTCCAAAGAAGATGACGACTTCTGAATCACCAAAGGATTACTTCAAGAAAACATGTGCAAGCTTCCCCGGAGATGATCACAGCAACTACGGAACGTATCGCCAAGAGTAGACAGCTTGCAGACGCCAGGGGGTAGATTCATCGCCACATCGCCAGGGAACACGTGTATCGTCGAAATTCATGATTCATCAAGTGGTCCAAAGCATTTTTTGCGCGTCCCCAGGGCATTCGGGGGATAAGACACTTCCGTGGGCACCTGCAAGCTGGCTGGGGTTCTGGTCTGGCGCGCCTACTAAGGAGAAACGGGCAGAATAAGAAGACGAAGAGGAGCAGCAGCAAGAGGACGGAAGATGAGGAGGTCTGCGGCTGTACTGGGAGCTCACGTTCAACATAATCGAAGACACGAAGAGTTGCACACACCCGCCTCCCCCGCCTCCTCCTCCTCCTCCTCCTCCTCCTCGTCCTTCTCCTCCTCCTCCTCCTCCTCCCTCATCCTCGTCCTCCACCTCCTCCTCCTCCTCCGCCGCCTCCGCCTCCGCTTCCGCCTGCGCCTTCGATTCCTCCTCCTCAATTCTTTTTCCTTAGAACTAACTCCTTCCTGCCGCAACCCGAGTCCAAGTTTAAGGGCGGGCCGGGCGTTTTGCCTGAGACTTCCTCACCTTTTATGACTCTGAAGATGAAAACATGACAACAGTTTCACGGATTGAGGGCGGGTGGTTTTCAAAACGTGGCTCTCGCCTTCGCGCTGCGCACATTAATGCTACAAATGTTTAAGAGCTTCACGGATTGAGGGCGGGTGGTTTTCAAAACGTGGCTCTCGCCTTCGCGCCGCGCACATTCTTTTTTGAAACTTGGCAAGAGCTTCACGGATTGAGGGCGGGTGGTTTTCAACAAGTGGCTCTCGCCTTAGCGCCGCGCACATTCGTTTTCACATTTTGCAAGAGCTTCACGGATTGAGGGCGGGTGGTTTTCAACATGTGGCTCTCGCCTTCGCGCCGCGCACACCTTATTTTTAAGTTGGCAAGAGTTTCACCGATTGAGGGCGGGTGGTTTTCAATATGTGGCTCTCGCCTTAGCGCCGCGCACCTTCGTTTCAACACACTGAAAGGGTTTCACGGGGTGAGGGCGGCTCCTTTTCAAAATGTGGCTCTCGCCTTCGCGCCGCGCACATTCGCTTTAAACATTTGCTAGGGTTTCCACGGATTCACATGATCAACGTTTCAGAAATTGTGATTTGGAAGGGTTCAGGATTATGCGGGCGCAACAGTTATGTTGATTCGCTGTGATGAAGTCAAAACCCATGGCGTTCTGGCACGATTCTGGATCGTCACGACGCAGCAGTCTGGTTGATACGTGGCGTTGAAATCCCTGAGCAATGTTTCGGCACGCTTCAGGCTTCAGGATCTTCAAACTGTTGTCTTCCAACGATGGAGCTCCCTCAACGGAAATGAACTGTTGTATGGGGCCTATGAAGAAGGAGCATGGAGGGAGGGTTAATTCCAACATCGTTGATGGCTCTTGGGTTTCCACTGGTCCTCCTCCTCCTCCTCCTCCTACTCCTCCTCATCCATCTCATCCCACCTCCTCAACCTCCTCCTCCTCCGCCACATCAATATTCTCCTGCCCATCCCCTGCGTCCGAGAGGGGGGCGTCCAAAAGGGGGTGTCGCAATCAGGGCCCCGAGGCATGTGTATTTCTAATTTGCATTTTCCTGCCTGCAGGATCACGAATCTCCTCAGAAAGCGTGGTCGACGGATAGTTCGAACACAGCACGCTCAGTCTACCCGACCGACGGGAGACGTCAGAACGTACTGTCGTCCAAGGATCTGCCGATGCGCGCCACGCGGTCGATCAAAATGCCGCTCTGTCTGTTCGACTCCGGGAGCCCTGACCCCCCCCAAAAAAATGTCATCCGCAGGATTCCGCTGGCCTTCCGCCAGCTTCCGCTGGCTAGGCCGCAAACGTCGTATTCTACTGGCTTCCACTGGCCTCCGACGAAGGCATGATGCACCGAAGGCGAGCCCTTTCTGAAGCGCCTCATCTTTGCACCGAGTGTATCTTCCAATTGCATAATTACTCATCATGGTGCCCATTCTCATCATCATATTGCAAGCTTTTTCTGGCACGTGCCGCTCCATGCAGGTCGAGCCCGACCGGAAGAATCCCTGCGACTGTGGGCGAATCTGACGCCATTTGGATCCCGACTCCCCCCTCCCACCTTGGCCACTCCCAGTCTCCGAATGCACTGCCTGCACATCGGGAGACGAGCCCCGGCGCGCGGCGAGCGCAAGATCGACCCCCAACCGCTCGTGAAAGGGGCACGACACCGCACGACCCAGCGCCACGCGGCACGGCGAGGCAACTCACTATATAAGCACAGCGCAGCACAGCACGAATCGACTCGGGCCGGGTCCACGCCAAGATGCAAAACTGAGACGAAGCCAAGACAAAAGCAACGTCGGACGGGGACTCCTCGGGACCTCTGAGACGGCTCTGGAAGATTTCTCGGGCGCCGCGGCCTTCTCGCAGCGTTACGGAACGCTCTGATAGCGTTCCGGAAAGCTCTGGAACGATTTATCCCTGCCCTACTCCCGCTCGAACAGCAGCGGCATGCAAGCATCGGGCTAAACGGATGGTCGGAAAACCGAATTCGAATCGGATCGAAGCGGCCGACATTGATGCAGAATAGAGTCGGCTGGGTCGAAATAAGCCCTGCACGGAGGAGGGGAGAAAGAGGTGATGAGGTGGACCATCGGCCAAAAGCCAGTCCAGCGGGCCTAGTCAGGTCCAGAATCGGCGGCCCAAGTCAGAGGCCTCCTCAAAATCCTCAGCGTCCGCATCACGCTCGAGGAGGCTCGCGCCCAAGGCACAGACGTCTGCGAGCCCATTCTCTTCGAGACCGAACGCCCTCACCACAGCAGCTCGGGAAACCCCCCTGCCATCGCGTCCTGAGCCGCCGTGCTGGGGAAGTCGCGCTCGCATGTCCTCGGGAACCCTGGTGGGCAGATCAAGGACAAGACAAGGCCCTTCAGACATTATTGTAAAGTGGGCCAGCGGCCGCCCTTGACTCGGCGAAGCTGCTCACTCTGGCCCGAGAGCGCGCGTTCTCGGAGACACGGCCGAAGGAGGGACCGAGTCCGCGAGAAGTTTCGCCAACGCGGTTGCCGCCGAGCCGCCTGCTACCACAGCCCCCGTCGCCTGGAGAACCTCAGAGTCGGCCCCGTCGAACAACAGAGTCCTGACCCCAGACCATATCGTCGCCAAGCCCCCTCGGGAATACAAGTTGAAATCCGATTCGCGAGCCGCCTCGAGCAAAGCCGAATGCCGAGCGTGCTCGTATCGTTCCTGGAAAACGAACAGTACCGCGGCACTCTGAGTGCCCATAGACCAGCACAATGCAACCACGAAATTGTGACCCATCCTGCACGTCCGCAAGCCGTCTTGGGCCCACTCCCCCAGAGAAACTCCACGTTGCGGGCCCGTTCCCAATCCCGACGCATCGGCTGGCTGAGTTTACTCCGCAACTTCATGAACAAACACAATAACCCGATCGGCCTCGCCCCCCTCCCTTCAGGCATCGGGATGAAAACGATGTTCGTGACCCAATCTAGGATCCATCCGGGGTTATTTTCGAAGGACTGGTGAATGCACGCTATCCTTAGCTGACCGGCGGCTGGAGGACCCACTTCGGGCGGAACTTACTCCAGACCTGACCTGCACCTTCAGAATGGGACTGACATGCTTCCTGCAGGGCCTCAAACGCGATGAGGGTAAGCGCGGTCTCGCACATGCCCCGAACCCAGGCGAGCAGGCCTCGCGGCTTTTTGGAGCCCACATTGACAGCGATACGCCCAGGAGAGCAGCGATTGCTTGATCGCCGTGAGCGGGCAGCCCTCCAGGATCGCCTTCCAAACGCCAATGGAGATGGTTCCGCGACCCTCTTCTTGTCGCGGGCGCGAGGAGCCCCAACCCCCACCCCCGTTCGCCGACCCCTTCGCCCAAGTCCTCCATCGGCGGCAACGCTCTCGGGCACCAGCTCGTTGAAGGAAGGTTAAATAATTGACCCACCGCTGCCGCGGGGGGGCCAGCCTCGTCGACTGCGCCACTGCGGCGGCGACCGAAAAGACGGCGCGCAAACTGCCTTAGCGGGCGCCCCGCAGTATCCTCGCGACGAAACCCGCGACCCTTGGACCAGAACAACTGGGCCGACGTTGGCACGCCCGACGCGCCAAGCCGAAAGCAGGCACCCAGGGCGCAGAGAGTCTCTAGGGGGGCCTTCTTCATCCGCGGGTCCAAGGACCTCCCTTCCCGGTGTGGGGCTGCTCGCGAGAGTCAGGGATGTCGCACAGCGCCCTCAGCCAGGCCTTAAGAGCTCCGGGAAGATCCGCGGGACTCTGATCAAGGGCCTCGCGCCAGACACCGTCTGGCGGAAACAATTGGGGCTCGCCAGCAAGAAAATGGGGAAAGACCTGAACTGCGCGGGCCGGAGAAAAAAACTCGCCTTCACCGCCAAGCGCTGGAGCGCCGCGCCCACTTGCGCGCAGGGCGAAATTGAGGCCGACGGCAGCGCCCCCACAACAGAAAAGCCATGCCGAAGAACCCGAGCCCCAATGAAGTAATCTAGCTCCCTCCGCACCTTCACCCATGACTCGCCCCCGCCCCCCCCGCCCGCTTGCGCCGCGTGAACCGCGCGGGCTGGCCGGCCTCGAGGATGGCACCGACGCGGGTGCTGAGCCAGCCAGACTGGCAGAGATCCTCGGGCGCACAGCTCCAATCGGCCCTTCGCGCCCCCCCTCACCGGCACGCAGTAGATCGACGCGACGAAAAGCCCCGCCGGGATGCCCGCGCTCGCACGCCTGATCGCAACGCGATGGGCCTGATGACCGCCACTCCCGCTGCTGCCCCACCGCTACTCATAGTCGGCCCAGGGCTCGTCGAGGCGGCCCGCCCCATCGAGAAGCACAACCCGTACTTCGGGCCCCGCCCCAAGACCTGCTCCTCGACGCCGACGGCATTGATCCCGGTCTTCCCAACGCGCTTCACCTGCGGGGGCGCGTCGCTGAGGAAGTGAGAAGCTGGCGCAACGTCAACGCGTACGCCGTCGACGAGCCAGTCACGCGCGCCCTCGAAGCCCCCCCGAAGCATCGGCGCCCACCCCCAAGATGACGAGCTCGCCCTGCCCCAGACTGCAAGGGCCTCTCGCGCCCAGGGTTGACCCTGACCGCATCGGGCGCCCGCGGGGGGAGGGGCGCGCCTGCGCGGCTTTCCTTGGGGATAGTTTTTAGGGGCGCCCCCGGCCCCCATCTGAAGAAATAGACGCCGAAGACCTGCTGCTTCGCGCGGCCGCCCCTGCGCTTCCCCCAGCCGGTTCGGGGCGCGGGCTCCCGCGCGGCGGCCCTGGCTCCCCCTGGGGAACACCAGCCTATCGCGGGTTGTTTCCGCGCCGCCGTCTCAGCCTTCGCCGGGCGGGCGAGCGAAAGGCCCAGCGACGGCTTCGCCGGCCCCACTGTAGACATCGACCTTGGCAGCGCAATCGAAGCCCTCGATCTCGCATCCGCCGTCGTCCCCTTTCGCGCCGGGGAGATCCGCGCCGTCTGGCCATCTGTCATTACAACCACCAAGGCAGGCCATCGGGGCGGAGACCTCAGCCTCCGCCGCCGCTGTTGAGGCACGCCCCACCAGCAGGCGACGGGCCACCACCTCCCCCCCCTGGGCACACTGGCGGTGCCATCCACTATGCTGGGAATAATGAACTGCACCCCGCTCCCCAGGTGACCAGTGCTCGCGGCCCCAATGGAGGGTCGATCCCGTCTGCATGGGGGAGGGTTTGGAAATCCGCAGCTGCGCCGCTGGCCACGAGGTGGGCGTGCCCTCAAGTCCTTCGGCTAATCCTCTAAGCTTCAGTCCTTGCTCCTGAGGAGTCTTTAAGGGGCCGGGGGCCCAAATTCTCAAATCTCCCGGGGGTACTTGGCGCGGTCCCCCTGGGCTCTGGCGCATCTTCTTGCGTGACCTGTCGGTCCCAAGATGGCCCCGAGACGGGCCCAGGAGGCCCCGAGAGGCCCCCGCAACGGCCCATTAGGGCCCCGAGACGCCCCAAGATCGCACCAAGACGCCCAAGCCCAAGAAGGCCCAAGAGGCCCCCTAAGGGCCACAACACAGCCCAAGAGGGCCCGAAGACGGCCCCAGAAAAAGGGCCCGAAGGTCATTAGATTGAAGCCCCCCACCCAAAGCCACCCAAAGCCCCCCAACCCAAAGCCACCCAACCCAGGCCAGTGCGTCGCCCTGCTCCCAAACCGTCGACGCACTGGCCTGGACGCGCCGCTGGAACTGCGGCGCCGAGGGGGGGCCCACTACGCGTCCACCAAGTTCGCCTCCTCGAAGCGCTAGATGGACCCAGGGGGCGCAAATTGGTCAACGGCGTCGCTGTTTCTTGGCCGTGTGTCTTGGCCGTGTGCCCTGCAATGAGCTTGGCCACCGCAACCTTGTCTCCGCCAGCCTCGAAGAGACGCTTGATACCCTGCATGAGGTCGTCGTCATCGAAGTCGTCCTCCTCCATGCTGGCGAAGCCTCTCTCCTGGGGGGGGGGCCTGCCGGCCGCTGACCTTCTGAGCCTGCTCCCGCTGACGAGGCTGCATTCCTACCACGAGGAGCACCGTCATCAGCAGCCTGCTCAGTAGCCCGGGTCGCTGGTGTTGTTGCCTCCCTCGCCTGCTCCTGCAGCCGCTGGAGCGTCTCCAGAGCCGCCTTGTCCTCAGCCGAGGAAGCGATCGATTCGTCAAGCCCCGCGAGCCCGACCTTGATCGGATCCTCAGCCTCTTCAAGATGGGCTCGGTGCAGCATCTTGGTGTGCCTCTCAAGCTCCTTCTCGGCGTCCTCGAACGAGGCAGTGGTGTCGACGATGCTCGTCTCGAGCTCGACTTTCTGCTTCTCGAGGGACTGCAGGTTCGTGTCGAATCGCTCCGCCTTGTTTTTGGCGTTTTCGGCCTGATGCTGGGCGGCGATGGCAGACGGCGGCGTGCTTTCGTACTCTCGTACCTTCGTCTGCTCAACCGCCTCGGTCGATGGCTGGCCCATGCTGGCCGAGCTGAGGAAGGTGAGGCCGTGCGCAAAGGTGAGGTCGCCACTGACCGCGCTCTGCTGCTGTGACTGGGACTGGCCCGAACCTCCGCCACTGTGGGCGGCACTGATCGCTTTGATCTTGGCGCGCAACTCACGGATGAGTTTCGCCTGCGTGAGGTTCTGTGGTGCTGCGGGGCCCGCCTGGTTCCGAGATCGCTGTCGTTGTCCGTGTTCATGAGCTCGCTGGGGCCCAAGTACAGGAAAGAACCTATTCCGAAGCACGTCCCTGCAACACTGTCGAGTGCGAAATGAATGAGGAGAGGAGGAGGAAGAGGAGAGGAGGAGGATGATGAGGAGGATGAGAAGGAGGACGACGACAACGCACGAAGGCCCGTCCCCTCTCCTGAGTAACAGCTAAACCGACTGGACAATCTCGATGTGCCCAGACATCCTCCAAAGAAGCCGCAGCATCCCGAGAGGGCCTGGCCACCCGCTGGAGCGGCATGTGGCTCGGACCAGGTCTGCCGGGCAATCGGCGGGTTTGTGTCGTGGCGACCAGGGCATCGCGTCGTCGTCGTCGTCGTAGCCGTCGTCGTCGTCGTCGTCGTCGTCGTCGTCGCAGCCGTCGTCGTCGTCGTCATCGCAGCTGTCGTCGTCGTCGTCGTCGTCGTCGCCTTCTTCGTGGCGACGCGCTGGTGTCTGGCACCGCGTGAATCGCCCCCCTTGAGCGCGCAGCCAAATCCATCCCATCCCTTCCTCTGTCCATTCCAGCTGTCTTCGGACGGCCTAGCGGCCCGGCGAGGGCCCTCGGAGGCTGAAGGCAGGCAAAAACATCCCGTCGGGATGTCTCTGTACGACGCGAGGGAGGCCGGGGCAATCCCCGCCCCCTCGGAGCCCCCGCGATCCGCCCGTCTCCAGGGCGAAGGTGACGTCATGATAGGACTGGCTCAGAATGCGTTTCGGGCATTCCATCTGCAGCCCGTGTGAAACGCTCGGAAGTCATGGAAACCCTGGAAATCCTGGAACGTATCATCGTCGTCATCATCATCATCATCATCATCATCATCATCATCATCACCATCACCATCACCATCACCATCACCATCACCATCACCATCACCATCACCATCATCATCATCATCATCATCATCATCATCATCATCATCATCATCATCATCATCATCATCATCATCAACCATCAGCAGCAGCATAGTCATCATCATCAGCATTATCATCATCTTCATCATCAGCATCATCATCAACATCATCATGATGACATCTTGCTCCTCTGATTCTTCGGCGCCCAGAGCGGCTATGCTGAGGACGGGTCGGGCGAGAAGGAGGAGGGGCAGGGAAGGGGGGGTCAGCGCAGCTCGGGGTTGACAGTGGGGGCGAAGAGCCCTCGGAACAATACACGTATCCAGGGGCGCCGATGGTCCATGCCTTGGGCGAGGCTCCTGGGCGAATGCGTGTGTAATGTCGTAATGCCCGCATCTGGGCTATTCGCACCCATCGTCGCCTCCGAAACTCACGCGGCTGATCTCCCCGGCGCCTCCAGGCGCTGGTGGCTCCGATGCATCGAGGAAGGCGCCCGACGGCGGGTCCGAGACCAGCTACACGCAGCAAATGTCGTACACCACCCCTTTCCCAATCCTCCCCTTCTAAGCCGGAGTTGTGTTTACGACGCAGATGGATCCGCACGGGGAGAGGTGCAACAGTACTTGCAATGGTTGGCGCCTGGATGCCATGGCTGGCGCGCTGGATGCACTAGTTGCGCGTGGGTGAAGATGTATGGTGCGCTCATGTATACAAGAACGTTGCCCGTGAAATAGCTCGTGTCCTACGCAATATCTGCTTACTGTTGCACGCATCAGCATACGACTAATGAACAATTGCACCTCTCACCGCTGATCCATCTGCGCCACCCCCACGGATCCCCTCTGAGCCCGTTCGGCCTCTGAGCCCATTTGGCCGCCGATGGGCGGGCAACCGAACGGGCTCAGTTCCGACAGAGTCGGGGGAATTGAGCACGCTCGGCCCCCGAATGGGCTCGATCGTGGGTCCACTCGGCGGCCGCATGGGATCAGACGCCGAACGGGCTCAAAGGGAACCGTGGGGCAAACCCACTACTCCAACTTGATCTCCTGCCGTCCGACCCGACGCGAAGGGTGAAAAAAGCGCGCCCGCCCCCTGGAAGGGGCTAAGACGAGAACAAATCCGTTCCAGAGCGTTCCAGAACGCTCTCACAGTGTTTCCGGAACGCTCTCACAGAAAGCTCAGAGAAGGCCGCGACGCCCGAGGCATCCGAGTAGACGGGGTCGGAGGATCGCGCTGCACCGCCGATGCATCGGCGACGCACTGGCGATGCACAAGGCGACGTCGGCGATGCATCAGCGCCGTCGGCGTGGGGAAAATCGGGCTCCGCATCGAGCCGCATCGGCGATGCATCGGCGACGCGGCGGGCTCCTCCGACCCCACCTGCCCCGACCCCGTCTGGGAGGCCGTTCGGATGCTCCTCACCCGCCTTGCTCCTCGTCCTGGCGTCGTCCTGCGCCCAGGGCTCCGAGGCTCTGTCCGCCCTCGGCCCGGCGCCGAACCCGCGAGACGGCCGGCCCCTTCGGCCGCCCGCCCGCGGGCGCGCGAGCCTCTCCGGGGAGGGCCCCGCGGCTCATGCCCGAGAGGGGCCCTCCGCCCCCTCTCGGCGCGGAAGGGAGGCCTACTGGGCGTCGTGGACAAGACCACGGCGAGGGGCACTTGCCCAATTTTTCCGCCCCCCCCTCCCCCCGTTTTTGCCGTTCCCCCCGTGCGTGTTTCGGCTTCGTGCGTCTGCCTTTCCGCAAGGTGATCCGGCATGTTTCTCGATGGTCCTCGCGAGCGATGCCGAGCCCTCCGTCCTCTCGAGATGCGGCCCGCCTCCCCCCCGCGCGCCTTCCAGCAGCCGTCCCCCCCAGCGCTGTGCCTGGCAGAGGGGGGCCAAGAGGCGCCCTGCTAGCAACTACAAGCTCCTTGTCCGGCCGCGTTGGCAGCTGCGCCGCTGCCCGTCACCTGGGCCAGCGACAGGCAAGAGGGGAGGAGGAGAAGGAGTAGGAAGAAGAGAAGAAGGAGGAGAAGGAGGAGGCGGGTCTGATGACAGGAAGGGGGGTAAGGATGATGGTGCAGGAAGGGGGGGACGAGAGGCGGGGGAGGGAGGAGGACGCGCAGGAGGGAGGAGGAGGAGGAGGACGAGGAGGAGGAGGAGGAGGAGGAGGAGGAGGAGGAGGAGCGAGCGTCCCAGGATAATTCGGTCCCCGCCTAGGGCCGCTGATTGCGCGCCGAGCCTCTCAGGCTCGCGCTGAGGAAGTCCAGGGCGTCGCTGGCGGGGTTCAGGAGGTCGACCTCGTCGATGGGCGCGCCGACGGAGGGCGCCAGGGTGAACTCGACGGCGTCGATCTCGAGCATGTCAGCAGGATCGTAGTCGGGAAAGGCTGCACCGGACAGATTCATCGCCATGTCAGGGTCCGCCAGCCCAGCTCCCAACAGAGAGCCATGTACAGCATCATGCGGATTGTCAGGGGCGGGTTCATGAGGTGGAGGATGAGCATCCACTGGTTGAACTTCATCACCAGGAGCTGCAACCGTATCTTCATGCGGTCCATGAGGCGGACGATCCCCAGGCGGGTCACCCTGCACACTTGGAACCCGGTGTGCTCGATTCACGGCGTCACGATCAGACGGGGGACGGTCCACAGGAGGAGACGCATGGTCAGGAGGTGTATCGTGGGCCAAGAGTAGAGCTCCTCCCAGCGAGCCATCAGGATAGATGACCTCAAAACCGTGTGCAGCCATCGTCGCATCGAAGTCGTCATCAGTACTTGTGGACTCAGCCGAAGAGCTGCCCTTTCTCTGGACCACCCTCGTCGTGGGTGCTACAGGGCGCGGGGCGCACCGCGAGGAACTGGCTGCGGGGTCGCTGGTCACCGCCTCATCAGGGCCATCTCGAGAGCGTCGTAAAATACGCTGGAGTTGGCGGTCAAACTCCTCATCACTGAGTACTGGCCCATGATGTGGCACATGCTCTTCACCTTGCATCTCAACATCAGACTCATGGTCCGTCAGATTGTCGCCGCCACCCTCGTCCGCGAACATAGCTTCGAGATCCAAAGGAGAGGGGTTCGGGAGACCCTCGTGGTCGACACTGTCGTAATCTTCATCAGGGGGCACCACGTGCAGAGAAAGCTGCCCTCTCGCCTGGCCCGTGATCAGGTTCGGGAGAATGAGGAGGTGCGGTAATGCCACAGGCGGTGTACTCGGGGAGGTCGCCGTATTCTGAATCAGGAAGTCGTCGCGGCTGGCAGCGGACATGCGGTTCGGGTCGGCCCGCCATCCAAGCTTCTTGAGATGCGCCATGGCCAGAAGACGGAGGCGTCGAATCCTCTTCCCATCATGCGCGGGCCAGGGGTCACGAAGGAGACGACGAAGTTGCTCACGAGCAAAGGCGCTGCTGCACCGTCCGCCGAGACACCAATCCAGCGCAAGTTGTCTCCGATTCGCCCAACCGCCGCCCAGGATTTGAAGGTCATCATACCTGAGCACATTCTCCAGGTAGTCAGGACACCATTACATCCAATGTTCGTAGTCCGTTCCGCATGCGTTGATCAGCAGCGACGGTGTCCAAACACGGGCCCAAGCCTCGATCCTGTCCACCAAGGCCTTACGCCGCTCCGCGATCGGTAGGGCAGACTCTCCGGGCGCAGGGATAAAGGATTCAAGGAGCGCAGGAAGATCTTCCTCGTTAATCGTGGCAGCGATCTGGATAGCGCCTTCACTGTCCCAAGCTAGCCCTTCAGAAAGACTGGAAGCACCACCCACAAGGTTGGAACGGCTGGCCGACGAGGCCAAGGAAGGTGGCGATGGAATCGACGCACTCGTCGTAGTTGTATATGAAGTGTTGGTTATGTCCCCATGGGCGGCAGCCAGCGGCCGAAAGATGAGCCCTAGCGCGAAGACGATCATGGATGGAATGTCGTTGGGAAAATCCGTTTGAGCCGCGCTGCTCTGCGGAAGTGACATACTGCATATCGGAGTCGCAGGGCAACAAGAAGCGGTTTGCCAAGCTTCGCATCCCAGAAGCACGGGACTCTCCTGCATCCCACGCGCCACATGTTCCGCCCCATTGACAGAGGGAAAGCCAAGAGATGCCGCACGACCAGACGAAGTAGCAGCAGCGCAAGGTGACGGTGGTGTCGATGGTCGGCAGCAAAGCGATGGCAGTGTTGACCTCGGTGATGTAGGTGATGAAGACAAACATTCCGCAATATCGAAGACGCCTTCGAAGATGTCGAGAGTTGGCATCGATGGTGGGGGGCAGGACAACTCGCTCGACGGCGGGGGGAGCGCTCCAGGTGAAGACGAAGATGCAGAAGAGGAGGGCGATGAGGAACAAGATGGTGTATTTCTTGTGTCAGGAAACACCTGTTCAGCACGCCGAGCACGAAGGGGAGCTCTGGAGGGAGCTGTAGCTCCAAGCTGCGCCGTACGAGTGGCTGTCTTGACAAACGAGCGTGCAGCCTCTTTTGGCCAAGGGTGAGTGGCGGATGAATGGGCAGCGCCAACATAAGTGTAGTACATCACCACGATGTCAAAGATTACCTTGTCCAGTTCGACTGCCGAGCCCAGCGAGCCAAGACGCCCCAGCGGCGAAGACGGGCGCGAATAGCCATTCTCCTGCTCAAGAAGCTGTCGAAATGGTCGGCACTGAAGGTAGTGGTGTACAGCATCAGGTTCTCGATGACATCCAAATCGGCAAGAGATGCGCCCATGCGGCTGCGCTATCCTGTGTGAGGTCGCCCAGCCGTTGGCCACCGTCTTGAAGTAGGCAAACGCCCAGGGCATAGAGCACCCACGAAGGTATTTGAAGATGTGCTCCCATCTGTGTGCGGGAATCATGTGACCACCACTTACTCCGAGCTCAGGAAAACGAAGACTGAGCCTTTTCTCGAAGAAGCGCCAGTGGGTGAGGGCACAGGTGCTTCTTGATCAGCAGGGTGACACAACTCTCAAGGCCCACCGACTTGGAATGTTCATCTCGCCAGCGGTCAGCCTCTACGCTAGCGGCAGCTGTGAAGAGTGCACCCCCCTGCCCCTCTGCCGCCCGTGCCACCATGTGTGTATGGTGTACGCGCTTGTCTTGTTTTGTGGCATGCACGCTGCCCGCCGCTGTTTTGGCCCTAGTCCTAGGGCCCTGGGACGCACCCGCAGTTGGACTGCCGCGCGGTCTTTGCTGAAAACAACTGCACTGACATTGGTAGCGGAGCTGGTAAGCTCCAGCGGACGCACTGCGTGCTCTGCTTCGGTGGTTGTAACCACCCGCGTGGGCCGCCATGGCCGCCAGCCAAGACGGCTCAGACGTGGAGGCTGCGTCCTCCGCAGGCACAGGCCCCCCGGACCTGCATGCGGTCCTGCGTGTGATGGCGGAGACCCAGCGGGAGATCTTGGCCTTGCATCGGGATCGTGGCGACGGCGGTCCCAGACGTACACGTCTACTGCTGTCGCAGGTGAGGCTCCCAGAGTTCGATGGTGGAGTCGGTACGAGTACTAAGAAGTACCGAGAGTGGCGCAAGGAGGTTGAAGTCATCCGCAACCTCAATCAGCTCTCAGACGTGGAGCTGGGCCTGATCATCTACAGTCAAGTGACAGGTCGAGCCAAAGAGCTCATCGAGGTGCTTGACGCGTCGGACCTCCGACGCGAGGAGACGCTCGAGACCATCTTTGCTATCTACGACGACGCCTTCGAGAAGATGGATCACGAGGGCCTCGATCAGGTGCATCAGGATTGGGAGCGAGCACACCGTCGAGCTGGGCAGCCGATCATGGATTGGACCACGTACTTGCGCAAGAAGCGCATGGAGTTGCAGCTCGAGGATCCGACTTCAGCGATCAGCGATCGCGCATTGGCAAGCAAGATGCTTCGTGGCGCTGGACTGTCGCAGAAGGAGCGAGCGCAAGTGCTCTTCAACTGTGGCGGCATCTACGACTCGAAGCGGATGGAGGTCGTGCTGAAGGCAGCCTACTCGAAGGTGCACGACACCGAGAAGCGCTCAGTGCTCCCTCGCCGCTCGCCGTTTGCGGCGCAGCGTGAGCACGGGCGCTCCTCTGGGAGTTCGGGCGGTCGCTATCCGCACCCTCCCATGACTCGTAGGCCGTGCGTGCTGCGAGGACGCTCTGGTCAGCACGTACACGAGGTAGAGAACGGCGAAGACTACGATGAACACCACGGCGACTTGGAGGAGCCGCAGCATGACGAAGATGAACCAAACGACCAGGACGAAGGAGATCTCGGAGGGGCCGAGGGCCCCTTCTTCGAGGAAGGCGCCGAGGTCGAAGAGGAGCTGGCGTCGGACAACGACGGGCCAGATGACGAGGAGTACGAGGCACCGGAGGATCTTCAGGAAGCGTTCTTGGCCGGCTGGAGGGCCAAGCAGAAGACGGCGGTACAGCGTCAGAAGCGCGGGTTCGTTGCTCCTCGGCAGCGGGACCCCAAGAAGATCAACGCTAGCGGCTCCTTCCAGGCTGGTCGGAAGCCGACAGACCAGCGCAAGGCTAACAGCCGGTGTGCTGACTGCGATCAGCCTGGCCACTGGCGCGGCGACCCAGAGTGCCCCAAGGTGAAGAGTGGCGAGCGCGAGCCGTACAACAAGATCGGGCCTAAGAATGGCCAGCCAGCGTCGCCCAACCAGCGGAGCTCTGTGAAGCCGCCGGCGCCTAGGCAGGTGCATGGACCGATCGTCCACTGGGTTGGCATGGCAGGCAGTGCCGAGGAGCGTCGTGGCCGCGCTCCATGGCGCCGTGCTCCCCAGTCGGTGCCTGCCCAGAGGCATCCAGTGGAGGGTCGAGCGGGCGCGCCAGAGCGGATCATTATGCACCCCAGCCAGGCCCAAGAGCATGCCTGCGCCGAGCCTACGCCGGGGCGCCGACGATGGCCCAGGGCCCGCACAGAGCAGTGATGAACGTGCGCGCGCCCGTGCCAGGCGCGGGGAGGATCAGGAGGACGAGGATGCTGTCGTGCGTTGCCATCGCATTCTGGCCAACACCCACGCAAAGGGGCACAGCGTGGAGTTGGAGTTTCCTGACCTTGCCACGGTCCATCACATCGTGGAGCGCGTGACGAACAAGAAGCCTACCTTCTTCAAGCAAGGCCGCTTCGAGAGCCTCGACTTCGTCCAGGGTCGGCTCGTGCGCCTGCAGCTGACCACATCGAGGCCTTGTACGGCGGCTGAGGTGGATCTCGACGAGATCACGGCAACTATGTTCAAGATCGTGATGGGCGGCAATCGTGATACCAAGCCCCGTGACGATCGGCGCGGTGAAGGCGGGAGTCGTGACACCAAGCAGCGTGAAGATCATCATCGAGATCGTCGTGGCGACCGCCAGCGTGATCAGGGAGCTGTTCTTCGCGAGCCTCGTGCCCCTCCTCCGCCCGAGGCGGAGGCTTCCTCGCGTTCAAGGTCGCGGAGTACACCAGAAGGCCGCGGTGTGAAGAAAGAGAAGCGGAGTCCACCAGAAGACCGCGGTGAGAAGGAAGAGAAGGAAGAAAAGAAAGAGAAGAAGAAGAAGGCGAGGAGCAGCAAAGAAGAGAAGAAAGAGAGAAAGAAGGCAAGAAGCAGCAAGGAAGTGAAGAACGAGGACGAGGCCAGCGAGGATCCTGAGGCCACCGAGGACGACAACGACCAGCGGCGTGAGGATAAGGAGGTGCCGTTCACGCCAGAGGAGATGGACGAGATCTCCTGCAGCTGGTATCCGCGTCAGGATATCTTCAGGGATTACCTGACGCCGCCAGCAACCATCCACTTCATCACTAAGAACGACCGCATCGTGCGCCTCAATCTCTACACGCGCCGCTGCGAGAAGCCAGATTTCTCCTTATCCAGCGGCCCTGCGAGGGTCCATCCTGTATACGTGGTGGAGGCGTCGGCGAAGGGAACATCGAAGACCAAAGAATCCCCAGACGGAGCTGTGCCTGGACTAACGTCTGCCGCTCCGACTGGGGAGGCCGCCGCTGTCCCTAAGGAAGAGGACTGGGCCATGGCAGGAGCCTCCGAGGAAGTGAGAAAGAGCGAGGAAAAGAAGCGACTGGAGGTTTTGCAGCGTGATAAAGCTGAGTTGCTGGATCGCCTCGCGCTGATAGAGAAACAGGAGATGGAGATGCACGCCCGATTGAACCCAGGCGAGGTCTACGACGGCCTACAGAAGCGACGTGAGCAGGCACCTCCGCCAGGGCGTAGCCTGCCCACATCTCCTGAGCAGCAGGGAGTCGGAAGCGTGTGGAAGAACATGGAGGCAATACGACGACGTGTCCACCTTCCAGCGCCTCCAGGAGCCGCGAGCTCAGGTGCCCCTGCCGCTGCGACGGCATCTCCAGCTGCATCTGGAGTCCCGCGTGTAGTCACCGCCTCTGGACGGAGCTACGTCATGAGTGTCGGTGCCACGCAGAGTGACCTGGAGAAGCAGCAGATGCATCGAGCCATGTACGACTCTCAGTTCGACGGCGAGAGGCTGGTTCCAGGCCCGAAGGCGAAGTTCGACCCAGAGCTTATGCAGCAGCAGGCTGAGTGTGTTCATCCTGTGGGCGAGTTGAAGTGGCAGTCAAACGGCACCGTGATCTTCGCGAAGTGCAAGAAGTGTTCGCTGAAGTCGGTGATTCATTACACGCTGGAGAAGCCCAAGAAGGATGAAGGGGAACCTTCCAAGAACACCCCAGACGGAGCTGTGCCAGGACTAACGTCTGCCGCTCCGACTGGGGAGGACGTTGCCGTCAAAGGGGGCGCGGACCCCTGGGCAGCAAAGGGCGCAGACCCTTGGGCAGCAAAAGGGGGATCTGCGGCCCACATGGTCACCACCCGAGAGGAGTGCCCCCGCAAGGTGGTAGATGAGCAGTCCGTTATGCTTGTTGTCTTGCCCGCGGGGCTGGCTATGATTGACACGGGCTGCAAGCGGGCTGTCGGTGGACGCCCGTGGCATGTCGAGCTGCAGAAGACTTTGGATGCCATGGGCGTGCCGTACCACAGCATCAATCAGCGCGAGTACTTCAAGTTCGGCCCAGGCGTGCCGCTCTTGTCAGAGCGTGCGTGGTGCTACACAGTCGGCATCAACGGTACGCAGGGCGAGGTTGTGATCTCCGAGGTCGATGCCGAGGTGCCAGGTCTCATCGGCCCTGATGAGATGGCAGAGTGGGACGCAGCAATCAGCTTCAGGAGCGGTACTTTCACGGCGAATGGTGTGACCAAGCCGTTGGTCCCGGCTGCGTCCGGGCATCCGTGCGTGTCATTGCTGGATTTCCCGGCACCGGTCACGAGTGCCTTCCCCGTCGGACAGTCCGAGGAGCAGGACGAGCTCGCAGACGAGATGTTCAGCGGAACTGCGAGTCACGAGGAGAAGGATGAGCGCAGCGTCGCTGAGACCGTCGAGGAGGAGGACTCGCACGATTCTGACAGCAACGACGGCCAGGACGCAGGCGACTCAGAGCTGAGCACATCCCACTATCACACCAGCGACCCAGAGTCCGCGGAGACGGCATCGAGTGACGAGGAGGTTTTCATGGAGAACGCGGACAACGAGGTTTTCATGACGAAAGGTGCTCGCAGGCACGTCCGGAGCAACCTGAAGGAGCTGGAGGTTCTGATGACCGAGGAAATGGCGAACAGGAAGCTTCGGGCTGATCAGCAGGAGCAGGACGCCCTCAGGTACTACCAGGAGGAACGTGCACTGCCCTTTCAGAAGGAGACCCGGCGGCGGCCGGGGCCCTGGAGGATCGTAGAGGTCTTCGCATGGGCTTGCCAACTCACGATCCTGGCGGCGAGCATGGGATGGGACGCCCACCAGCCCATCGCAGCGCCAGAGTTCGACCTCCTGACGGTCCAGGGCAGGAACGAGGCACGGGCGTACCTGGTCGCAGTGGACCCAGACTTCGTGGCTTTGTCCCCACCTCCTACGGCATGGAGTCGGATGCAGAGTGTCGACCAGCGAAGGCCTATGCGAGTGCGCCGGCAACGCCGAGAGCGGACCGAGTACCGCATGTTGCTCTCGTTCACGGACGAGGTGATGCAGTGGCAAGCTGCAAGGGGACGCGCAGCCATGGTAATGGACCACGCGCAATCGACAATCTGGAGCCAGCCACCCGTGAGTGCAACGAAGTCGAACCCAGCATTCGAGGACGCAATCTGCCTCAAGGACACCACGAGAGTGTTGGCGAACCCTGGGGTTTGCACGGCCGTGCGCGGGAGCTGCGCAGAGGAGTTCGGCACGGCTGTGATGAGCGGTGCCGCGGATCATTTGGCCTGGCAGTTCGAGAACTCGAGTTTTCCTGCAGCGCAACTCCCTGACCCCACGGAGGAGCCCAGGAGTTATGGACCCGAGCCCGCGGAGCATGGTCACGAAGAGATTCCAGGGGACGTTTCGGAGAGACCTGAGTGGGGCAAAACACCGCAGGAGGTTCGAGCAGAGATTCGCGAGGCACTGCAGAAGACGGTGAAGGAGGAGTCCATGCAGCACCCTGCGGAGGAGGAGGAGGTTGCAGCCTCCTGGTCAGAAATGGAGCTTCCAGAGGTGGTGCGGCAGGACATCATGATGAAGATTCCGCGAAGTACGCGACGTGCTGTGCGCAAGGCCCATCGCGGTCTTGGACACCCCAGCCGACCGACGTTCATCAAGATGCTGCGTCTCGGCGGTGCCACACCTAACGCGTTGGCATACGCGAAGCATTGGCAGTGTCCGACTTGTGCTGAGTCGGAGGCGCCGCCCCGTCCGGTGCAAGGGACGGCGGATGTGCGACCATTCGGCTTCAATGTGACGGTTGTGATCGACGTGAAGTACCTACGGGACGCGGCCAAGGAGCAGCTGGTGGTCCTCAGCATGGTGGATGCTGGTACGGGATGGCACTGCGCCTGCCTTCTCAAGAATAGGACGGCCAAGCACGTAGCACGCCAGATCATGAACGAGTGGTTCAAGCATTACGGCGTGCCAGAAAACATCGTGATCGATCAGGGCGGCGAGTTCGAGGGCTACTTCAACGCGTTGATGGAGCAGTTCGGCATTAATACGAAGACGACGGGAGCTCATGCAGCATGGCAGCATGGCCTGGCCGAGCGCCACGGAGGATTGCTCGGCACTATCTGGGGCAAGGTGGTGCACGAGTTCCACGTCCAGGGCAAGTCGATGTCTACTGTGGCCCTGGCTGCCATCATCAATGCGAAGAACTCGACGATCAGCCGCAATGGATTGACCCCGGAGCAGGCTGTCTTCGGGCGGATCTTGAACTTTACGGAGGTGACTAACAGGGACGACGATGAGGTTCTCATGTCGGTCCTCGGCGCCAAGGGCATAGCTTGGCGTTCGCCCCAAATCCGCACCGCAGCAAAGATGATGTTGCTGGAGCGCGACGCGACGGACAAGGTGCGGAGGGCGCTGCTACGACAGGCGCCGACGGTCGTCGGTGATCTGTGCCCAGGATCGAGGGTGTATTTCTGGGCACCGAATCCGTTCAAGGGACGTCGTCGGCAAGATCCTGAAAGATGGCGGGGTCCTGCGACTGTGATCGCGAAGGAGTCCAACAGCCGTTACTACGTATCCTGGCGTGGTCACGTGCTACTTGTTGCTCGTGAGCAGCTCCGGCACGCCTCCTCCCAGGAGGCCGCAGCTGCGGAGTCCATCCAGACGGACGTGCGACTGACACAGCAGCGAGATGACCGCGCTTACCACGACATCGTGGACGTCACGCCCAAGGTGAAGGTTCAGAAGGTGAAGAAGACGTTCTTGAAGAAGGAGCGTGACCGACATGGGGAGCTCGAGGGGTCCAGGCAGCCTCGTGTGGACCTGAGGGCCCTGGACGCCATTGAGGCACAGGCCAAGGAGGAGGAGCCGCCTGAGCAGCAGCAGCTGCCGCAGCTTCCCCCTCCGAAGAGGGAACGTTCTCGTTCCCCTCCAGGGCGGATATCCTCTGAGGTGTACCCGAAGGCCTCTCCGGGAGCATCGGGCTCTGGCGGCCCTTCGGTGCCGCCGATTCCCAGAGACGATTTCGAGCTTGAGCGAAAACGGAAGTTCCTGGTAGATGACGTGCCGATTTGCATCAAGAAGACGCGTCTGCAGGCTGCTCCTACGAGTGGTTTGCCGGCCCTCCGCGAAGTGGCCATGAACGCCGTTGTGCACTCGGGGCCTCAGGAGTGGTTCGACCAGAATGCCTTGGATGGTGTCTCCACGCTCGTTCAGAAGGTCGTACGAGGAGTACGTGTACACCGAGAGCCACGGCGGAGACTCTATGATCACGACCGCCACCGGGAGTGCAATCGCCTCTCGGTGATGCTCTCCGCTACGGGCCAGTGTGCCTACAAGGACGACGGCGCGAACCGTACCAACGAGCGCACGGAGGACAGCTGGGTTGGTCTCACGCTTTTCTACCACGACAAGCCGGACGCTCATGCACAAGGGGTGTACTATTTGGACACTCCGGAGGGTCTTGTACGACAGCCGATGACTTACGAAGAATGGATCAACGTGTCATCTGTGTATGACGCATGGCTGCAGGAGGCCCGGTACGAGCACGACGTGTTCGCACTCGTGATGAAGCAGAACGCGAAGGAGCTAGACCCACGTCACTTCAACCAGCACGAGAAGGCTAAGTTCGACGAGGCCGATGCCGCCGAGTGGCGGCAATGGATCGCCAACAACACGGTCGAGCTGGTCACCGAGGAGGAGGAGAAGAGCATCCCGAAGGACAAGATCATCTCGGTGCCCATGCGTTCGGTTCGCACGAACCGGGGGCGAGGGCTGGAGCTGGAGGCGAAGTCTCGCTTGATCATCCCTGGCCATCTCGATCCGCAGCTTGGTCTATTCAGGACGGATTCGCCTACTACTTCCCCTTTGGCTGTGCTGGTGTGTGCGTCTATCACAATGGCGATGGATTGGACATTCGAGTGTTTCGACGTAGCGACTGCGTTCCTGTCCGGGCTGAAGCTGGAACGGGAGCTGTATGTGAGGGCTCCTAAGGACGGGCTTCCAGCCGTCGACGGTGCTGGATGGCCAGCCGTGCGGCCTTATGCGTTGCTGCGCTTGCTGAAAGGGGCGTACGGTCTGACTGAGGCGCCTCGGTTGTGGTATCTCCGAGCCCGCCAGGTGTTGACGGACGAGGTCGGTTTCGTGGAGCTGCGCTGTGCTCGAGCTGTCTTCGTTTATCGAATGAAAGACAAGTTGATCGCTATGTTGACCTTGCACGTCGATGACGGCATGCTGTTTGGAGACCCACACGATCCCCAGTACCAGGAGGTGAAGGCGAACATCAACAGTCGTTTCAACATCAAGCACTGGAAGAAGGGCAACGACAAGGAGGCAATCGCCTATCTCGGTGAGGAGTGGTGGCGCCACCCCGATCACATCGAGATCAGCATGCACGAGTACATCGGCAAGCTGACGAAGCACCCCCTTGCAAGGGGTGACAACGAGGAGCGGGAGATGACTCCCGAGGAGCACCACGACTACCGGAGCTTGCTCCAGAAGGTGCGGTGGCCTGTCGCACGCGTGGTGCCACAACTCGCGTATAGTGTCTCGGCGCTCGCACAGAAGGATCCGAAAGGTCGGAGGTTGCTGCACCTGCGAGTGCTCAATGACATCATCGACCGGCTTCAGGACTACGACAAGAGAGGTCTTGCGACTCTCCGGATCCGCCGTGTGGACATCGAGCGCTTGCAGGTGCTCACGCTTATGGACGCTTCGTTTGCGAAGGAACCCGGCTGTAAGAGCCAGATGGGGTTCATGAGTATGATTACGGACACCCGAGTTTTGAAGGAGCTAACCGTATGCTGTCTAGTGGAGTTTCAGAGCAGTACTATTACACGAGTTGTTGGATCTACGATGGCCGCAGAATCTGCGGCTATGTCCGTGGCTTTGGATCGGCAGCTTTACCTCAGGCTGCTGATTGAGGCAATCTTGTACGGGGAGCCGCCCTTGCAAGGGGACTGGAGGCTGGCGCTGAAGGTTCCAGGGGCGCTCGTGACGGATGCGAAGTCGCTCTACGATCACACGTCCAAGATCGGGTCGATGCCGGTGTCTCGGCAGACCCTCATTGACTTGCTGGTGGCCAAGGATTTGATAGAGCAGGAGGCCATCAAGTTCAAGTGGCTGCCTAATAGCCACATGCTAGCGGATGTGTTGACAAAAGCCGTGCAGCCTAACGAGGTACTATCGCAGTTCCTCCGCCACGGCCTGTTCAGCATGGTGCCTACTGCTGAGCAAGAGGATGAGGAGGCACACCGTCTGCGGCTGCGCCGCGGACAGCGTGAGCGAGCCAAGGAGCGGAAGGCCCAGCGTCGGGTCGCCGTTCCAGGGCCTGCGAGCCCGTGAGGTCCTGATTGCAGTTGCTGATGGACCTAGTGAGGGCTACGGTGAGGTACGCATATCTTTTGAGTTGATCGTCTGGAGTAGTGTATCGAGATATTCATATTCGTGTATTTATATTTTGAGCCTCAGGCCGCACCTTGCTTGAGGTGTCTCATGCATATCTTTTGAGTTGACAGTCTGGATTGGTGAATCTAGACATTCATGTTTATATTTCGAGCCTCAGGCCGCATCTACTTGAGGTGTTTCGGCCCGAGGGCTGATATACATTATAATTGCGTGCAGCGTTGCCCTTTCAGAGGGAGCGGCATCGGGGCAGCATTGTACTCACCCAGTGTGAAGAGTGCACTCCCCTGCCCCTCTGCCGCCCGTGCCACCATGTGTGTATGTTGTACACGCTTGTCTTGTTTTGTGGCATGCACGCTGCCCGCCGCTGTTTTGGCCCTAGTCCTAGGGCCCTGGGACGCACCCGCAGTTGGACTGCCGCGCGGTCTTTGCTGAAAACAACTGCACTGACAGCAGCAAGATGATCATGCGAGTAATCAGGAGGAGGAGGAGGACGACGACGACGAGGTCAACGACGACGAGGTCGAGAATGACGACGAGGACGACGACGACGAAGACGACGACGACGACGAGGACGACGACGTCGACGACGACGAGGACGACGAGGAAGACGACGACAACGAGGAGGACGACGACGAGGACAAGGACAACGCCGACGCCGACGACGACGACGACGACGTCGACGGCGAGGATGTCGACATCGACGACGTGGACGACGACGACGACGACGACGACGCCGACATCGACGACGACGACGACGACGACGACCACGACAGACGAGGACGACGAGGAAGACGACGACGACGTCGACGGCGACGACGACGACGACGACGACGTAGTCGTCGACGATGACGCCGTTGAGGACGACGATGACGACGACGACGACGACGCAGGCGACAATGAGGACGAGGACTAGTCAGGAAGAGGTCGACAGAAGGAGGGATGGGAGAGATTGAAGGAGCCCAGGGACGCACAACTAAACAGACACGAGTCCCAGGATTCCCCATATCTTCCATATGGTCTGGATGCTCGTCTCGCCCTCCACTTCACGCATCGGCGACAGTTTGTGCCTGTGTTTTTTCCTCCTGAGGGAGGGGGAGGCAGTTGGGCGTCGCTTCAGGCCCGCTTTGGGGCCCGAAAGGCCCCCTGAAAAGTGCCAGGAAGGGCCACGTTCCTGCAGCCCTCGCTGCCCCTCATTTATCGAGTAGGGGATCGGCCGTAGAATTGACTTGCCCCCAAAGCGGATTTTTCGTCGGATCGGGAACACATGCGCGGACCCCCCGGAGATCTGCCGCACATTCTACGCATTGCCTTGCAGATTCGACGACGACCACATCAGTTTGAGTGTAAATCAGTTCTGTGGGCGACCCCCTGATCGAATCCGACAACCGCCCCCCCCCCCCACAGCAGGGGCGGGGCAGAGCGTCCGGGGCGAGCCGCCCTGCGGCGCGAGGGCGGTGGCCCGAGCGGAGCGGATCGGAGCGGCACAGAGCGGAGCGGGGCGGAGGGGGGCGGGTGCAGAGGCGGCCGGCGGGCGAGGCGGAAGCGGCCCCCGCCTGGCCCTCCCCTCTGCAGGGGGCAACGTCGAGGATCGAGGGTCGAGGGTCAACGTCGAGGATCAAGAATTCGACATCGTGGGCCAAGAATCGGCATCGAGGGTCGAGGATCGAGGGTCGAGGATCGATGGTCGAGGGTCGAGGATCGACATCGACAAACGACATCGAGGATCGAGGGTCGAGGATCAACATCGAGATCCTTCTCTGAGTGTCCATACCCTCGCAGTCTGGACTCTGGGGCGCGATCCAATAGATGCGCGATCCTTGCGTCCTCGCGCCTTCTCAGAGATTCGAAGTTCTCTCGCCTTCTCACGGAGGTTTTCTAAGCCTTCCCAGAAGACGCATGAAACTTCTCAGAGGCCAGGCTGCTACTAGGAAGCCCCGCCGCCTAATGAGAAGGCCTCCTCCATCTGACTTCCCCCCCTCTCTCGCGGCCGGTCCACAACCCTCCCGTATCCACGGGGCCGACGGCCGAGAAGTCGTCCAAACCGCCAGGCCGTGGATAAGGATATGTGCGGGGCAACGCTAGGGGCGACCGGCACAGGAGGGGGAAAGCTCGACCTGGAATCGGCGGTACATCGCCGATGGATCGGCGATATGCCCCCGATGGCGTATCCGCGATCAAACCCCTTATCGGCGATCAATGGGCCATTGAAGGTCGAGGCATTCCCCCCTGAGCGTATCCACCCTGGGCCCTATGGTTTTCGGGCCAGAATTCGGCTCTCCCGCGGCCGTTCGGGACGATCTGGGCAGCCCCGGAACGCCCTCGGCGAGGCGCATCTGCTGGAAGGTATCCCAAGGCTGGAAAACCACCGCGAATCGACGAAATTGTTCAACAACCTGGAACCTCGGTGAGCCTCCCTCGTTGAGCCTCCTTGAGCCCATCGTTGTCCCTGGACAGCATGTTCCTCGCTCACCGGCTCCTCCTCCAGGCCCAAACTCGCGGGCCCGCAGCGGGCCCGCAGCGGGCCTCGCCGGGAGGCCGCGAGAGCCGAGGGGCCCTCGCGGCCCTCCTCCTTCCGCAGGGGCCTCTCCTCAGCTGCGGCTGCGACCTTCAGGCGGGGATCTCGAGGCGCACCCACCCTACGGTGGCTTCGTGCGGCGTCGGCGCGCGCAAAAAGCCTTTTGACACCGTGCCGAACGCTCAACCTTGAACCGATCGCGGCCCCGATGGTTCAAGGTTGAACTCCATCGGGTCCTGTGGCGCTACCATGGCCCTCAGTGCTTCTGCGTCGTTCAATCATGCGAAGTTCAATCTTGAACGACTGCGCCAACATCGCCGACGCGCCATCGGTGCATGAAGCTACCGTAGGTGTCGAAATCCGAACCCTAGCCCCGCCAACCATCAATCCTCCTGAATCGATGGGGGGGCTGGGGTAGGGTTCGGATCTCGCCACGTGTTCGACGAATTCCGAACCCACCCCCCGCCGCCCATCCAGTTGCCTAAATCTTTGATCGGCGAGGTTGGGGATCGGATTTCGCCGCCGACAGCAGCGGCCACGAGGTGTGGAGTGGAGGGAGCACCAGGGTAAAAACCCATTGATGTCCTTTCCTCGTTTCCGCCTCGTCGGGCCTTACAGGCCCCTGCCGCCGCAACTGCATTCGTCTCGGCTTCCTGGTCAGAATGCACCCCAGGAGAGGTCTGGGATGTAGCAGGACTGCTTCGAGAAAAATTTTGGAGGGATGGAGGGTGGGGAAAGGACTGAAGAGGGAAACACTGGGCAGAGAGAAGGAAGAGAGGTCTCCTCACACAGAAGCCGCACCTAGACGGCGCATTGGCAGGCCATCAACAACATAAAACACGTGCGTACATGAAGAAGTGCACGGCAAAAAATAGAAAACGTTGCCGGGCCTCGGTGGCGAAAACACCTTCTGACCTGGTGCTACGTGAGGGTGAGCCTAAGAGGGCCCGATAACCACCGATACCCAAATCTCCGGCGATCTGGCTTTGTCAATCTGGACGTTCTTCCTCGATTTCGGCCTCTGGGCATCGTGATCGGAGCCCCGCGCCATCAAAAATTCGCCGGCCCAACGGGCCAGCGGCGTGCTTAGATCTCCGGTGACTGGCCCACTATCTTTCTAGTTCGCGCGCGCCGGGCGGCCCCTGGGGTCCCCAGACGACCCCAGCAAGGCCCCGGCAAACTCCTGGCAAGGTCTGCCCAAGGATGCCGTAACTCCCTGGATCGGTCCAAGACGCCCAAGATCGTCTCCACGCGGCCGCAGACGCCTCGAAGACGCCTACAGACGCATCCAAGAAGCGTCTCCAGAGGGCCCCAGGACACAACAATGGTTGATTTCCCTAGGGATTTTCTACAAGATTTCGGCGTTCTCAACTGTTCGGCTTCCCGACGCTCCAGGACAGCCCAAGAGTCCCTCAACATTGCCCCCAGACGGACCAAGAGGGCTTCAAGAAGGTCCCAAGACGGGCCGAGATGGCCCCAAGACGGCCCAACAAGCCTCCAAGACAGCCCGAGATGGCACCCGGGACTGCTCCAAGAGGGAGCCCAGACGGGGGACCCGAACGGACATTTCGAGCCCAGCCTCCAAAATCTATCCAAAACAGCCCACGAGACCTCCAAGAGGGCCTCAAAGCAACCCAAGAGAGCCGCAAGACGGTCCAAAAAGGCCTCAAAGCCCTCCAAGACCGCCTCGGAAAGCATCCGAAGAGGACCCCAAGAGCTCCTCCTCCTCCTCCTCCTCCTCCTCCTCCTCCTCCTCTTCCTCCTCCTCCTCGCTCACCACGAGCACACCAACATATAGCAACACTGATACAATATGGGCCCGCGGAATGAGTGAAGCGATCCAATAAATGCAGAGCGAAACATCTTACCAGCCCTTTGGGCGTAGATGGCTCAGCGAGTTAGTTCTTCTAACCTCATCCTTCCACCTTGGGGGAGAGGCTTACCTCTACACTACCCTCCCTCCCTGCGTCTGGAGGGGGCGTGTCGCGAGGGGTGGAAGCGCTCAAGATGTCCCAACATGGCTGCAGGAGGGCACAATATAGCCCAATGTGCCTCCAAGCTCGCAAAATATAACCCAAGATGGCTGGAGATAGCCCACAGCATGCCTCCAAGAGGCCCCAAACACGCCCCAAGACGATTCCAAATGACCACGGAGCCTCCCAAGGAACTCCCTGACACGATAAATTCAGCTCAAACCATCAGAAAAACAATGTTGCTTATATGGTCAAACCACAGGAAATTCAGCTCAAACCTTTCCGTTTTCGCTGGGGACTCTTGAGGCCTCAGGATGGCTCCAGGATGGTCCAAGAGAGCCCCAACAGATGCTCGATCCTGCTTCTCTATCACTCCGAATCCGAATGCGAGTTATCATCATCCTCCTGCTCCTCCTCCTCCTCCTCCTCCTCCACCTCTTCGTCCTCCTGCTCGATCTTCTTTCTTCTCCTCCCCCTCGTCCTCCTCCTCTCCTCCTCCACCCCCATCCCCTTGCCAGCAGAGACTCAACAAAGGGCACGTTGGGCAATTCGGGGCTGGATGCCCTCGTCGCCGCGGCCGGCCAGGTCGCCAGACAGGCAGGACACACCAAACCCCTCACAGACGGAGCTGTGAAGCAGGCGCCTGCCGTGTGAACGGCTCCTCCATCGACCCCCCCTGGCGGAGGTCCGAAGACTCCTCATTACTCCTCCTCCCCGCATCCTCCTCCTTGGCTGCCTTCGTCGTACAGGAGGGCTTTCCTCGACATTCTTGTTGCCTGGGAGTTATTGCCTCAGTCGGTTGACCTATGGCTGCTCTTGGTGTTTTTCAACAGCAAGCCCCAGCCCCCGGGAGGTGTCCGACCTATTGTCCTTCTCCCATTGTGGTGTCGTGTGTGGTCGAGGCTTCGTCAGCCTGTCGCTCGTCGCTGGGAGCACTCTCTGGACAACCCTGCCTTTTGGGGCGATGCTGGGCACGCGTGTGATCGATCAGGGCACGTGCATAATATTTTGCAGCGCTTCGCGCGGCTGAAATGATTTTCGGCCACGAGCGGAGTGCTTGACCTTAGCAAGTACTACGAATACATCTCGCATGATGAACTTAAGCGGGAGGCCGTTCGCACGGGCTTCCCGCTGCAGCTGCTCAGGTGCCTCTGTGTAGTGTACCGGCTACCTCGTCGTGCCATGTGGGAGGGCGCAGTCTCACCTCCTCTTGAAGCTAACGGCACAGTTGCTGCCGGGTGTTCGTGCGCCCTGGCACTCGCTAAACTGCTGGTTCACACGCTCGTCGTGAAACCTCAAAGGCAGTTTCCCGCGATCCGCTTTCAAAATCTCGTTGATGAGTTGTTGCAGGCTGTCGGGTCCCTGGCCCAAGTGGTTAACCAGTTCCCTGACGCCATGATGAGCCTTGTGCGAGGCCTGGAGGCCAAACAGCTTCGTGCCAACTGGGACAAGACTGGGTTCTTGTCTAGTTCGAAGGAGCTCACAGACGCGCTGTCTGCCAGATGGACCCTCAAGGACGAGGACCGCCTGGTAGGCACGAGGTGCTTGGGCACCGATGCGAACGACGGCTCCGCACGGCGTACAGGTGAGCAGGACAAAAGGCTTCAGAAAGCCAAGCGTGTCACAGCCAAGGTAATTCAGCGTCGTAGAGCTGGAGCGCAAGTCAGCACTGTCATGAGGGGTCTCCTACGGCGACGGCGGTGTGGGGGTCGGCCGTGACTGGGATCTCGGATCTCAAGCTGCACGGGCTCCGGGTCTCAGCCTTACGTGCTGAAGGCCGCCTGCCTTCTGGTGCATCTGTAGGCTTGCGTTTGAGAGCTTCGCCACGTGGTGCATTCCGCGACCCGCTGGTAGTCCACACTGTCGAGGTCATGCAACACTGGGCCCTGGCGGCCATCTCGGCCCTTCCTGGGCGCGGGCCACTGGAGGCTTGCTGGTCTGCCGGTTTGGCCCTTTTGGCCAGGCCCCGTCCTTGGGCTGCGTGGACCCTGCGCAAGCGGCGCTCTTAAGTTTTGCCCGCGTGGGCATTTTAATGCCTTCGGCGTTCAGCTTTGTGGCACAGGATGTGGAGGATTCTGTGCTTCAGTTTTCGCCCAGCTTCTGCTGCGAACGCGTTCGTCAGATGGCTCTCGATGCGTCTGACGTGATGTCGTTGCGGCGCCTTGAGGGCGCCTGGCAAGCGCCCCTGCACTGGGCTCCTGTCCGTCGCCTCTTGGATAAACGGGAGTCTGAGACGTGGACTCCTCATCATAAGAATGCCATGCGGTCGTTGGTGGGAGGGGCCCACTGGCCGCAAGCCCGTTTGTTCGCCCACGGCAAGAGTCAGCATGATCGTTGCCTTCTTTGTGGGATGAGGGGGACTCTGTTTCACCGGCTGTATGAATGTCCTTGCTTGCAGCACATTCGTCGCGAAGAGTGCCCCCAGTTCCTCCAGGAGGCGGCTCGGAGAGTCAGGGACAAAAGCGAGGTGCACGGCGAACTCTTTTGTCGCTGCCTCTTCCCCTCCCCCTCCCGCTGTTTCCCGAAGCTGGAGGCTAATCCTGAGCATCTCAGGCGTTGGGTTGGGGTCCCTGTGGGCTGGAAGTTTTCGGGGGCGGTCTTCGTCGACGGCAGTGCGTTTCACACCACCTTGGCAGGTCTCTCGCGGTGTGGCTGGGCCATAGTCCAAGTAGACCCTGCGGGGAACCTCATTGGTGGGGTATACGGGATCGCCCCCCCCCATCTTGCCCCAGAGCAGCTTGCGAGAGATGCGGAGGACTACGCATTTCATGTCCTGTCTGAGGTAGCAGAGCTTGATCCAGACAACCCTCTTGTTGTCTACAGTGATTGCAAAGGTTCCATTGGCTGTGCTTCGAATGTGGGTGTTGGGCTTGATGTCAACAACCCTCGTCGCCACTGTTGGGAGCAGTGGTGGGCCGGAGTTGGCAAGGACGCTAGTGTGCATAAGGTCCGTGCCCACGTCAGTCTGGAGTCTGCTGCGGATGACCACGAGGAATGGTGCATCCGCGGAAACCGCCTCGCAGATTTCTGGGCCAAGAAGGGTGCCAAGCTCTGGGCCGTCCCGCCCAAACAAGTGCTGTTCATCGAGGGTGTTGAGACGCTCGCCTTAGCTGCGTCGCGATGGCATGCGAGGGCCCAGCAAATGTTTGGGGCCCTTGAGCTTTCGGACTCGCAGGGGGTGGCTGGGACCTCGGATCTCGTCGTCGATTTGAATGCCACCTCTGTGGGCAGGATGTTGCTGGCCGAGTGCGCCGCGGAGAGGGTGGAACCATATGCTGATGGTCCCTTCGTCCCCTCCACCTCCTCGGCCTCCTGCACGCCTGCTGCTGCTGCTGCCCCTCCTCAGGAACCTTTCGGCGCCATCAGCTTTGAAGGAGTCCCGTGGGCAGTCAACGGCCACTCGGTCGTTCAGGCCTCGGTGGTGTCTGTTCCCGGGGGACCTGAGATCGAAACAGGCAAGAATGTTCTCTTCTGTATGCAGTGCGGAGCCTCGGTAGGTAAGCACTTCTCCAGGGGAGCGGGGCTCGGTGCGGCCTGCCAGGGGAGAGACGCCCCAGGCCTCAGGACCCAGAGAGCCCGCCTCAGGAAAGGCCAATACCCAGGTCGACAGAACGCGGTGCTGGAGGCCTACCGCGCGCCCTCGCAGGTGCTGCGAGATCTCTGGCGCGCGCGCCTCCCGTCCTTGGCCGCCGGCGGCGGCCTCGAGGACGCGCGGGGGCAGCGTGCTGAATCTTCGGGGGGCGGAGCTGGGTCTGGGTGTGGGTCGGCGGGATACGGCTTCCAGTTTGCTCCTCCTCTCATTGACCATGAGGTCGCCCGTCTGCATGGCTTCGTGGACCCGTCTTCGGTTGTGAGTTTTCTCTCCGAGTACAAGGGCCTGCAAGCTGCAGAGGTCGAGTTTTTCGAGGTCTGTAGCTTCGAAGATTCGTGATTTTTGTGACGCGCCCGGTGTGGCGAGCGAGGGTTTCCCCCTCGAGGTAGTCTCCAAGTCTCCAAGCCTCCGCCTCCGACTCCTCGTCCTGCTCCTCCCGTCCTCCTCCCCCACCCTTCCCACTCCTCGCCCCCGCGAAGCACCCCCCCCCCTCCAACAGGAGGGCGGAAGATGTGTCGCCTGCCGGCCCGCCGCCTGGGTGCTCTGGAGCAGGGACGGGGTGTCGAGGATCTTGAAGACGACCTCCTCGAAGGCCTCGAGGCGGGAGGACCAGACGAGTACGACAGGGTACGGACGGGCGACGACATAGATCCAGAAGCGACAGACGACCGACGTGCGCCGAACGACGAGGACGACGACACCGACGACCGAAGACAACCGACGACCGAAGACACCTCCGGAGGTCCCTGGTAGAAGCCTCTCGAGGCCTCCAGGGGCCTCCAGGAGTCACCGGGGGCCCCCAGGTCCCCAGAGGCCTTGAGGGGCCTCCAGAAGCTTCGGGAGGCCCCAAAGGCCCAAGAACCGCCCAACCTCGATGACCAAGCTAGCCTCCTCGGTGGGTCGAAACTTACTTCGGCGCATTGTTTAACGGCCGTCCTCGTGCTCGAACTGCGAACACGCGGACGCACCATGCGGCCAGGAGCGGGAACGGGCGACCAACAGAACTGCCGCAGTTCACCTCGCTTGATTCTCACACGTTGTCAATTACAGCAGTGTCACAGGGCCCTTTCTCGAAGGGCCAGCGGGCCAAGCACGCCTGTCGCCCGCCTTCGGGCCGCCCTTGCGAGCGTTGACACTTGTTATGTTCTGTTCTGTATAGAGAGGAGATCGCGAGCAGCGAAAGAGTGAGAAAGAGCACCCGCCCGCTGCTGTGGCCTCGCCTGCTTGATGCCCTGTCTTGTCTTCGCGCTGGTCTCTATGAACATCATGGAATTGGCGAACGCAAACTCCTCGCCCTGAGCATAGCGCGGAAGAACATGGAAAGAGGGACGGGTACGAGGAAGCGGTTGCGGACAGAGAACGACGCAAACGAAGGAAGAGGCGATGAAGAAGAGGATGAGGAGAAAGGGGGGAAGGTGAGAAAGAGAATCCGTTGTATGTTCTGCCACGTCTAGTTGAAGAAGGGGCTGGGGGAGAGGCGCCTCTTCCCTTGCCTTGTACTTCACCGTATTGCACAACACACACGGACACACGCAGACACACACCCACACGCACACACACACACACACACACACACACACACACACGCACGCACGCACGCAAGCACGCACGCACGCACGCACGCACGCACGCACACACACACACATTCACACACACACACACATGTTTTGGCGCCGCGGCCCCGCGCGTGGCGACGGGGCGTAGAAAGATGGAAGGCAATGAAGCGAACGCGTGTACGCCCGGCTGACACACACACACACACACACACACGCACGCACGCACGCACGCACGCACGCACGCACACACAGGCAAACGTGTTCGGCTTCGCAACCACGCGCGCGGCGGCGCAAGTCGAGAAAAGAGCGCGCGGACAGGGCCAGCTCAAGCAGCGTGGAGAAGCTGAATCCACCCAAATGGGGATCGTCAGCAACGCTCGCGAGGGAGCAGTCGCGAGGGGAACGCGGGCATGGCAAAGAGAGAACACACACACACACACAAACACACACACACACAAACACGCCCCCACACACACACACACACACACACACACACACACACACACACACACACACACACACACACACACACACACACACACGCACACACACACACACACGCACGTTTCTCATCGCGCCGCATCATCGATGCACCAGCGCCAGCGGGACGGGGAAAAACGGGCTAAGATCGCCCCGCATCGCCGATGCATCGGCGATGCGGCGCGATCCTCCGACCCCATCGACTCCAGGCCCCATTTGGGGGGCCTGGACGGCGTTCGTCGCGCGCGCGGCAGGATTAGTCAGCAGCGAATCGGGGAATCCGATCGGATCGGAACGTGCGCCAGCTCGGACCGCATCAGCACGCAAACGAAATCGAATCGGACCGTCCACGCCAGGCCACAAAGCAACGCCATGCGAGCATCGGGCCGCATCCGAGCCCAGCCAGAATCAATCTCGAATCGGATCGACAGGATTCTATAGACCCTGCTTTGGGAGGCCTGGGAGTGCGGTCCCTGAGATCTGGGCCTTGCACCTGGGTTTTGGTTGGGGCGGCGGGGCCAGATAGGGACCGCGGTTGCCTGTCGACGTTCTCGTCTCGCAGATCTCTCTGGTCTGAAAGCCGTGCTGCCTCTTTCTCCTTGTGCCACTTGTGCTGACGAACGCCCTCCCCCTCCTCCTCCTCCTCCTCCTCCCCCTCCTCCTCCTCCTCATCCTCCTCCTGCTCTGGCTTGGCCTTGGAACTTCCGCCCGCGGAATACGGCACTGAGGATTGCGAAATCTCTCGCCTCCAGGTCTTTCGTTGCACCCTTTCACTCCGAACAATCTCGCCTAGCCTCGGGCCCTTGGGATCCTCGCGGGTCGGTCTCCGGCTCGAGAAAAGCCTTCGAAAGACGGGGTCGAGAAATGCCGACCGAAAGACACGGCTGAGATCCGGCCATGTTCTCTGCGGCGTCGGGGAGGGTGACACCAACAGGCAGACCTCTCGCGTCGTGCAAATTATCGCGCGAGGGGGTATTTCACCCTTTTCGGCCCCTACGGGCCCTTACCGGGCCCCGAGACAATCAAAATACAACTCGGGATGAAAAGCTGGTCCCCGGGAATGGGTCGAGACCTCTGAGGATCGACGTCACGAAAGAATGCAAAGTCGGGGGTTTGGGCACACCGATGCCCCTGCTGCCTCAGGGCTCTGGCGAGAACCCCGAGGCGGCCCAGGCCATGACGGCGGGGGACGGGCAATGGCATCGGTACATCTGCTCCTCGCGACTTTGGACCTAAGCTCGGGACTTCTTCGCGCTCAGGGCCACGGGGCGGTCGGGCGTCGCAATCAATAGAGGGGCAATACAACAGGGGGTGAACTACACGCAACGTCCTGACAAAATCAATCCGGAAATTGTTCTCGATGGTCGGCCTCTGGGGGCCCTCGCAGGCCCCCAGGACCCTCAAACACGACTCGGGATGAAAAGCTGGCCCTGCAGGGAAAAAGGCAATGACTTGTGGAGTGCCCATGCTGAACAATTACCCTGCGACGTACCCAATCCATTTGCATCAAGTGACAAGAGGAGTTGTCCTAAAATTGCCAGGACAACGATCGTGCAGGCGCCGTTCTATGTTGTGCAAGCTATCGGGTGCGCTCGCGTAGAACGATTCACAGGATAACAACAAAAGGACGAGGAGCGAGGGCCCAGGCTTGAGGACGACATGGGGGCGGGAACAAAGGGCAGGGAAAGGACGCGCGGGAGGCCGAACGGTCAGCACGGAAGCAGCTGAGCGAAGGTGGCAGGGGGCAGGGCTCGACGACGAAAGTGGCTGGAGGAGACCGAAAGGTGTTGCTTTGTCGGCAGTACGCTAAGATGCAGCCTTGCCTGCGCCATGACGCCGCGGAGCTCGACAAAATGGTTAAACCGTTTAAACCTGTACATTGTTGGTGCAAGAAGCGAGCGAACCCTAGCTCGCCCGCCAGCTTCCCTGCTTTCTTCCTGCACTTTTCAGCGCGGGCGCTATACAGTCCAAGGCGCGCCGCACGATCTGCTGGCAGCCGGCGACAGCGCCCCGCGGGACCCCCCAGCAGCCCTCGCAAGTGGCGACCGTTTCGCAGATCGCAGCCCCCCAAGGATGGCGGGGTCTAAATACGAATCTAAATGGTGCTTCACTCCGATGGACCCCCAACAGCCCTCGAAAGCGGCGACAGCTTCGAAGACCGCAGCCCCCAATGGATGGCGAGATCTACTTTCAATCTGCTTAAGACGTCACTCAGCTAGACCCCGCAGCAGCCTTCGAAAGTGGCGACCGCTTCGCAGATCGCAGCCCACTAGGGATGTCGAGGTCTCATTGTTTTAAATGGAATCTGGGTAAGCCGTCACTCCGCTGGACCCCCCATAAATCTTCGAAAGCGGCGACTGTTTCCGAGATCGCAGCCCCCCAAAGATGGCGAGGTCGACTTTGAATACACGGAAAGCGTCACCCAGCTGGACCAGCCCTCGAAAGTGGCCATCATTTCGCAGTTCGCAGCCCACCAGGGACGGCGAGGTCTCATTTTGAGTCCGCGTAAGACGTCACCACGATGGACCCCGCGGCAACCCTCGAAAGTGGTGACCGTTTCGCAGATCGCAGCCCCCCGAGGATGGCGAGGTCTCGTTTAAATGCGCGTAGGACGTCAATCCGCTGGACCCCCAGCAGCCCTCGAAAGTGGCGACTGTTTCGCAGGTCGCAGCCCCCCAGGGATGGCGAGGTCTAAGCTGAATCCGCGTAAGACGTCACTCCGCGGGAACCCGCAGCAACCCTCGAAAGTGGCAACCGATCCACAGATCGCAGCCCCCCAGGAATGGTGAGGTTGACTTTGAATATGTGTAAGACGTCGCTCCGCTGGACCCTCCAGCAGCCCTCGAACGTGGCGACCGTTTCGCAAATCGCAGCCCTCCAGGGATGGCGAGGTCTAATTGGAGTCCGCGCAAGGCGTCGCTCCGACGGACCCCCAGCAGCCCCCGAACGTGGCGACAGCTTCGCACATCGCAGCCAACCAGGGATGGCGAGTTCTACTCTGAATCTGCGTCAGACGTCACTCTGCGGGACCCCCCAGCAGCCGTCGAAAGTGGCGACAGCTTCGTAGATCGCAGACCCCCAGGGACGGCGAGGTCGAATTTGACCCCGCGTAGGACGTCACTTCGCTGGACCCTCCCCCCAGCAGCCTTCGAAAGAAGCGACAATATAGCAGATCACAGCCCCCCAGGGATGGCGAGGTCTAAATTGAATACTCGTAGGACGTCACTTCGCTGGACCACGCAACAGCCCTCGAAAATGGCCACAGACTCGCAGATCGCAGCCCCCCAAGGATGGCGAGATCGGAATGACCCCGCGTCGAACGTCACCCCGCTGAACCCTGCGGCAGCCCTCGAAAGTGGCGACAGCTTGGCAGATCGCAGCACCCCAAGTATGGCGAGGTCTACTTTGAGTCCGCGTAGGACGTCAACCCGCTGAACCCCGCGGCAACCCTCGAAAGTGGCGACCGTTTCGCAGACCGCAGCCCCCCAAGGATGGCGAGGTCTCATTTGAATACGCGTAGGACGTCAATCCGCTGGACCCCGCGGCAGCCCTCGAACATGGCGACCGTTTCGCAGATCGCAGCCCCCCAGGGATGGCGAGCTTAAGTTTGATTCGCGTGAGACGTCACTCCGCTGGGCCCCGCAGCAGCCCTCGAAAGTAGCAACCGTTTCACAGATCGCAGCCCCCCAGGGATGGCGAGGTCGAGCTTGAGCCCGCGTAAGACGTCACCCTGCTGGACCCCCCAGCAGCCCTCGAAAGTGGCGACAGTCTCACAGATCGCAGCCCCCAGGGATGGCGAGACGTCGCTCCGACGGACCCCCAGCAGCCCTCGAAAGTGGCGACTGTTTCGCAGATCGCAGCCCCCCAAGGATGGCGGGGTCTAAATACGAATCTAAATGGTGCTTCACTCCGATGGACCCCCAACCGCCCTCGAAAGCGGCGACAGCTTCGAAGACCGCAGCCCCCATGGATGGCGAGATCTACTTTCAATCTGCTTAAGACGTCACTCCGCTAGACCCTGCAGCAGCCTTCGAAAGTGGCGACCGCTTCGCAGATCGCAGCCCATTAGGGATGGCGAGGTCTCATTGTTTTAAATGGAAGCTGGGTAAGCCGTCACTCCGCTGGACCCCCCATAAATCTTCGAAAGCGGCGACTGTTTCCGAGATCGCAGCCCCCCAAAGATGGCGAGGCCGACGTTGAATCCACGGAAAGCGTCACCCAGCTGGACCAGCCCTCGAAAGTGGCCATCATTTCGCAGTTCGCAGCCCACCAGGGACGGCGAGGTCTCATTTTGAGTCCGCGTAAGACGTCACCACGATGGACCCCGCGGCAACCCTCGAAAGTGGTGACCGTTTCGCAGATCGCAGCCCCCCGAGGATGGCGAGGTCTCGTTTAAATGCGCGTAGGACGTCAATCCGCTGGACCCCAGCAGCCCTCGAAAGTGGCAACCGATCCACAAATCGCAGCCCCCCAGGGATGGTGAGGTTGACTTTGAATATGTGTAAGACGTCGCTCCGCTGGACCCTCCAGCAGCCCTCGAACGTGGCGACCGTTTCGCAAATCGCAGCCCTCCAGGGATGGCGAGGTCTAATTGGAGTCCGCGCAAGGCGTCGCTCCGACGGACCCCCAGCAGCCCTCGAACGTGGCGACAGCTTCGCACATCGCAGCCCACCAGGGATGGCGAGGTCTACTCTGAATCTGCGTCAGACGTCACTCCGCGGGACCCCCCAGCAGCCGTCGAAAGTGGCGACAGCTTCGTAGATCGCAGACCCCTAGGGACGGCGAGGTCGAATTTGACCCCGCGTAGGACGTCACTTCGCTGGACCCTCCCCCCAGCAGCCTTCGAAAGAAGCGATAATATAGCAGATCACAGCCCCCCCAGGGATGGCGAGGTCTAAATTGAATACTCGTAGGACGTCACTTCGCTGGACCACGCAACAGCCCTCGAAAATGGCCACAGACTCGCAGATCGCAGCCCCCCAAGGATGGCGAGATCGGAATGACCCCGCGTCGAACGTCACCCCGCTGAACCCTGCGGCAGCCCTCGAAAGTGGCGACAGTTTGGCAGATCGCAGCACCCCAAGTATGGCGAGGTCTACTTTGAGTCCGCGTAGGACGTCAACCCGCTGAACCCCGCGGCAACCCTCGAAAGTGGCGACCGTTTCGCAGACCGCAGCCCCCCAAGGATCGCGAGGTCTCATTTGAATGCGCGTAGGACGTCAATCCGCTGGACCCCGCGGCAGCCCTCGAACATGGCGACCGTTTCGCAGATCGCAGCCCCCCAGGGATGGCGAGCTTAAGTTTGATTCGCGTGAGACGTCACTCCGCTGGGCCCCGCAGCAGCCCTCGAAAGTAGCAACCGGTTCACAGATCGCAGCCCCCCAGGGATGGCGAGGTCGAGCTTGAGCCCGCGTAAGACGTCACCCTGCTGGACCCCCCAGCAGCCCTCGAAAGTGGCGACAGTCTCACAGATCGCAGCCCCCAGGGATGGCGAGACGTCGCTCCGACGGACCCCCAGCAGCCCTCGAAAGTGGCGACTGTTTCGCAGATCGCAGCCCCCCAGGGATGGCGAGGTCTAATTTGAATTCGCGTAAGACGTCACTCCGCGGGAACCCCCGGCAGCCCTCGAACGTAGCGGCAGCTTCGCAGATCGCAGCCCCCCAGGGCTGGCGAGGTATAATATGACTCCGCGTAGGACGTCACTCCGCTGGAGAACCCTCGACAGCCCCCGAAAGTGTCGACCGTTTCGCCGATCGCAGCCTCCCAGTGATGGCGAGGTCTCATTTGAATGCGCGTAGGACGTCATTCCGCTGGACCCCCAGCAGCCCTCGAAAGTGGCGACAGTCTCGCAGATCGCACCCCCCCAGGCCCCCAGGGATGGCGAGTCTAATTTGACCCCGCGTAAGACGTCACTCCGCGGGAACCCACCAACAGCCCTCGAAAGTGACAACCGTTCCACAGATCGCAGCCCCCCAGGGATCGCGAGGTCTAGTTCTGATCCGCAGTGGGTACCCTCTCTGCTGGCCTCCCCAGCAGCCCCCGAAAGTGGCGACAGCTTCGCAGATCGCAGCCCCCCAGGGATGGCGAGGTCTAGTTCTGATCCGCGCTGGGTACCCTCTCTGCTGGCCTCCCCAGCAGCCCTTGAAAGTGGCGACAGTCTTGCAGATCGCAGCCCCCCAGGGATCGCGAGGTCTAATTCTGATCTGCGGTGGGTATCCTCTCTGCTGGCCTCCCCAGCAGCCCTCGAAAGTGGCGACAGTCTCACAGATCGCAGCCCGCCAGGGATGACGAGGTCTAACTCTGATCTGCGGTGGGTACCCTCTCTGTTGGCCTCCCCAGCAGCCCTCGAAAGTGGCGACAGTCTCACAGATCGCAGCCCCACAGACATGGCGAGGTCTAATTACGATCTGCGGTGGGTACCCTCCCTGCTGGCCTCCCCAGCAGCCCTCGAAAGTGGCGACAGTCTCATAGATCGCAGCCCGCCATTCATGGCGAGGTCTAGTTCTGATCCGCGGTGGGTACCCTCTCTGCTGGCCTCCCCAGCAGCCCTCGAAAGTGGCGACTCTTTCGCAGATCGCAGCCACCCCCGCGGGGAAGGCGAGGTCTAATTTTGATATGCGGTGGCACCCTCTCTGCTGGCCTCCCCAGCAGCTCTCGAAAGCGGCGACCGTTTCGCAGATCGCAGCCCCCCAGGGATCGCGAGGTCTAGTTCTGATCAACAGTGGGTATCTCTCTGCTGGCCTCCCCAGCAGCCCTCGAAAGTGGCGACAGTTTCGCAGGTCGCAGCCCGCCAGGGATCGCGAGGTCTAATTCTGATCCGCGGTGGGTAGTCTCTCTGCTGGCCTCCCCAGCAGCCCTCGAAAGTGGCGACAGTCTCACAGATCGCAGCCCCACAGACATGGCGAGGTCTGATTCTGATCTGCGGTGGGTACCCTCTCTGCTGACCTCCCCAGCAGCCCTCGAAAGTGGTGACAGTCTCACAGATCGCAGCCCCACAGACATGGCGAGGTCTAGTTCTGATCCGCAGTGGGTACCCTCTCTGCTGGCCTCCCAAGCTGACATGGCGAAGTCAAATTCTGATCTGCGGTGGATATTCTCTCTGCCGGCCTCCCCAGCAGCCCTCGAAAGTGGCGGCAGCTTCGCTGATCGCAGCCGTACCCTCCAGGGCTGGCGAGGTCCGCACAAGGCAACACGAGACAACAAGAAAGCGAGAGACGGGAGGCGGGAGGCGGGAGAAGAAGGAGGTGAAGGACGCGACCGCAGTGCTCTATTCAAAGCGAATACCCAACCAAGGAGGGTTGGGAAAAAAGAACCCAACGAAGGAGGGTTGGGAAAAACGAGACATAGATAGCATGTCTGGGAAAAAAAAGTGCGCCTTTCGTGCAACTTCGGGGCCCCCGTCGGGCCCCTTTAGGGCCCCTCTCCTGCAACCCTTTCCCAGATATCCGCCGATATGACTTGTTTGATCCGCGGCCCCAGGAGGTCCCGACCCCTTCCACGGGGCTACTTCTTCGCCCCGGATCGATCCAATGTTGATTACACTGGGGCCAAACAACGGCTCCTTGAAGCCGAAATCAAAGGAAAAATGCCGCGAACACGAAAATCGAATCGTCGGAGATCTAGGTGCATCGTCGCCCCATTCATATTCGTTCACATTATTGGCGACAACGGCCGTTACCGACCCCGCCCCCAGCACCTTCCTTTCCCCCCCTGGTCACGCTGCGATTCGCGCCAGCGCCGTCAGGGAATCCGACATCCGTAAGCATTCCCAGACGGCGCCGGAGCGAATCGTGACGTGACTGGCCCTCCCCCTCCCCCCCCCGGTCACGCCCTCTACGGCGAAGGCATTGAAAAAGAAACCATTGGAGAAGGAATCCAAGGTCTGGATGCCTTTGGAACTCCTATCGTGGAGTGGCCATGGATCTCAGTGCCGCCCTCGTCAGATACGGAATCCTCCAGGGTCTGAAGCCTCCTGTGGGGAAAGCAGCAGGTACCGATACCGCTATTCCCCCTGACCTCTCCCGGGGTGCGTTCTGACCAGGATTTCGAGGCGGATCCAGCGGTGGCGACGAGAGCCTCCCAGTGGCCCAGGAACGGGGAAAGCGAGGGAAGGGCAGCAGCATGGGCACCTGCTCCTGCTCCGATCCTGGGCACATGACCTACCAAAGGCCCCCACCGTCGCGCGGGGCGATGGAAAGCAAAGAGGCCCCTCGCGAAGCGCCCGAGGGGATACGAGACCTATGTTGCTTCACATCAGCAATTTGGCCCCTGCTGACTTTTTCCAAAATAATATATTGGGATGAAACGCTGCCGCTGGATATATCGAGCACAGTTGATCACAACACAAACGCTCCTGCGATCCCCGCCAAAATGGCAAGAAATGGTAAGCTCAGATCCGCATGGCTACATTGCAACCGAACCGCTTGACCACCATCTCGACCGAACTGGCGGAATTCGACCACGCGTCCGACAAAATACGTTCGACGAGGGATGCGCTGCACAATGCCCCGGCCACGGGCAGCGCTACGAGGGAAAGCGGGCCCTTCGATGTGTCACTTTCAGCGCCCGTGAAAGTGACACCTCCCAGGGCCCACTTAAAGAGCACCAGAAAGGCTCCAAGAAGGCCCCGAGAAGGCCCCAGGGCGGCACCAAGAGGGCTCCCAGAGGGACCCAAGAGAGGCCCCAAGAAGGGCCCAAGAGGGCCCTCCGCGGTGTCACTTTCAACGCCCGTGAAAATGACACCTCCCAGGGCCCACTTAGGGCCTCAGAAAAGCTCTAAGAAGGCCCCGAAAGGGCCATAGAGAGCCGCCCTGGGTTCAACTCCGCGTGGCGGAGTTGGAAGCGATAACTTCAATACCCTACTGGAGGCCTCTTAGGGGCCCTAAGACGGCACTGAAGAACCCCATCGGGGCTTTTTCAAAGGCAGAGGAGGGCGCAAAAAGGGGCCTCAGTGAGCCCCTGGTCTAACTCCACCTGGCGGAATTGGAAGCGATATCGCCCGGCGCCTTCATGGAGCCGCTCGGAGCTTCCAAGACGGCTCCAGAAGGCCCCAGGAGGGCCCCAAGAGGATCGAACGACGATTCCTGGAAGTGCACCAGTGAGACCCTTGTTGACCTCCGCCTGGCGGAGTTGGAAGCGACAATTTCCAGTGCCCTCTTGGGGCCTCTGGGGGGCCCCTCAGAAAGCTTTGGGGAGCACAGTGAAGGCCTTCGCAGGGCCGCGTGAGAGCCGTACCAGGGCCGCATGTGTGCGCGGATGGGGGCGACGAGTGCTGACGCTGACGAATATGAGAATGATGAGGGCGATCAAGGCTGGCCCGAAACAAATCCTGGCGCCATTGCAGGCCGCCGATTATCGGCCACGCCGCCAGGACGACGCCAAGCAACAAAACGACACCAACCAACAAACCGACACCAACCAACAAACCAACAAATCGACACCGGCCAACAAAAGGACACCAAGCAACAAAACGACACCAAGCAACAAAACGACACCAACCAACGAAACGACACCAACCAACAAAACGGCACGAATCAACAAAACGGCACTGACCAACCAAACGACAAATCACTTCACGACACCAATGAACAACGCGAAATCCACCGACCGCCAACCAAGCATAAAATCAACCGACACAACGAAACCAACCCATAGAGCCAGACCAACCACTGGATTCGTGAGTCGGGGTAGTCATGGAAGTGAGCCGCTGCAGCCCGCGGAAGCCATTAACAGTGACCAGAGCACCGCAATGCAGCAACGTCCCCGGGCGGCGGCGGGAGTCTTGGATCTCCCGCGGGACTGGAGCGTAGCGAGTTCGTCCTGGGTCCGGTTTAGTGAAGTGAAGAATTTCGGGGTGCTTGCATGGCAAAAACCTTCACTTCACTAATCTGGGGCCCCTGGAGCCCCAGGGCGTTTCAGGTCCCCTCGCTGTCTGGGTAGTCCAGGGGGCGCAGTGGCGGCTTACCAGAGGCCCTGTTCCCTAGCCTCACTTGCTTTCACCCGTGGTGCTCGACGGCCGTCTCGGAGCTGTCTTGTGGCGGTCTGGGGCAATCCCGAAGCCTCTTGGAGCCATCCCAAGGCCCCAAGGCGCCACCAATGGGGGCCCCAAGAGAGCTCCCAGAGGGCCCCGAAAGGCCTACAACAGATTGCACGTTCGCGCGAATTCTTTGTACCACTTTGGGGGGTCCCTCTTGGGGCCCTCGGGGAACGTTCTTGGGGCCCTCCGAGGGCCCACTGGGGCCCCGGGAAGGCCCCAAGAACGCTCCCAGAGGGCCCCAAGAATGCTCCAAGAGGGCCCCAAGAGGACCCCCACAAGTGACAAAAACTATTTGCATGAGGGTGCAACTTACTCGGCGCCTCTTGGGGCGCTTTTGGAACCGTGCTGGGCGCCACTCGTGGACGACATGGGCTGGGCGACGGCATGTGGACCCTGTCGCTTGGGCCATCGGGGGTGCTCCCCAATGGGGCCACGAAGCTTGTGAGCGTATGACGGAATGGGCTGGGCGGCGGCCTGTGGGCCCTGCCTGTGGGGCCGTCGGTGTAGCTCCCCGTGGGGCCACGAAGCGTGTGAAACGTATGCCGAAATATGCTGGGCGGCGGCCTGGGAAACCTGCCGCTGGGACCTTTTTTTGGTGGAGCTGCCTATAGGGGCACGAAATGTTTGAGGGTGTCATCAATGTGGCCTGGGCGACGGCATGTGGACCTTGCCGCCGGGACCTCCGATGAGCTCCTCATGGGGACACGAAGCGTCTGAGGGGCGTGCCGACATGGGCTGGGCGGCGCACTAAGGACCCTGCCGATGGGGCCTTCGGTGGAGCACCTCACAAGGCCACGAGACTTGCGGGGGATGTGGCGAAGCAGAGACGCGGGGGAACAAGGGGGGGTGTTTTGATTATGTTGATGAGGATGGTGGTGGTATTGATGATGGAGACGGCGAGAAGAATGCTGATGATGATGGTGATGGCGACGATGACGATGGACGATGACGACGGAGACACGCGGAGAGCAGGGGCAGATACGCGAAGAGGGAGGACGAGGGAGGGGGCCGGAAGGAATGACGCGGGGCGGTGTCTCTTCAAGACGAAGAACCAACACTGCAACATGGTAGGACATTTCTGGACGACCCCCCCCCGTGGCGCGGTCAATGTCCGCGACAGCATCGCTGGCACTACGAACAAAATGATCGAACTCTTCCTGCGACGTTACCCGCGGGGTGGATCAGCCAGGGATGGGGGTCGAAACCGCCCCAGCGCAAAGCAAATGTACAATCCTGAGAAACCCCAGCCCACATCAACCGATCCGCAACAAGCACGCAAGCCTTTGACGACCCCAACGCACGTGACATCGCATAACGCGACGCGCCATCGAAAACGTTCGACGCGCGGCCTCGGAATGACATCGGGCTTCATGGAACGTCGAATGGACAACATGAAAAACCGCCCTGTGGGCTCCGAGACCCAAAATTACTGATGTGAAGGATTTCGGCTCGTCGAGGGGAGCAGCTGGGGGGGCCCGCCACGGGGTCGCGCACCGCTGGCGCGGGGGTGGGGCGGCGCGCCTCCTGCCGGGTCACCTGCGCGTCGGGCAGGTCGACCTCTCGGCCCGCGCGGCGGCGCAGGGCGTCCCTCTGCGCCATGCGGGAGACGGGTCGTACGCGAGAGAGCACACGGTGAGGGCACTGGACAAGATGGGGTCAAGAATCATAGTAAGGATGCACGATGGGGATGCACGGGCCTTGGAAGGCCATGCTGGCACTTTTCGAGCGGGGCGCAGCCAGCGAAAGTAGCCAAGGATGGGCCGAAGGGGATGGATGCAAAAGTAACCTCGGCAAAGTCGCACATCCAAACAGCCAGTGTCGCCTGTAAGGCACCATTGGACAAGGAATCGAGGGTCTGAAGCTGGTGGAACGCCCATCGTGGAGTTGCCATGGAATTCACCGCCGCCCTCATCAGCCAAGGACTCCTCCAGTGTCTGAAGCTGCCTGGAATACTCCTTGACGGACGCCCCAAACGTAGCGCCCTCACGCCGCGGCTCACGCGGGCCGCCAGCGTCGCACGTGGAAAAGCGGGCGCCGACGCGCGGCCCTGCGCGGGACGCTCATGCGCGAATGTCCGCGCAAGTGGACCCGTGGTCTTCCGTCGATCGTGTGGCGGGTTCCGGAAACACGGGAGCCACTCGCTCCAGTCATGCGTCGATACTGCCTCGAAAGTCCGTCGGCTTGAAGAGAACTTCAGTCGAACTTGAGTCGAGCGAGAATCGAACCAGAATCAAACTAGAGTCGAACAGGACCGTTGGGTGGGCCCCAGGAAGGTCCCAAAAACAAGCATCTAATACAGCGGAATCTGGAACCCTTGGGTCCGAAAAAAATGCATTCATATACATATGTGCAGCTATACATACATATATATATATATATATATACGTATGTAAATATATATATATATATATATATATAGAGAATGTACACTATACCAATCGCGAAGCTCCGATTCTAGCCCAGGCCGGGGGGGCGCTGGAAGATCTTGGACAGCGCTATCAAGCACGGGCGCGTGACATAGTCGTGCCTCCTGAGGGCCTCTTGGGAACCTCTTGGGTCTGCGTGGGGGCATCTGAAGGGCTTTTGGGGGGTTTTCCGTGCTTCCTCAGTTGGCTGTTGGAGGCATCTCGTGGGTGCTTCTTGGGGGGGCTTCTTAGGGTCCCTTGGGGGCATCGCAGTCGGAAGGTGATGCTCTGCAATCTGAAGCCGTCATTGGCCGTCTTGGCTGCGTGGAGGCCCGACTTGAGGCCACCTGGGGCCACATTGAGGCAATCTGGAAGCCTCCCGGGGGCCTCCTGGAGGCAATGTTGACGCATCGAGGGCACTGTTGGGCTATCTCGGGGCCCCGTGTGCGTCTCCTGGGTGCCTTTTGGGGCCTCTTGGGAAGCTTTTGGGGGCCTCGTCGGACCACTTGGGAACTCTTGGAGCCTCCTGTGGGCCTCTCATGGCGGAAGGCTCTGCTGTTGGGTTCGCGTTCCCCTTCTTGGGCCTCTCTTCGGACCCTCTCGGGCCGTCTTGGGCGCCTCAAGCTCCGTCTTGGGGCCCTCGCGGGTACTTCTTCCGGGCCCAACACGACCCCAAGACGGGCCAAGAGGGCCCCACAAGGTCCAGAAGAAGGCGGTCCAAGAGGGCCTCGAGTCGCCGAGCGATCGCTCCAAGACGCTCAAGATGGCCCCCAGGCGGCCCAAGAGGCCTCCAAGACGCCCCAAGAGGCCTCCAAGAAGCCTCCCAAAGAGGCCAAAATAATTGATTATCCATTGGTTTTTGAATGTGTGTTGGCGTTCTCGCCTTTTCGGCTTCCCGACGCTCCCAGACGGCCCTAGACAGCCCTAGAGGCTCCCAAGATCGCCCCAAGAGGCCTCCAAGAGGGCCCCAAAACGGCCCAAGAGGGCCCCAAGACGGCTCAAAAGGGGCCCAAGAGGCCTCAAAGACAGCTCCAAGACGGGGCCCAGATGGGGGACCCGAACGGACATTTCGAGCCCATTTCGAGTCCTCGACCCCGAGGGCCCCCCAGGATGCCCCAAGAGGCCCCAAAGAGGCCCCCCAGAAGCCTCCAAGAGGCCCCAAAACTGCTTTAAAAAGGCCACTGAGAGTGCTCCGAAGAGACTCCAAGAAGCATCCCTGCAGACTCTGAACCGCAACCCCGGCACGATGGCGGAAGGGCCGAAGGCCTTTAGATGTATGTTTGCCATATATATATATATATATATATATATATGTATATATACACATATACACACACATTCACAGATACATATATATATATATATATATATATGTATATATATATATATGTATATGTATATATATATATATGTATGCATGCATGCATGTATGTATGTATGTATGTGTATATATAATAAACAAATAAATATACACACACGTATATCAGAAAACAAATTGATACTTCTCCCGCCAGTTTCATCCGACTTCCGCCAGCCTTCCGCTGCCTTCCGCAGGCCTTCCGCCGAGGAATCGACGGCGAGCCGGTGGTGGAAGTGAGAAGGGGCGGGCGTTCTCAGAAGTCTCGGAAGTCCCCCAGCCTTCTGAGAAGTTCCCTGAGTCTTCCCCGAATACACAGAAAACGTCTCAGAAGGGGGGAGGGCTTCTGAGAAGTCGCGCCGCCTTCTGAGAAGGCCTTCTCCTGCTGACTTGCCACCCTTCGCTCGCCTCCTGAGCAAGAGGTGTCACCCTCCCGATCCCTCGAAGGCGCGGCCCTTTAGATCTGGAGCGCTCCACGTGGCGCGCGGGCCCCGGCCCCTCAGATCTGGGCGGCGCCTGAAGAGCGTGCCACGGCCAGCTCTGCGTCGTTCTCGGCCGCCGCACAGGCCGTCTCCGGCCCCAACCGGCTACGCGCAGAAGCGGCACTGCGCAAAGGGAGGCCTCTGGTGCGCGTCTGGGGACCCGAGTCTTTGAGCATCGAGTGATAAATTCGAGCATCATGTGAAGATCGGTCTGAATTCAATTTCTGGCACGATGGAAGCGTACATAGTTTAGCGCCAGCGGTAGAGACGGGCTTGCAGCAACGCTCTCCCACCTCCGCAGTCATGTGCCTCAAAGGCCCCACAGAGAGCCGTGCTAGCAGCACACTGCGCACTGTACGCCAGCGTTGAGTCTAGGAAAAAAGTCATTGCGTGCCCGCCCCAAAAGTCACCCTGGCGAAAGGTCACTCTTACGTGTAGCCGTCCAAGACCTTCAACATAACGGCTCAGGATGGAGATCGGGCCCCGCGAAAATGGTCGAAGAACCTGGAGGCCGACATCACGAAGACACAGAAAGTTGACAACCCCAAACGGTCAATTCTTGCACTGTGAATGTTGAGGCTGTGTGGTTCCAACTATGTGGTACAAACTATATAGTTAAACGTGGTGCAAGCTAGAGACGGCAAAGGAGCAGCAACGGACGGCAACGTGGCGAAACCTCGCTGGACCCACCCAGCGCACGAGGCGGCAACGAGGCGGCAACGATCTGCAACGCGGCGAAACCTTCCCGGACACACCCAGCGCACGGAGCGGCAACGTGGCGGCAACGGGCGGCAACGTGGAAAATCTCCGCCAGACCCGGCCATTTCCTTAGGGAGACAAGTAAGAACCCCAAAGTGCAAGCGCTGCTTGGGGAATGAGGTACCGCGAAGTGGTCGGACTTCTAAGATGGCGGGGGAGCTTCGAAGGCAGGGGGCTTCTTGGAAGCCCTCCCGGCTTCTGCGAAGCCTTCATGAGAAGCCTCTGGGCCCTTCCAAGAACTGAGAAGGCCCCCGCCCTCTCAGAAGGCCACTTCCCTCGCGCCACCCACCCCTGTGTGCGCACCGCCGAAGGGACCTTTTGCACAACGTGCGCCCCTCAGAGATCTGGACTTTTTCGCCCGGACCAGCCTTGTCATCCCGACACGTTTTTTGACACCCCCCCCGGCCCAGAGAGGGCCAACGGAGACCGAAAAGGGTTCCAAACATATTCCGCGGTGATCTTTTACGGCCGGGGGAGGTCGGCTTTCGGACCATAACTCTGCTTCAGCGGCCGTTGGGCACGACTTTGGCACCTCAGGAACGCTCTCGGCGATGTGTGCCGCAGTAGGCGCACATGGAAAGCGTGAAGCATCTGGCACACCAGGAACGCCTGGCACGGGCGCCCAGGGCACCTGGTGAGCGCAGCGCACCTGGCACGCGTGGCGCACCTGGCGAGCGTCGAACATCTGGCGTCCGGATTGGTCCCAATGGATGTCCATGCGATGGCGACCTCGGCCTAAGCTGGGTCTCGGATGCTGCTGACATGGTCGGAGGGCGGGTGGGAGTGAGCAATACAGCTTGTGGCGTCCCCGTTGGGAACTAAACATCTGTCCCGTCTCTGGATCTGGACGGGGGGGGGGGCGCGAGGGGGAAAGCGTGCAAGATGGCCCAATATGGCTGCAAGATGGCCCCAGATAGCCCAAGATGGCATCCAAGATGGCTCACGATAGCCAAGTTGGCGCAACATAACCTCCAACATGCCTCCCAGATGCGTCACAAGACCACCCGAAGCCGACTCTAAGTGGCTAGCGATCGTTCCAAGTCCTTCATCAAACACCCTAGGTGATTCAATGTTGTTGGTCTATCGCCTTTTCGCTTCCGATGGGACGGTGAGGCCTGAAGATGGCCACAGCATAGCCCAATACAGCCCAAAGAGGGGCCGAGAAAAGGCCCAAGACAGGTCCACAAGAACACCCAAGAACACTCCAGGAACGTCCCAACAGGACACCAGGAAACGATATTTCGGGCTCCAGGGGGACGCAGTTAATCCGCGCTCCATGTCTCCCAAGGTCGCCTCAAGAGGGCCCGAAAAGGCCCCCAAGAGGGCACCAAGAGCGGCCCAAAAGGACCAAAACGACTCCCCCAGAAAGCTTAAAGAAAGCTCCAAGATGGCTCCCAGAGGCTCAACGAGGTCTCTCAGTTCACTATTGTCAGCCTCTTTGTTTCAGCATATGCTGATCTACTAGGCTGGTGGAGATACGTGACGAGTCAAAAACCTTGGCATCTGGAAACCCGTTTCGAGCCCCAGGTCCATCAGAAATCTACATTGTATAACAAAAGAAGGTATTCGGCCTGGGGACGAGAGGACCCAGGGACCACGTCACGAAAACATCCTGCCGACGGATCTCTGGGCACGTCACTGCATTTAGGCAACTGGGTGCTACAACGTCACCGAGAAACCGAAACGCACACGGCTGGGGCCACGCGCAGGACACTGGAAATGCATGCGGCCACACGCGCACCCAGCTCTCGCACCGGCTGGACAAGTCGTTCCAGCTGTCTGCTCCCAGCCCAGCAACGCATCTCCCACGGTGCCGTAGGCGCGTTGGAGCGTGGTTGAATTATTGGAGCTCTCGGATTGCAAACAGGCGTAGCCCGCGCCTCCCTACGAGCGCCGGCCTTGTTGGCCACAAGCATGAGCACGGCGTCCTGGTTCGTCGAGTACTTCCTCACCTCGTCCTGCCAGAACTTGATGTGCTCGAAGGTGGCTCTCTGGCGGCGGCGAGGCGCTCAACAGCAAGATCCATCTCTCCTCCCTGCCTCCTTCCTCCACCATGTTCCTCCCTCCTGCCGCCATCGCTGCTCCATCCCCACCCTCTCCTCTGCCTCCATCTCTTATCTCTCCCTCCCCCTATACCTCTCCCCATCAAACTTCCAACTCCTCATCATAGCCCCTTCCCTCCCACCCAATTTCCTCCTTGACTGTAACGTCAACTTTGGGCCTCGAAAGGGAACCGCGCGTCCTGGGCTACTAGGGTCAATCTCGTCAGGCAGTTTGCAGCGAAACCTCATTGCGGGAACCATGCTCCCTGAGCATGAATTGAACACAACGGCATGAATTTTGCTCCGGCGGAAATCTGCCTTCCGAAATAGACTGTACCGCACGACGTGTCCTGCATACGAGCTTCAGGGAAATTGCGGGAAAACCTTCTCTTGGAATCAACAGCCCTCTATCGAAACATAAGGAAACGCAGAACCATGACACTCTCCTCTGACGATTTCTGAGGACGCCTCCGGTAGGATCTGCAGTTCTTCTGCAATGTGAGAAGAGGCCGTAGGCAGAGGGGCCACGTTCCTTTCTGGCTGATATTGGACATGCCTTTCGAGGGCGAACGTTCTTCTGGAAGCATGCTAGTAAACCCCTGGCAGACCCCGCATGCCTCGGAAATATGGTGAAACGGTGGTCTATCGCGATTAACAACACGCAGACGCCATGCTCATAGGGCAACTTGCGAACACACTTCAAGCAAGAGCTCGCGCTGTCGACCTTCATTGGCTGCTGGAGCCTCGAGATGGCCCCAAGAAAGTCCTGAAGGCGGAGGAAGGGCACGAGCAGGGATGATTAAGAAGGGGAATGGAGGAGGGAGGGGGATGGGGAAGGAGGAGGGGGCCTCCCCTCCTCCCCCCTCCTCCCCCCTCCACAATTAAACAATATGAACGCACTCAAAATTTATGCTACGAAATCTTCGAGTAAGAAATTCAGCCGAGCTTCGCTGATTTGCTCAACCCTCTTGCGAGAGCCAGCTTTGGAAGCGTGCAATTTCTCCTGAAAGTATCCGGGAGATCTCCCGCCTCCTCCGCGTGCTGGTTTTTGCCGCACAGGATCTCAAAGGTTGAATGTTCGCATGGTCTGTTTACACCCCGATTGTTTTTGGTGCTTCGGAATTGTGCTCCCACTGCAGCGTGTGCCTGATTTTCGGATCGGCGCTTTGCTCCCGTCGTTCAGAATGGCGCTCTCGCCCCAGCGCGGGCCACTTTTCTGGATCCGAGACTTGCTTCGTTGTGGTTCCCCCCTCATTTCCCCTCCTCCGCCTTCCCCTGGTCTTCATGTTCCTCCCGCTCCTTCCACTCCAGTTCCTGTTGCTGATGTTCGTCTCGCCCCAGCGCAAGCAACTTTCTGAATTCGAGTCTTTCTTCACCTTTGTCGCCTCATCAAATCCCCTCCTCCACCTTCCCCTGGTCCTTCTTTTCTTCCCGATCCGTCCGGTTTAGTTCCTGCTGCTGCTCATGCTCATCCTTTTACTTCCGCTCATCCTCCTGCTCGCCCACCACCCCCTCCTGTGAACGCAGCTCCCCCCTTTCCAAATTGCGCATAACACGAAGTGGTCTTGGAGTCGCAGGTCGCGGATAAACATCAGCGCCATTGAGGGGATGGTATGGATTGATAGGTTGTCAGATGAGGCGCGAGCGCGCCTAGCTTGCCCCCCTCCCCTCCTCCCCCATCCCTCCCCCCTCCCCCGTCCCTCCTCCCTCCTCCGTCCAACCCCCTCCATCCCCTCTCACGCCACACGCTTGAAAGGAGGAGGATGGGAGAACGGCGACGACAGAGGGAGAGCGAGAAGGACGAGGACAACGACGACCACCACCACGACGAATAGAATCCAGGCCCCCGAGGTCGGCTTCAGGATACCCCTCGACCTCTCCAGAGGCCCTCCCCGAGGACCCCGGAGGTCTCCAGAGGTCACAGGGAGCCTCCAGAGGCCCGTGGTGACCTTCTGGAGACCTCTCGGGGCACAGAGAACGCCACACACGTCCAAAATCATCGAACCCTCCTCCTGCCGGCCAAGGGCAGCCGAGCTGCTCCGCGCCCCTCACACACCATATGGGGGGACCCAGGGGCCTTTAAGGTCAGGTCCTGCGTTGCTCGACCTGCTCCCGGCCATGAACGGGCAGTGGGCGTCCCGCGCACCACTCCTCCTCTCCTCCGCCTCCTCCTCCTGCTTCTCCTCTTCCTCGTCTTCGTCCTCCTCCTCGTCCTCGTCCTCCTCCTCCTCATTCTCCGCGATCCTCCTCCGCGATCCTCCCCCACGATCCTCCTCCTCCGCGATCCTCCTCTGCGGGCCTTCTTCTCTTCCGCGATCCTCCTCATCGGACACTCGGCTCGGCGCTGCACCACCCGCCTGGGAGCAGTCGAAGCAGAGGACGATGCCCTGGTGCGCGCGAGCGGATCCCGCCCCGTGACGCCTTCCTGCAGCCCTTTCGACAATCCTCCTCCTCCTCCTCCTCCTCCTCCTCCTTCTCCTACTCCTCCTCCGCCTCCTCCTCCGCCTCCTCCTCCTTCTGCTCCTTCTGCTCGTCCTCCTTCTCCTCCTCCTCCTCCTCCTCCGCCTCCTCCTCCTCCTCCTCCTCCTCATCCTCATCCTCATCCTCGTCCCCATCCTCCTCCTCATCCTGCTCTTACTCCTCATCTTCCTGCTCGTCCTCCTCGTCCACCTCGCCCTCCTCGTCCGCCTCGTCATCTTCGTCCTCCTCGTCCTCCTCGTTCTCCTCCTCCTCCTCCTCTTGAACTCGGGTGGCAACTTAGGTGGCAACTCCTGGAATGGTTTCGCGGGCACGGCTTGGAAACTACCTGGGGGGACAGGTCGGGTTAAGCCAGATGCTCTGCCAAATCAAGCAGAGCACTCAAGCAGTCCAGGTGGATCGGGCTGGACTGTGTCGGAATGGCGCCCAGGATGCATCAAGGCCGAAGACTCACTCACCCCCCGGGGAAGTTCCAGCTGGAACACCCCAAGAAGGGCCGCCCAGTGCCCTCGGTCTCCTCGGAAAAGCCCGGGCTCTGGAGCGGCGCGCTCTGTCTGTCTCTCTCTCTCTCTCTCTCTCTGTCTTGATTGGACGGCGCTCCTGCTGAACTCACGCCATCCATGGCCCCTGGCGCGCGATAAAACGCGGCCCTGATCACGCCTCTGGGGACCATTCAATAGCGAGTCGCACGGGCTTCCAGGTGGGAAGTGCTGCCCAAATGGCCCAACTGGCTCCCTGAACTGCCGTCCCCCATGCCTCCCGAGACTGGAACTCACGGCCGCGCGTTGGACCCCCAAGCTGGGGCTCACGCGTGGGATGTCCTCCCAACATTGGTTCCGATACCTGGCCACGAGGCTCTGCCAGCTGAGGGAGCCGAAAAACAGAAAGTTTAAGACACCTGCGCCAGGATTTCTTAACGACGCGAACATATCTGGCCTTCGGGACATAATTCGGACTTCCAACGAACGTTTCCGACGATCCAGGCACCTCCGGAAGGCTCGCGACCAGACGCGGTCGTTGAAAAGCATCCCGAGGCTAGAAAACCTTCAGGCAACTACTTAAGCTTCCAGTATGGGAAAGAGCATCCTGTAGCTGTTGCAAAATGTTTGGGAAGAGCGTGCGCGACGCAAAGGCGAGGGCTCCATGTTGAAAGCCACCTTCCTTCCACCGTTCTACATGTTCCCAGCCTGTAAAGCGGACGTGCGTGCGGTGATGATGCAACATCACCTCTGCACTGACCGCGCATATGTTGCAACAATCAAACTGCAAGACCATGCATGGTGACGAAGTCTCAGGCGAAGCGCCCAGCCCACCCTACTGGCACGCCTACGGTTGCGACAGGGAGGAGTCATCTACAAGGGGTGGCTGGAAGTAGGGAAGAAGGGGGGGAGAGCAGGGAGGAGGAGGAGGAGGAAGAGGAGGAGGAGAAGGAGGAGGAGGAGAAGGAGGAGGAGGAGGAGGAGGATGGAGGAAGAGGATGAGGAAGAGCAGAAGGAGGAGGAGGAAGAGGAGGAGGGAGGAGGAGTCGGAGGAAGGGGATCCCCACCACCACCACCTCCCCTTGGGGAGGTGAAGGGGGGAAGGGAGTGATGGAGAGAGGAAGAAGAGCGAGAGGGGGAGGAGAGGGAAAAAGGATAAGGATGAGGGAGACGCCGCCACCACATCCACAATATCCTCCTCCTTTTCGTCCTCCTCTTCCTCCTCCGCCTCCTCCCCGTCCTCCATCCTCCATCTTCCTCGTCCTCCTCCATATTCCCTCCTCCTCGTCCTCCTTCCCCTTCCCTCCTCATCCTTCCCTCGCGCCCTCCCTCCCTCCCTCCCTCCCCCCTGCCTCCCTCCCTCCTCCTCGCGGGAGCGGTGCGCCCTCCTGCGCGCCCCGATAGTAAGAGGACGTCAGCGTCCGGAAGCGCTCCTCGCGCGACGCGCGCGCTCGCGGCGCCCCTTCGGCCGCGGATGTTCCGCGGCCGCGTCTGGGCCCAAAGAGGGGAGAAGGGGGTAAGTGGGGAGCGGAGGGGAGAGGGGGCGACGGAAACAGGAAGAAGGAAGAGGAAGGAGGAAGAGGGAGGAGGAGGAGGAGGAGGAGGAGGAGGACGAGAAGGAGGAGGAGGAGAACGAGGAAGACTGCGAGGAGGTGGACGAGGAGGAGGAGGAGGGGAGGAGGAGGAGGAGAAGGGAAGAGGTGGAGGAGGAGGAGGAGGACGAGGAGGCGGAGGAGGAGGAGGAGGAGGAGGAGGAGGGTGAGGAGGAGGAGGAGGAGGAGGAGGAGGAGGAGGAGGAGGAGGGTGAGGAGGTGGAGGAGGAGGAGGAGGAGAGAGGAGGAGTGGAGGAGGAGAAGGAGGAGGAGGGAGGAGGAGGAGAAGGAGGAGGAGGAGGAGGGAGGAGGAGCAGGAGGAGGAGGAGGAGGAGGAGGGAGGAGGAGGAGGAGGAGGAGGAGGAGGAGGAGGAGGAGGAGGGAAGACGAGGAGGAGGGAGGAAGTTGGGGAGGAGGAGGATGAGACGCAGCGTGAGGGATGAAGTCAATATTCCAACCACTCCACCCATCCTCCCTTCCCAGCCGCGCCTGCTCCACGATGGAGTCGAGGAGGGCTCGGCACAACAGATGCCGCTTACGCCTCCGCGTTGGGAGACGAGTGGCCAACCTCACGGCGTCGATTAACTGGTCGGCTTGGAACAGGGACAGCGGAAGCGCACTCTGATGGGACGCTAAACGATGTGCGTGGGAACGCGCAACTACAAAGGCCAGAGAACCACCTCGAAATCCAAGGAGGAAGAGGGGGTCCCCGGGGAGAAATGAATGCAGCGCCATGGAGGCGACAGACTGTAGTCTACGGCAGCTACATATATAATGATTGACGTTGTCAGGAACATCGCACCCGAAAACGCACTGAGCATCAAGCCGGGACATCCTGCGACTCGTGGCCCACGATCCAAGCCAAGATCTGAAAGCAATCTGGGCCTACGCGGGGGGGGGGGGGGGGGCAACTGCAGCAGCTCCATTGTGGCAGCATCTGTCCCTTCCCAGTCGAAGGAGAGATCGAAGTGACGACGGACACGGACGAGGATGCGAGCGGGGAGGGAACGGGTCGGGTACAGGGAGGCCTGGAACCAGAGCTTAAACTTCCCCTCCAACCGCGGTCTCCCTCTCGCTTCTCGAATCGCCGGGTCCCGAAACACGTGCAAGGCAGCCGTTCCGCCCTGGGTAAGAGCGCTCTGGAGGAGGCGAGAAGTGGGAACGGAGGACTAGGGGGGAAGCCCAGGGAGGCCCACTCCAGGGTGCTAGCGGCCGCCTCGGACTGCCAAAACTCGGGTGCGTGCTGTGGGGAGTGCCACCATGCCACGGGCCCGTATGAGACCGCAGCTGTCCCCAGGCGGACGGTCTGAGCCTGCCATGTCGAGAGCGTCGCCAAAGAGCACCGCATAAGTGTGGCCGCATTCATGGAGAGAGTACTGGGCAGACGAGGTAGCCCTCAAGACTGGAGTTCGAACCACTCGGGGTGCGAGACGATCGTGCACGGGGCGCGCAAAAGACGAGCAAATAGCATCCTCTCACGCACAGCCATGGCCCCGAACATAAGGAACAGTTGGGCGTTATATGAAAGCACAGGTAAGGCACGCTGCACATAGAGCTCGACGCATCTGTCAAAATGGGCTCCTGTGCCGGCAATCTCGACGGTTCTAGATCGCAGCTTCTGGCCGGGTCCCTCCCATTGATCCAGAAAAGTCGCCGCGGGACCAAGCCAGACTCCTAAATAGACCAGCTTGCCGACGATGTTAAAGGCCACCCAACCAGCTTCGGCTTCAGAGAGAATGGCGCGGAGCGGGGCCGACGCCGACTCAAGAGGGCCATCGCGGGGGACAGCATTGCACTTCGAGTCTTTGAATCATAAATTCGCCAGCTTCCTGGCAAGCGCGAAGATACGGGCTAAAGCGAAATATCCCCGCCGCCTCCACACCACAACCCCCACATCATCAGCGCAGACACGAGTGCAACCACGTTTCTTGGCATCAACATGCTTGGTGATATCTTCGAGGAACGGGTTGATCGCAAAGTTGAAAAACGTGCCGCTAAGAGGGCAACCCTGCAAAACCCTGAATGCATCCAATTGGTGACTTCCCGCATGCACGCGTCGTCAAAGCAGCAAGGATTAAGGTGGTATAACACAGAAATGGAGACGAGGGAACCAGACGGCAGCCTATGACACGTAAGACTCATGAGCATCCATTCTTGCCGGGAACGCTCGCGCAAAGTCGAACGACAGAAACGACAACGGCGACATAACAGCCCCAGGATCAACGGCTTTCCCCTCAGACGGCGCAGCAAGGCCCTTCTGCGCCAGAACGTTCCGGGAACGGTCTGCCAAAACGTTCTGGGAACGCTCACCAGAACGTCCGGATCCGTGCGCGTCTCCCGGCCGCGGGCGAAAAGCGCACAAATTGACGCTTGCCAGGCGTGCTACCGTGTCGAGGTCGACAGTATTGTCAACAACGTTGCGCCCAGGGATAAAGCCCCTCTGGCAGCGCGCTGGCAACCCGCGCAAAGCTGGGTAGATTGCACGATTAAACGTACCCCCTAAAACTTTGTTGGCCGTGTTCTTCAGCGAGCGAGGAAGGAGCGGAGGAGCCGCAGAGACGGGGAAGGGAGGGAAGAGAAATCCCTGCTGGACTGGAACCGCGCCGTATATTTCGCAGCAGTCTGTGGCACAGGCGAGCGTTCCTCGAAAACTGGGCGCCAGTATTGCGTGAGAGCCTCGAGGTTACCTCTGGGCCCCTCCGCGCACCGCATGTCAATCTTATGTTGTTCCGTCTTGGGCGGTTCTGTAGCGACCGAGCCCTCGATCGCCGAGGTGATGCATGCCAAAACTTGCGCCGTCGGACCGGGTTCCACAATTGCGCCCGCCGAGCTGCCGCCGACTTCCTGCCAAGCGCACGCTGGCGCCGCCCGGGGCAAGGAGCGTCCTCGGCTTCCTGCTCAAGACGCTCCTTTCGACGGCGTGCCTCCTGCTGCTGGAGGCCCACGTGCAGCGCATTGAATTTGGCGGGGTCCGCTAGTGAAACCTCCCCGCTAGCCGAGACCAACATCACAACTCTAGTCCAAAAGTGGTGCGCGCGAAGAGCGCGCGCCATCCGTGCATCCTGCCTATACACCACACGGGCAATCGAACGAGCCACCATCGCGCGTGACTCAAGACGGTGTGGCTGCCGCTCGAGCTGCAAATCACGAGTCGCAACTCCCGCCAGCTGTCGACAAAGGACGGCAAGTCGCAATCGCTCAGGCGGGTCGCAGAGCTCAAAATCGATCTGAGCCCCGTAGCATTTGACCATATCTGCATACACAGGGTCCGAGTAGAGGTGGAGAGGGAGGGGGCGAGGCCGATCCGAACGGGGAGGCCAACGAACAGAGAAGACGAGGGAGACGGGTGAATGGTCGCTGACTCCGGCGAGATGCAACTCTTCAGGCTCGGCGTGAGACTGAACCGCCTGCCAGCCTTGGCAAAGAAGCCAGAGCGGGGTGGCGGTGAACGACCTGTCCACGCAGGCGGAGGATGTCGTCCCTGGGTGCCAGCAGGTTGGCCGATTGCTCGAAATCTCTGTGAGCTGCCTCCGGAGTGCTCTCCACGCAGAGTCCCCCGGGCTGGCTTTGGCCGATCGCTGGCCCACTGGAGCCCGACGCATTCCGGGAGGCGAGGGTGCGCTCACGCCCCGAGTCGCAGGAGGAGGAGGAGGAGGAGGAGGAGGAGGAGGAGGAGGGAGGAGGAGGGAGGAGGGAGGAAGAAGGAGGAGGTGGCGGAGGAAGGGGACCCCCACCATCACCACCTTCTTCTTGGGAGGAGAAGGGGGAAAGAGAGAGATGGAGGGAGAAGGAAGAGAGAGAGGGGGAGGAGAGGGAAGAAGGATAAGGATGAAGAAGACCACACCGCCATATCCACCATCTCCTCATCCTCCTGGTCCTCTTCCGTTTCGCCGTTGGTCAGATTGCAACCATGTGGTGAGAGCTTTCCCTCGCCATCCTCCTCATCCACCCTCTCTCGTTGTCCTCATCAATCTCCTTCCTCCTCATTTCTCCCCCTCGTCCCTGCCGTGCCTCCTGCACCTCCCTCTTCCTCCTCGGCCTCCTCATCAACCATCGCTGACCCCCACACGAGACCAGTCGGATGAGGTCGGGTCTGCTCGACCAGCCGACATCGGACAGATCTGCCTTTGCCATAAAGGCGGCAAGCCACACTCCACCTCATGAGCCAGAGCCGCGAATCGCGCGCGGCCCCTGGCGCTGAAGCACTGAAGCGAGGAGAGGGCAAACTGGACAAAACAGCGGCAAGGCGTAAGGCGGGGGGGTAACCAGGGCAGCGGAGAAGCGAGCGGAGGGAGAACGAGAGAAGAGGGGAACTGATGAGTACTGAGTAAAGGGATGGAAGAGGAGAAGGAACGGGAACAGGATAGGTGCGCTCGCGCCATATCTGACATCATATCCCTCCCTCCCATTCCTTCCCATTGCGTTGATGCTTTCTCTATCCGCGGACGCGTGCCATAGCCGACCTGGAACTCCACAAAAGACCCTGACATGTTACGCGCAACCAGAAAAAAGGTGGCTGCGTACATAGGAGGATGTGGAGGAGGTGGAGGAGGAGGAGGTGGCGAGTGAGCAGGAGGAGGAGCAGGGAGAAAAGTAGGAGGACGGGTGAGGAGGATGACGAGGACGAACAGCAGCAGCAGGAGCTGGAGTGGAAGAGCGGGAGAAGCAGGAGGACCAGGGGAAGGCTGTAGGGGAAATGAAGGGGGCGACAACGATGAGAAAGGATGATGGGTCTGTTTTCCACCACCACCACCATAAGTTGGAGGGGGGAGGTGGAGGACGAGGAGGAGGACGAGGAGGAGGAAGAGGAATGGGAGGTGGAGGAGGAGGAGGAGGAGGAGGAGGAGGAGGAGGAGGAACCCCTCCCCCTCCAGCTTATGGTGGTGGTGGTGGTGGAAAAGTTGCCCATCAAAAGCTGGCGAGAGCGCCATGTTAGACGACGGGGTCACAGCGCCTGTCCACAAGTGGGGCCCACGCTCCAGCGGGGGCACCCTTTCAGAACACCGAGAGTAATCGGATAGTAAAGCCACATAGGGCAAGCCAACTTTTGAAATCCTGTGTGTTCCACCAGATTGGGGGATCCACGAACCTGATAAGGAACGTGAGTCAAACCTGCTTCTGGCGCAGTGCAACACGTTCCATTTGCTTGACTGCAACCACTACCTCCTGCATGTTCTGCTTGTTATGCTCCTCCTGCTCCTCCTCATCCTCTCCACCTTCCTCATCATTCCTCCTTCTGTTGGGCTCCCCAACCTCCGCGCACGAATTTCCACGTGATGGGAATCCGACGCGCCCAAATTGGGTCCCGCCTTGGAGGCCGTGGATGCGTGAGAACGCGTGCCCCGCGAGCACGCGCCAGGCGCATGCTGGGACCCCCCCCTCCTGCGCACAGATGTTCATGTGTGAAGAACCCGACGCGCCCAAATTGGGCCCCTCCCTTGGGGGCCGTGAACACGTGAGAACGCGTGCCCCGCGCGCGCACATTCCTCGGTCCCCCCCCCCCTTCCGCGCACGTGCTCCCACGTGTAAAGAATCCGACGCGCCCGATTCGGATCCCCCCTTGGGGGCCGTGGACAACTGACCCCGCGCGCACACGCCTCGTTCCGCATGTTCCCGTGTGCTAATTGGACCCCCCCTTGGGAGCCGTGGACACATGAAAACACGTGCCCCGCGCGCACGCGCCTTGGTCCTCCCCCCCTTCCGGGCACTCATTTTCACTAGTGCAAAATCCGCCGCGCCCAATTTGGGTCCCTCTCCTGCGGCCCCGTCGTGGCGAGGAACATGTGAAAACACGTGCTGGACGCACGCGTGCCGAGACTCGTGTTGGAGATCCCCCCTCTGCACACGTAGTGTTATTCGTCCAATTCCGACGTGTGCTGCTCGATACCCTTCTGGTGGGCGGATTTCGGCCAGCAAACTAAAAGAGAACCCCGGGTCGGAGCTCTTACCCGAAAAAAGACACCCTTCTGGTGGACGGACTTCGGCCAGCAAACTAAAAGAGAACCCCGGGTCGGAGCTCTTACCCGAAAAAAACGCGGAGAGGGTCGAACATCTTCCGCACTGGGTCAGGGAAGAGAGGAGAGTAGTACTAAGAACGTGTAATTGTGGACAGTACGAAGAGGGAACATGCCGTAGAGAGGGAAGGAGAGAAGAACACTGTAAAGTGGCAAACGATAATGTGAGAGAAAGAAAGAAATACAGAGACAGACAGACAGACAGACAGAGAAAGAGAGAGAGAGAGAGAGAGAAAAAAAAAAAAAAAAAAAAAGAGAGAGAGAGAGATAGAGGGAGGGGGAGGTACAGAGAGACAGGTAACGACAAAGGACGGGCAGGGAGGAAGGCCAGGAAGAGAGGATGGGAAGGAGGGAGGGGTGAGGGGCGGGACGAAGGAACGAGAGAAGGCTCCGGGGGGAACGGCCGGCCTGGCCCGCAGTGTCCCAGAGGGCCAGCTTCAGCTTCTTCCCCCTCACCTCGGGTCGGCACAGAATGCCCCGCGCCTGTGCCCGTGCCATCAACTGGCCCACAATCCGTCACTGGTCGCCGCACTTCCTCTCGACCAAGCTTGGTTCCATGCAGTACGATTCCAAAGAGCTGGAACGACAGAGTCGTGGACACCAGAATCGGAGGCCCACCGCTCCCAAAAGAATCAGCGCTGAGGTCGGCATGTAGACCGGGGGGGGCGTCCATCTTCCATCTGTTGTCCGCCAGGGCCAGCGCCACACAATCGGTTCCACAAAATCCTGCATCTAGGTGGGAAGGAATGGGAATCAAGGGCTCACGTTCTACAGGGTTCACTTTCTACCCCACACACACACGAACACACAGCTTGTCAATACGTATGTATCTATATTTGTATACTCTCTCTCTCTCTATCGCTCTGCATGTTGATTTTGTCCTCTCTCTCTCTTTCCCTCTCTCTCTCTCACTTAGTCTCGGCCTACCCTCATCACTGCTTCCGAGATCTCTCAAATATCGCCGACGACGTAGCGCTTTGCAACGTTACCTTGCGAAACTCTCGGGCCCGCAACTCTCCCACCACGTTTCCTAGCCGAGAGCGCGACTGTACCCGTGCAAGCATGCACCATGCTGATAAATAAGCGCGCACACACAAACTTGTTCCTCCAATGGCCGAGTGACGTCACCGCAGCGAGACGCAGCGAGAGCTTGAATCAGCTGCAAACGAGCATGAATTCCACACGGTTTCGCGAGAGGGTGGCTGCGCGAAGCGAGCGAGCGTGCGAGGATGAGGTCCCAACTTGAGGGAAGGCCAGGAAACCGGCGCTTGCAGGCGCGCAGGAGCGCTTTGGAGCCACACACACGTTTGCCAAGATGGGCAAAGGGGACGCGAGCGCAAATCCGAACTACACCCACTGGCAACTGTACAACGCATGGCTACACAAAAAAATGCGCAGTGGCACGGCCCACGCTCCCACCAGGAGGCGCCGTACCAAATCGCAACGAGGCAGGGGGGAAGAAGAGCGAAGGCAGCAAGCAAACGACACTTTTTAATACAGTGCCGGCTGGTCCAGCTGAGCGAGGCGAATATCGGGGCGCGCAAAAGGTGATTACCACCGAGTATGTGTCGACAGCAAGCAGCCACGCACACAAATGTTTTGAGCACACGCGGCCGGGGCGACTAGCCACATGGACGACCCGGGGTCACCAAAACGGATCGAGAACGAGCTCCTTCGCTTGCAGCTTCGCTGAGCGCGGGGAAGGGCAGGAAAATGGCCGCGTACACACAAACGCATGCACGAACCGCGCGGCGTCTCGGCGGTACCCGTCGCCCGCCGCCCCGGGAGAAGCAGTGCGAGAAGAAGGGAAGGATGAATAGAGAGAGCAGGCCCCGCGCGCGCCTGAAGGACCCCGAAAGCGCACGGCGGAGAAAACATACACACACGCCGCGCCACCCGCCCCGCCCGACGGCCCGGTCTGCCTCGCGGCCCGCGACCCTCGCGCGCCGAAACCACACCCCGCGCGGTCTTCCCCCCTTAGCGCCCCGTAGACGGCAGCCCTCCTCTGCCCCCCCCCGCCCAGCACGACCCACCCGTCGTCTCAATACACGCCAAACCAGCCAGGGTGAGGGGTTTGCTGATCAGCGCCTCGACGGGCAGGCCCCGAGGGCGGCAGGCCTCCGACCGGAACGCAGGAAAGGCCACTACGCCACGCAGCGGCACCTGGGCCAAAGAAGCTGCAGAGATCCGCCACTATGCCCCCCTCGTACGTTGAGGCGTGCCAGAATGCCAAGAGCTGTCCGGTAGGGTTCCTGTAAGCTTCTACGGGGCTCCCACACTCTCGGGAAGCACCCAGCTGCGTGCATCGCCTCCTCTTCCCAAGCAAAATACGACAGATTCGCGCTTCCGAAGACCAGATGCCTCCAAGACGGCCCGATATCGCACCAATGCGGGCCACTTTGGCCTCAAGACGGCCCAAGATGGCTTCAAGACGGCCTTCGAAGCCTTCGAGGCGTCCCAAGAGAGCCCAAGAGCCGTCCCGAGAGGGCCTCGAGAGGCAAAAACCATCGATTGCCAGTAGATGTTTCAATGTTTTGGAGATTCTCGCCTATTCGAGCTTTCGACGCCCCAAGTTGACCCAAGAGACCACCAGAACTGCCCCAAGAAGGCCCAAGAGGCCCCCAAGAGGGCCCCAAGAGGGCCCCAAGACGGCCAAGGGGTCTCCAAGACGGGCCATGAGGCGCCCAAGAATGCCCAAGAAAGCCCCAAGACGGCCCCAAGAAAAGCTCAGAAGGGAAAACACGAACCGACAACTCGAGTCTTGCGCCCCAAGAAGGCTATGGAGGCCCCAAGAGGGCCTACAGAGGCCTCCAAGAAGACTCCGAGAGGCGAAAACCAGATGTTCCGTAGCAGCTTCAATGTTTTGTAGGGTCTCGCCTTTTCCAGCTTCTGGCGCTCCAAGACGGCCCAAAAGGCCCCCAAGACTTCCCCGAGACGGCTCAAGAGACCCCCAACAGAGCACCAAGACGGCCCAAGAGGGCTCCAAGAGGACTCCAAGAGGGCACAAGAGGCGCCCGGGACTGCCCAAGAGGCCCCAAGGCCCAAGAGTGGGATCACGAACCAAACATTCGAGCCGTCTGCCCAAAAGAGGCCCCCGGCAGGCCCCCGTGCCTTCTCGAATAATTGCCACCCAGAGTGATGTGCTGGCATGGTGGCGAATGTCTGGAGGCGGCCAGAGGGCGGCGGAAGGTGGAGAGAGTCAAAGTGAGCGTGCGCGTGTGGGTGTGAACGACCCACCCGCCGTCCCAATACACGCCAAACCAGCCAGGGTGAGGGGTTTGCTGGTCAGCACCTCGACGAGCAGGCCAGGAGGGCCGCAGGACTCCAACTGGAACGCAGGAAAAGCAACTACGCCACACAGCGGCACCTGGACCGAGGAAGCTACAGAGATAAACTACTCAACTACAACCAGCGTGATATGAGCGGACATTGGCGTACATACAACGCTTGGATAGAATGAAGGCGAGCATGCGAAGTGTTGCACTACCTCGCAAGTTTGCACGACAACATGTCGCTCGACCCAAATGCACAGAGGTGTCGACCGCAACCCAAAACGCAAAATGTGTCTCCTCCGCATGGCACCAAATCAAGAGGTGCTTCGGACACTGCGCAGAGCGTTGCTGCAAACGCATCCCTGCTAAACTTTTGCGAGGACACTCCCGCTTTTGCCTCTACCTTGGCACGTGACCCCGCTGGAAATTCTGCTCCACTTGCTCCGCACTGTCAGTACCCTTCCTGTTCTGCTTCGCACCATCATCACTGCCACTACCATCGCCATCATCATCATCATCATCGTCATCATCATCAGTAGCATCAGCATCAGCATCATCATCAGCATCACCATCATCAGCATCATCATCGTCATCATCATCATCATCGTCATCATCATCTTTGTCACCATCATCATCATCAACATGAACAACATCACCATCACCATAATCATAACCATCGTCATCGCTGCCGTCATCATCATCATCATCATCATCATCATCATCATCATCGTCGTCGACGCCATCATCATCGTCGTCACCTCCATGATCAAATCGTCACTGCGACCACTGTTTCAACAAGCACCATCAACATAATCAGTAGCATCAGCATCATCAGCACCATCATCAACAGGGTCATCATGAGCAGCAGCATCGCCATTATCATCGCCAATATCATCAGCAGCATCAGCACCCGCACCAGCATCAGCATCAACAACAGCATCAGCATCAGCATCATCACCATCATCATCATAGTCAGCATCATCATCATCGCAACACTCATCATTACCATCACTGACATCATCATCAACCTCACCAATATCAGCAATAATCACCATCGTCCTCATCCTCATCATCACCACCACCAGCATCACATCGCCATCGCCATCATCATCACCATCACCATCATCATCGCCATCACCATCGTCATCACCATCGCCATCGTCATCGCCATCGCCAACATCTTCGTCATCCTCCTCGTCACCGATATCATCGACATCACCACGAGTATGATGCTCATCTGAGATTGAAGGGGGACGGAGAGGGGGTGAGAGAGAGAGAGAGAGAGCTAGAGAACGAAACAACAACAAACAAACGCCACACATAAACAAACCACCGAAGATCTACAACAATTACACACGTACAATAGCAGCGACAACAACAACGACTATTGCGACTACTGAGATATAGCGAAGACGAATATAAGGAAAGGGAAAGAGGGGAAGGAAGAGAACAGGGGAGGGATGAGAGGGAGATGCGAAAAAAGGGGAGGGGAGGAGAGAAGGACGATGAGGACGAGGAAACAACGGAAGGTGAAGAGAGGGGGGGGAGGGCAGGGCGAGGGACGAGAACGATAGGAACGGGAGCGGATCGAACGGACGCGTCGCAGGGGGGGTGGGGGCGGCCTGCATGAACTTGGTCTTGAAGTCGACCCCGATCGTCGACGCCTCTCAGGGTCCCGAGTAGGCACAGCCGGGGCAATTGGGAGGAACCTGCCCTACTGTTCGGGACCAGCTCCCAATCGAACCAAGTTGGAGCAGTCGCCGGGCCAGCACTGCAAGCACGGTCCCTGCGCCCCCTGCGCGCAGAGAATTTTGAGAATCGGGCCAGCTAGTGGAGGATATGTCAACACACGGCTGCAGCTTCATCGGGCGCGCCAAAGTCCCCATTAGGTGGCCCTGAAGCTGGCGGAGGAACCCCATGGTGGGAAGCCAGCTCGGGAGGTTTCTTCCTTATCGTCAGAGGTTGCCTCATTATCGGCGCGGCTGTACCAAGACACTGTTTCACAGCCGTTCGCCTCATTTTCCGTCTCCTCCTCCTCCTCCTCCTCCTTCCTCATCCTCCTCCCCCCCTCCCCCTCCTCCTCATCATGATCCTCTTCCTCGCTACTCTGGCCTCCCTCCCGCATTGCTCCTTGTCATGTAGCCTTTCTCCTCATTCTCTTCCTCCTCCTCCTCCTCTTCCTCCTCCTCTCCCTCCTCCTCCTCCTCCTCCTCCTCCTCCTCCTCCTCATCCCTCCTACTCCTCGTCCCTCCTAGTCCTCCCTCTCTCCGTCGTCTTCAGCGCTCCTCCTCCCTTCGCCCTGCTCCCCTGGCATGGAGGACGGCGGTCTGAATAAGAGTGGCGTTGCGATCGCTGCCCTGTCTCACAGACTTCATCCAAGCGTCTGCTCATGCATGTTGGCACGAGGACCGCCTCAATGCCGTATGCAGCCAGCCTACTCCCCACTCCACCCCCACCCGAAATGGGCACGGCATAAATGAGAACAATGCCTATCAACAAATGGAGTCTAAAACCCACAGCGGCCGCTGTCCGCGGCGACACCGACAGCGAGCCCTGTTCATTTATTGGGGGGCGGACGACGACAAGCTCACACACTAAATAAACTTATGGCTACCTCACCGTGCCCGTGAGGTGGACCCCGGAATTCTGCTTTTTTAGGATAAGCAGCGCCCGGGGCAAACATTTCCACTGATAGCCCCACAGGCAAGTCAACGCACCGACACAGCGATGCCTCTGCCCTCGCCGACTGCCACACGACAACGAAAAAGGACACTTTACTGCAACTACGCATCTGGAGGCAAGAGGACGGGGAGGAGGAAGAACATGACGATAGCAAGGACATGCGGCGGCACCTGTGGATACCCTACAGGGTCAACGCCCAAATGACAGATCCAGCCGAAAAACAGGACGCAGCTAGGTTGCCAGAGGGACGGGTAGGGAGGAGGGAGGAGAGGGGAGACGGCACACAGCAGGAGAGGGCAATCCAGGAAGTTGGCTGGGGATTCTCACTATAAGCTGAATGGGTGCAAGCACACACACACCAATATCTGTAGACTACCCATCTGAATGGATGAGGCACGGCACGGCAGTGGCCCGCAGCATCGGAGGGCCGAGCCCATGCGGCGAAAGGGCGATCGTCGAGCGGCAGAACTGGCCCGAGGGGTCGGCCGACCGCGGCCGCCAGCTAAACCCACACACGCTGCACGTACACAGAATTAGAGGGAGGGGAAGGCGGAGGCGAGGCGAGGAAAGGCGAGGCGAGGGGGAGGGAGGAAGGAGGGGGCGACAGCGTGCGCGCACCGAATGCTGCGGCCTCGAAGCGTCCAGCCGGCCTGGATCCACAACGCGGCACCACGGTTGGGAGGAGGCTGGAGGAGGAGGGGCAGAAACCGAGGCACTTGTTCAGCGCGCAAAGCTGGCTCGAGAAACCGCTCCCTCAGCGGAGCCGCGTTAGCCTCCCCCAGGTGGACGACGCAGCAGCAGCACGAGAGCAGAGAAGGTACGACACCCGGGGACCGTGGCGAACCCAGACCGGAGGAGGAGGGACACAAGGGGAGAGACGCGCCAGGAGGAGGGGGCCGAGGGCGACGCAAAGCACCGACAGGACGACGCAGGACGGCGGATGACGGCAACGAGCCGCCCAAGAGAGCAACGCCCGTGCAAGCTGGGAGCCGGACGTGCCGCACAGAAGAGCGTAGCTCTCTGTAGACAATAGACGAGCGATCCCCAGGAATCAAACGGGGGAGGAGGACAAGGAGGAGCAGCAGCAGCAGGAGGACGAGGACGAGGAAGGAGGGGAGGCGAGCGATCGCCCACTCGAGGCGCATGGCGGCGGGGCGGCGCCCGCGGAACCGCGGGGCCGCTCCTCCGCCTGGCCAGGACGCGAAACCACTCGCCAGCCCGCGGGGGAGGAAGGGGGAGGGGGGAGGAGGACGAGGAGCAAGCCCTGTTCAAAATGAGCAGAAAATGCTGTCAACACTCGTGCCCGTTCTCTCCGTACCCATTTCGATCGTATTGATCCTCCTCCTCCTCCTCCACCTCCTCCTCCTCCTCTTCCTTCTCCTCCTCGGCTGCAACTAAGGGGGGACCGTGGCAGAAGGGGCCCATGACATGGTTGGCGGCGAGCAGAGCGACGAGCAGAGGAGGCTCAGGCAGGAGGGGCCTCCGAAACCGCGCCACCCCGACGCGATCCTTCTCCTCCTGTTCCTGCTCCTGCTCCTGCCCCTGGTCACCCTCTCTCAGGCAGACCGGCACACAGAGAAGCCAGGCGCCAGGACGAGCATCGGCAGCAGAGCATGGCTAAACAGCAAGTGATCACAGGCCCCAGTGCGTGTTATGCAAAACGTGCATGGTGCTATCAAGCGGCGGGCGACAGTAGCCATACATTAAATACATTAAACAGCACTGGAACGTCGACACAAAAGGGAGGAGGGGATACGAGCGGTGTAATCTCCACAACTGCCATGCTCGGGGCCAGCTTACATCCAGGCACACGCTCGAATCGAGACGCGGCTCCGTCGGCCCACACACGGCGAGAAGCGACGGCGACGGACGCACGCGGCGAGGAAGAAGGAGGAGGAGGCCTCCTTGGTGTGTGTTGAGCGGGTAGAGGAGGTGGCTGTCTAGCGAGAGCCCCGTTTTGATAAGGAACTGCCCTGTACCAGTGCAACTATTACGCTTAGCCAAAGCATGGCGTCAGATCGCTTGTTTGGACGCCCGGCCGCCCGCCGAAATATCCTTCCGTACGACCGACCCGCATGCTAGGGTCCGCCCGCCCATCCACCAGCCGCGCACTCCGTATACGAAATGCATGTCGCCCCTTCCTCTTCGGATGCCAGAGTTGTGTTCGAAGAGTCCAGCATGGGAACAACATTACAACCCACAACGTCTGTTCCAGCACACCACCCGCTTCCTACGCATCATCCGTCTCCCAGGCGCCACCCAGTCCTGCACAACACCCTCCCCGAGGGCAAGTTGACAACGATGCTCTGAGTCACAACCCGCACCTCGATCACAAGAACCAGCACTTCTCCGCCCCCGTCCCCAACACACCAACCAGTACTACACATCACCCCCCAAGTGCAATTTTGAGCACACCCTTCTACTCCACAGCCTCCATGCCCAACACCGACTAGTGTTACACTGCTTCCGTCTCTGCGAAAAATGAAGAACGTGTTACAAACAATATGTACCACGTTTGACTTGTAGATTGTATTGCACTCGATTTCCTCTGCTCCCATCACGCCACCCAACACTCCACTACCTCCGTCTTCAACACACCACCCAGACGACTTCAAATATTCCGCCTCCTACAAGCCACCTACACTACACACGACACAACGCATCACGGACCACAATGGCTCCGACACACACACACACACACACACACACACACACACACACACACACGCACCACGAACCCCAGCTTCCCCATGGACATTTTGCAAGGAAAAATGGGTTCGTGGTGCGTGCGGGGTCCGAATGGACCGAAAAAGGAGGATACGGCCGCCGGGGGGGGGAGGCCTGCTTCTCGTTGAACTCGTCATCGCAGAAGCGAAGCAGGATCGAGGACTTGCCCACGCCCGAATCCCTCGAGCGGTGGCGGAACTCAGAAAGCAAACGTACTGCAGCGCAGTGAATCTCGAGATAGGAGAGATGGTAATTTGGGAAACCTGGTGTCTCGCAGCACTCTGGGTACACCCCAAAGCAATCATGGAGCATGTCCGCCACCTCGGCAAAAGTGGGGCATGCGCGCGCATGGCCCCCATCTACGAGCATATCCCTTCGCCGACCATATCGCTGCGTGTGCAAGAAGGAATCCGCAGGCGTGCAGAAGGACTCCGCAGACGTTCGGCACAGACAAAATAGAAACAAACGCCAACGGGGACAAATCAGAACGACGAACGTTGTCGGACTGTAGCAATACATCCTGTTGGGCAGACGACACTTGCAGTACAACGGCCAACGATGACTGAGACATGGGCTGCGAAACCTTTTCACAATGACCAACAAACGGAGGAGGGGGACGCCGGGAGGAGGACGGGGAGAATGAGGAGGAGGAGGAGCAGTAGCACCAGCAGCAGCAGGATCAGCAGCAGGAGCTGGGAGAAAACGGGAGGAAGGTAAGAAGGGAGGGGCAGGAGGAGGGGGTGGGGAGCAGTGGGGGAAGAAAGAGGAGGACGGATGGAGGAAAGGGGAGAAGCACGAGGGGAAGCAGAAGGGTCTGAGGTGCACGGCGAAAGTGCTATCGCGAACGAGCTGCGGCAGAAGGCGGAAGCGACGCGCTGCTCTCCCAATGATCAGCAGTTTGAAGAGGTGGTCGTGCGACGTCTCCATCCGTTCAGCGCCGCACGACCCGGCCTGGCCCGCCCGCCCGGCCGCCCTCCGAGCTCCTCCGCCGTCCCGCCTCTCCTCTTCTCCTCCCTCGCCTCCCCCTCTCCTCCTCCTCCTCATCTTCCTCCTCCTCCTTTTCCTCCTGCTGCTCCTCCTCCTCCTCCTCCTCCTCCTCCTCCTCATCATCATCATCATCATCCGCTCTCCTCCCCCTCCGCCCCATTCCCATCCATGTCCTCCTCATCATCCTTTTCCTAATCCTGGTCCTACTCCTCCATCTCTCATCCTCCTCCTGCTCGTCCTCCTCCTCCTCCTCATGATGATCCCGCTCCCCTTCGTCTGGTTTCGCCTCCTCCTCCTCCTCCTCCTCCTCCGAATCATCCTCCATATTATGTGTAGGTGTGGGAGGGTAGTTTCCCTCGTTATCTCTCTTTCTCAACCGTTTTCTCTCCTCTCCTTCTCTCTCTCTCTCGCGCTCTCTCTCTCTCTCTCTATTTCTCTCTTTCGTCTTGTGCTAGATATGTACAACCGTTCATTCACATACACACGTGTGTGTGTGTATACATCTGTATATGTAAACATGTATATAAATATATTGTACATGCGTACGTGTACACGCGAATGCTTACGTACACGCATAATGGCATGCTCACGTGTGCATCTATATAAATATATGTTGCTCGTGGCTCGGCTGCCGCGAACCCAGTCCGAGGAGGAACTCCGGACCTAGCTCTCTACACTGGCAGCCGGGAGGCGAAGCCTCCTGTAGCCGGTCGTCATTCCAACGACCGGGGTATCGATTTATGCTAGCAACGTGCGGCCGGGGCTTCTGGCCGGAATCATCCAACGGTCACCTATGGAATATCCGCTCCCCCCCCCAGGGGGGGGGAGAGGGGGGAGGGAAGGGGGGAGGGAAGGGGGGGAGGGGGGGGAGGGAAGGGGGGAGGGGAATGGAATGAATGGAAATCCGCAAGGGAAGCGGGAAGGGGGGGGAAGGGAAGGGGGGAGGGAGGAGGGGGGGGGAGAGGAGGGAGGAAAGGGAAGGAGGGGAGGGGGAAGGGAAGGGGGGGGGGGAACGGGGCGGACCCAAGGCGGCAGCGAGGGAGGGAGGGGGCAAGGGCCGTCCAGGCAGGGCGGACCAGAGTTTTTTTGTTTTCTCGTAGGCTGTCGCAAAACAGAAGGAGCAGTGTGGTCAGCCTGCGTAGATCCATCTGTCGCCGAAGCGCAGCCCCACCCCGTGTGTTCCTGCTGGGGGAACGGGCGTTGGGGGAAACGCTCTCGATATAACAAGGGGTGGAGTTTCTTTATCCTTTGCCACGCCGTGACTCGTCGGAGAAGTCTATGAGAGGTCAGTGTAAGATCGAGCGCTGTGTCTTCGAGCCATGGCCGGGGCGGCACGACTGAAGTCCGCCAGAGGGTGTCTGCGGTATGCCCGTACCACTCGCCAGCCTTCCTTGGTCCCCCGACGCGTTTGGGGCCATAGTCCCAAGGCCGGAGCGTATGTGGGTCGAAAGTGCAGGAGGCGACTGGGTCCGTCGCGGGGGCTGAGATCAGGCGGCAGAGCAGATCAAGCTTGAGTTTTTTCGTACGTGGCGCTGAAGCGTTCGAGGGCCTTATGAGGTCTCCTGCTATTGAGGGCCTTTTGGGCTTGGCTGTAGATGTACTCGTTCGTGTTCGTGCGGTCCTGGCCCTGGGCCACTTGGCCGAACGTAGTCGAAATCCCAAGGATCTTGCGGAGGCCTTTCAATTGAAAGCCGTCGAGCCGCTGAGTCTGCCCGGGGGTCAATTGAGTGGTTTCTAAGCCGTACAACAATTTCGATCTGCATACGGCGCTGAATACTTGTATTTTTTTGCGAGACCGAGCAGTCGCTGTGCAGCCAGAATGCATCAAGTCGTTGCATCGTTTGGTAGCAGTTGCGGATGCGTGCGCTGATCTCTTTACCGACGTCGTTTTTATACTGTCAAGGGAGCAGTCCCAATATTTTACCGTCTCCGCGGACGGAACATGTGTGCCATCCCGGTATGTTATCCGACTTGGCTGTCCTATGACCATGAGTTCACATTTGTTTTGCTTAGGTTAAGCCCGAAACGCGCGTTTTCTTTTTTTTTTTTTTTTCAATGGCGTGCAGCATGCGTGCGATTTGAGATTTATTGGAAGAGACGCACATCGTGCCGTCAGCGAACAGTACTGCATCGAATGTAACTCCGGGCGGACGCCCTTCCGAAAGCGACGTGCCGTGCTTGCTGTAGATGTCTTGGAACAGCACATGCATAACGATCAGAAAGAGATACGGTGAGAGAGGGCAGCCCTGGCGGATCCCAGCGTCCTGGCGGTGCCATTTTGACTCGTAGTTGTCCATGCCTACCTGGAAAGTGGGGTTCCTATACAAGGCTTTCACAACGTTAACGATAGTGGCCGGCAGCTGCATGCGCTCCAGAGCGCTGAGTAAGGCTTCGTGTGTGACGCGGCCGAACGCCTTTTCCCAATCGAGGAACAGCAGATAGAGCGGAGAGCCCTGCTTGTAATTTCGGGTGCTGGCGCCTTGGTGAACCATCTGTCTGACGATCTTCAAGGCTTGGGACGTGCTGCGCCGTGCCCGAAATCCAAATTGCGTCGGTTGTAGGAGATGGTCAACCTTCTTGGCGATGCGGACTTTGAGGACCCCCGCAATGAGTTTATAGAACGAGTTCAGCAGGGAGATGGGGCGGTAGTTGTCGAGGTTGGCAGCGCTGCCCTTGTTCTTGAACAGGAGCACCACCCTGGCCGCCAACATATCGTCCGGTACGAACTCATCGGACCACCATTGATTAAGAAAGTCGAGGACGCTTTGGAGGTTGTCGTTATCGAGTTCACGGATGAGATCCATGGACAAACCATCTGGGCCGGGCGCCTTGTGTCGTTTTCATGTTTTGAGAAGCGATTTTAACTCCGGCAACGTGATGGGGCCTGTTTCGACTGGCAGGGTGCTGTCGGCGAGCTGGGAGGATTCAAATTTGGGGTTGTACCTGTCCGGTTTCCTCCATTGCTTGGTTGCCAGATGGGCGGCCGCAGCCTCTGCCCGCAAGTGTACTGGGACGGGCTTGCCATCGACTTTAGTATGGTATGGCATCGGATGATGACCAGTTTTCAGCTGTCGAATACCCAACCATCTCTCCCTTATGTCGAGTGTTTTGGATAACGTGTCTCTGATGTGCTGCTTTTTGGCAAGCTTGATGTCTTTGTGAATTTCCTTGCACAGCACTTTGTACCTGGCGTGGTCGCCAATGCGCTTGGCTTCGGTGCAATCCACGAACTTCCGGTCCAGTGCAGGGGAGGTACTGAAACCCTTGCGGGCGATTCTCTCCTCCTGGAGATGTTCCTGTGCGGATGCGAGCATTAGGTCCCTGTATTCCGTAGCGGTTGGCCGGTGGTCCAAATCCGTGAGCTTCCGATTGTATGCTTGTCGGGCCTCGCGATCCGGCGCTTGCCACTGCGCCGGCGGCTTGAGTGAGGTGTGTCTCATTGCCTTGAGTCTGACACGGATGGTACTCACCAGCGGGAAGTGGTCGGATTCCAAACCCGACAGGGGGTCGGCTTCACAATTTAAGATATTGTTTTTCCAACGCTGGGGTGTGATGACCTAATCGAGCGTCTCATACTTGGGTCGGTGCCATGGCGGCTCAACCTCCTGGTCTTTGTGTTGGAGGTATGTGCATAGCTTACGCTGTGGTTTCGAAAAGAATGTTGCTGAGCTGGAGGCGGTGCTGTCCACAGAAGTCTAAGAGACGCTGTATATGTACATATATACATATATATAGTCGCACACATATACAAACATAAATGTGAAATCCTGACAGGTGGCGCAGACAGAACGCGTGTTTTCATTCAGCTAGATGTATTAATGCATGTGTGTATGTATGTATGTATGTATGCACGTGTGGGCATGTGTGTTCATGTGTTGGTATTTGTATGTATGTATGTATGTATGTATGTATGTATGTATGGACACATACGTGTGCCAAGTCACATGTACATGTGTATATACGTCTATAGACCGATCATCCAGGACACAAGCGCATGGCGCCAAGTGTCGATGCGGTCTTGTGTGTATGTGTATAGCTGCACATGCATATATAACTGCTACACAACAATAGTTGTATATGTATAAATGGTCTTGTTTTGTACATACACAACAATAGTTTTATATGTATAAATGGATGTATGCACGTATACCTATAGATAATATATGTTCAGTCGTTCAGTCCTTCATTCATTCGTATTGTTTAAATACCACATTGAATCCATTTAGAGATACACTGGAGCCTGTTACATCATGTCCGAAACAGATTGCGTTAAGGCTTATACTGTGGAACGGAGCACGAGGCCAGGCCCTCCACACACACCTAGCCCGACTGTGGGCTGGCGGGGAAGCCAAGGCGCAGGGGCATGTTTTAGATGTGTCCTGCCCGCTGCGCCAGTTCGCGCATTAAAACCCTTTGACGAAGAGCATGAAACTCTGGTCATGTACTCTGGGGTCTCAGGCGGAAGCGCTGAGCGCTCAGAAAATGCACTGCTGTCTAATGCTTCCTGAGCTGGTATGCCAGCCCTCCGATGGGCGCGTTCCCTGGGAGACGCACGGCCCCTGTATATATATATATATATATATATGTGTATCATGATGTGTGTCGCCTGCATCAAAATTGTGGAATGTATATGTTGCTCCTCGGCATGGCTGCCTGCATCGTTTACAGTGATGTACCTGTATCCTCGCCTTCCTCCTCCTCCTCCTCCTCCTCCTCCCCATCCTCCTCCTCTTCCTTCCCCATCCCTTTCCCATGTATGTGACACCGTTTCGAGTCGCACCGCCAAACGCGTCGGTATCGCGGGCAGGGCGTTGTGTACGATAACTCCTCACCGCGAGCAGTATGGCTCTGGGGATTGGAATATCCAAGGGCTGCAAGGATTGAGGGCGGGCTGTTTTCAAGCTGTGGCTAGCGCCTTAGCGTTGCGCACGCCCGTGTGAAGCCGTCTTTTGGACAGAATGATGGAAGGCGATTCGGGAGAAACGTAGGCATATCGCCTGAGGCCTACTCAACAGGTACCACCGAGAAACAAGTGGGCGACGGCCCGTTCGCAAAGTTAGGTTATGGTTTGAGCTGTTCGGTGTTTGTCCACGCGCACATGCACGTGTGTGCAGAAGCTGCACGGATGGCAAGCGCTTCCTGTTCGAACATGGACTCTCGCTGGACACTTCCGTCGCATGTACGGTCCTGCCTCTCCACATCCCTCCCCAATGGGGAGGATGCGAGCCAGATCCTCGCCAAAACGGGAAACTGCAAGCGTGTGCTTCCCTTCGTGAGAAGGGAACGGTTTCAGGGATGCATGGGGAGGAAACTTGGGACGGGAGGGTGCGTTGCAGCATCGTTGATACATCCTGGGTGTCCTGTGATCCCCCTCCCGTCCCTCGTGCCTACATATAACTCCTCCTGTCGCACCACCAAACGCTTCGGTAGGGGAGGCAAGGCGCTGTGCCTGATCGTCCCTGACCATGTGCGGCCTGACATTTGAAATTTACGGCAATCATAAACATGGCGGGGGGGTTCGGTTTCAAAATAAGGGGGCTCTCGCCAAGGCGCCGCTAACACTCATCTGAAAAACTTGGAAACAATGTTATGATTGACGGGCTGGATTTCAAAACGGGGCTCTCGCCGCGCCGCGCACAGTCGCCTTCAACATCTGCAAATCGCTCCAAGACTGGACGGCAGTTCTTTGGGGCGTTCGCCACAGCACCGCGCCCACTCGTCCCAAAAACTTGGGCCTGCCACAATATGGAAAGCGATTCATGTTCAACATTGGGGTCTCGCATATGCGCCGCGCATATTCGTCCTGAAAGCTTGCGCCTGTTGCAAAAATGGAAGGCGGTTCATGTTCGGTTCTCGCCGTTGCAACGCGCACATTCGTCCCGAAAGCTTGCGCCTGCTAGCAGAATGGCAAACGGTCCTTTTTCCAAGTTGGAACTATCATGTGTTACTTCCGCGGGTCTGGCGGCCACGAGCTCGAAACCATGTACCAACAGCATGGGTGGTGAGCGGCTCTTTGTCCAAATCTGGTATTTGGTCGGATCTTCCGGACGCCCAGCGACTAACTGTTCAAACTTGCGTAGCACGCGCACGGAACACGGCGGTTCGTTTCCGAAATAGGGTTTCGCTTGGGATGTCCTGGCAACGCATTTCCAGATATGTAGCCTTGTGCAACCAGCACACGGGTTGGAGCGGCTGTTTTCCAGAAAGGAGGCGCGCTCACTGGACTGACAAATGGTTGATATCGGTGATATAACAGTTTGGCATCTCTCGGACGGCTACTCCGCGTGTTTTTTGTTGTCTCAACGTCGTGCGCTTACTCACCCGCAACATGAACCAATCTGTTCCTCGATGGTCACACCTGGGCGATGCCAACACTTTGTCGTCGTCCGTGCGATTCGCTCGCGAGACACATGGCAATTCCTTGTCAATAAGAAACCCTCGCCTGAATGGCAGGCTACTTGGGCGCGGGCCTCTCGTTCTTGCATCGAAAAGGAAACCATCGGGGGGCCTTCGGACGAGCGGTTTTATGACGAGAAGGTTCCATGCAGCATCGGTGACGCAGCCAGTGTTTACTCTCCGTCCTCTCTTCATCGTCATCCTCTCTTTCAATATCGTCCACGTCCTCGCCCTTCGCCTTCCTCCTCCCTCTTCCGCCCTCCTCACCTTCCTCCTCCACCTCCTCCTGCTCCTCCTCGTCGTCATCACCACCACCACCCCTATCATCACTATCAACATCACCCTTATCATTCGCATGGCTCCTCAGGCACGCACTGCCCGGCTGGAGTCGATCCCCAGCCACAGGTGGCGGTCACACCCGCGCGGCGGGGTGCACACGCAGCAGGGTTTGACGGACCATCGGGCAACCGTTGCGTCTGCAATGCGCGGTTGCGGCTGTCCGCCAGAACCCGCGGCATCGGGTGATCATGTTTGTCCGTACCAGTGCGACCACAAGTCACCATCTTGCTGTACCAGATCTGGGCCTTGTGCAACAGCGGCGCAGGCGTCCGCGTCCCTCTATATCCTCTCGGGCTCTGGGTGTCACTCGTGCGCTGTCGGCCAGTCGCCAGGCCGTCCACGGGCTCGGCCTATCCAACTGGCGCAGTCAATCCTCGCCCCCTTCCGCGAGTTCACTGGAGCATGCCATCGGGTGGAGAAACTACCTCTGCCGCGGGAGCGCTGCGTGTTTCCCCGCGGTCCTCTTGCACATCAATGCGGTGATCATCCTTGCTTCTTTCAATCAGGTTCGGCGCTGCAGTGACAAAAACTGACCGCGCTCGGGCCTGGCGCCCCCGCTCTGCCAGCAGCGTCGCGCGACATGCCTCGCGGCTTCTGTAGCGGACCCCCGCTCTCAACTTGGCACAAGCAATGGGTTACACTGTTGATAGCGGCCCGTCGGGGCGCGCCCCTTCGCGCATATTTCACCGAGCAGTATTTCATCGGGGAGTGCGTCGTCGAGCACCCCATCGTGGAATGCGTCGCCGCGACGCGCCCCAAGGCGGCGAGCTTCGCCGCGAGTGCTTCGCGGGCGTGCTTCGCTTAGCAGTTGGGCACCTCGCCCTCGCTGGCCGTTCGCGGGGCCGCAGTTCTTTACCCTCGCGGGGGCGATCGCGGCGATTGTGGGGCTCTTCCTCAAGAGGCTCGGGCGCGCCCTCAGATCGGCGACCGGGCCCATGTTCGTCGCGGAGCGCTCTGCTCACGGACGTCTTCGTCGCGCATTCGCGGAGGCGCTCTCAGAAATCTGCGCCGCGGCGGCGCGCCGCGCAGAAACGGCGCGCCATCGCCCGGCCGCGCCCCGCGACGCGGGCGCGCCCCGCGGAGGCGCGCCCCGAGAGGGCGCGCCTCGCCCTCCAAGCGCGCTCCGCGGAGGCCCGCTTCAATGTCGAAGTGCGTTTCGCGGGGGCGCGCGTCGCAGTGGAGGCGGGCTGCAACGCGGAGGCCAACTTCCCCATTCATCGAGGCGCGCTTCGCGGAAGCTTCCTTCGCGGGGGCGTCGTCGGGGGGGCCCGCCTCGAGGGGGCCTGCGCCGCCGTGAAAACGCGCTTCGCGGTGGCCGTCTTCGCCGGCGCGCCCCGCGCCTCCCGGGCGACGGCGTCTGAAGCCACCATGTCCACGGCGCCCGGGGCCCGCGCCGCCTGGCCGGAGTCGACTGCGCGCCCGAGGGCGCGGCGCCGGCGTCGGCGCCCCATCTCCACGGCGGCGGCAGCGGCGGCGCCATCGGCCGCCCGCGCGATCGGAAACAGCGGCGGCTGCGCTCTCGGCGGCGACGCGCGGGCCCTATTTGTCGCAAACCGCAGGGAGGCGCGCCCGCGCGCTGAGGCGCGCTTCGTCGTGGAGGCGCGGTCCACTGAGGCGCGCATCATGGAGCCTGCGTCGCCCAGCAGGCGCGCGTCGCGGCGGCGCGCCCGCAGAGGCGCCCCACTTCTTCGCGGGGGCGCACTTCGTCACTGGGCGAGCTTCGCGGAGGCGCGCCCCATCATCCTGGCGCGCGTCGCGGGGGCGCGCCCCGTCGTCGAGCGCGCCGCGCGGGGGCGAGCTCTATCGCGGAGGCGCGCTCCACCATGGACGCTAACTTCCCCGAGGAAGCGCGCGCCGTCGCGGCGCGCTGAAAGGGGGCGCGCCCCGCGGACGCACGCCTCAAGAAGAGCGCCCCATGGGGGGGGGCTCCACCGACGCGCGCTCCGCGGAAGCGCAAGCCGTCGAGGTTGCGCGAATCGCGGGGGTTCGAGGGTAGCTGCGCCTCGCGGAAGCGAGCGCCATCGAGAAGGCGCGCTTCGCGGAGGCGCGCTTCATCGGCGGGCGACGACGAGCGCAGGGCAATCGTCTCGACGGTTCCTCGGGCCCGCGCTGCCAGGCTGGGGTCGCCCCCCAGGTCGCCGGCGGCCGTCGCGCCCGCGCGGCGGGGCGCAGACGCGACGCGGCGAGTCGGGCCATCGAGCAGCAGCTGCGCCTGCAACGCGCGGTTGCGGCTGCCCGCCAGAGCCAGCGGCGTCGGGTGATCCTGCATGTTCGCGCCGCTGCAACCACGCATCATCATCTTGCTGCGCCGGATCGCAACAGCGGCGCAGGCGTTCGCGCCCCTCTACATCCTCTCGGGCCCCGGGTGCCCCTCGCGCGCCGGCGGCCCGTCGCCGGGCAGTCCGCGGGCTCGGCCCATCCAGCTGACGCCAATAATCCTCGCCTTCCGCAAGGTCACTGGGGCATGCCGCTGGGCGGAGGAACCGCCCCCGTCGCGGCGGCGCTGCGCGCCTTCCTCGGCCCTGCAACCAGATGGACTGGCAGCGCCAGTGCCTGGCGCCCTCGCTTCAGCGTCGCGCGATGCACAACGCGGTTTCAGGCGCGCAGACTCCCGCTCTCAACTCGGCACCAGCGCCATCCGATACGCTGTCGCCACGATCGTCGCGGTTCTTCGGGGCGGGCCCCATCGCGCGAATTTAATCTAGCAGCGTTTGATCGGGGAGTGCGAAGTTGAGCGCCTGATCATAAGAGTGCCATGTCGCGGCGTGCCTCGCTGCGGCGCGCTCCGCCGCGAGTGCGTCGCGGGGTTGCTTCGCGGTTGGGCGCGCCACCCTCGCGCGCTGTTCGCGGGGCCCACAGTTCTGCGCCCCCGCGGGGGTGCTCGCAGCGCGCGGGGCTTTTGCCCCAAAGGCTCGGGCAGGTCTCTAGTTCGGCGCTCGGGCCAATCCTAGTGCTAGAATGCCCCGCTCGCGGGGGCCCTCGTCGCGCGTCCACGGAAGTATTCTCGGAGTTCTGCTTCGCGGTGGAACGTTGCACGGAGACGGCCTTGCATCGCGGCCCCGCGCCCGGCGGCTGAGGCGCGCTTCGCGGACGGCGATCTTCGAGGAGGCGCACTTCGTCATCCGAGCGCGCTTCGCGGAGGCTCGCTTCCACGTCGAAGTCAGGCTGAATTGCGGCGGCAAGCCTTATCGGGGAGGCGCGCTTCGTCAAGGCGCGCGTCACGGATGCGTTCTTCACGGTGGTGCGCCCACTGGAGGCGCGCTGCGCGGAAGCGCGCGTCGCCTTGGACCGGCGCGCATGACGGAGAGGCGCGGCGCTGGCGAGGCGCACTTGACGGAGGCGCGCTTCGCGGGTAGCTGTGCGCCGCAACGGCAGGCCGCAACCGGGGGCGCGCGTCATCGGGGAGGCCCGCGTCACGGAGGCTTACGTCATCATGGAGACGTGCTTCGCGGAAGCGGGCTTCATCGGCACATTCCTCCTCTCCTGGGCCATGGCGCCGGAGGGTCGTCATGTCCACGGTTCCTCGGGTCCCAGCTGCCTGGCCGGAATCGACTTCGCGCACAAGGGCGCGGGGCCCATGTTGGCGCCCTATTTGAGCAGCAGCAGCAGAAGCAACACCAGCAGCCGTCTTTGCGATCGGAGGCAGCGGCGACCGCGCTCTCGACGGCGAAATGGGCCCTCATTCCTGCTTAACTCAGGGAGGCGTACTTCAGCACAGAGGCGTGGTTCATCGGGGAAGCGTGCTCCACTGAAGCGCACTTCAATAAGAAGTTCTTCCTTCCTGCACATCACAAAGTTGTGGGCGCCATGACTATGGACGCTCTGACAACCCGACCATTGAATTTAGAGTGCTTAAAATGTGGAAAACATTGTTTTGGAAGTGTTTCAAACATGGTTTTACGTGTCTAAAACATGGTTGAAACATTTGTACGCATCTGGAAATTATTTGGCAGCACGCTTCTTTTCCATTAATCGACTTCCGCAATCATAGAGGCGCTATTCATCACCAGGGCGTGCTTCACGGAGGCGTGTTACGCGGAGGTGTGCTTCAGTATCCAGGCGTGCGTCGCGAAGGCGTGCTTCATCATCGAGTGTGAGATACGGAGGTGTGCTTCATCACGCAGGTGAACTTGCTCGGGGAGGTGTGCTTCAACGACGTGCTCGTCACGGAGGCGTTTTTCGCGAAAGCGCGCCTGAAGGAGCGTGCTTCAAGGAAACGCGCTTCACCGAGTTGTTCCACGGAGGTGTGCGTCATCGAGGAGGCGTGAATCACGGAGGCGCGCTGACGGGATAGCTGTGCTTCGCGGAGGCCTGCTTCATCATGGAGGCGTGCTGAACAGAGGCGCGCTTCATCGGCGTGCCCCTACTTCCCTGGATAATGACGCATGCACGGTCATCTTTCCATGGCTCCGCGGGCCCGTACTGGGATGGAGTCACTCTCCAGTCGGTGGCCGTCATACGCGCGCGGCGGGGTGCAGACGCAACAGGGTGTGTCGGACGATTGGGCAGCCGTTGCGTCTGCAACGCGCGGTTGCGGCTCCACGCCGGAGCCCACGGCATCGGGTGATCATGCGTATTCACACCACTCGGACCACAAATCATCATCATCATCATCATCATCATCATCATCATCATCATCATCATCATCATCATCATCATCATCATGATCATCATGATCATCATCATCATCACCAGCATCATCATCATCATCATCATTATCATCATCATCATCATCATCACCAGCATCATCATCATCATCATCATCATCATCATCACCCACCAAGATCGTCATCATCGTCATCATCGTCATCATCAGCATCATCGTCATCGGAATCGGCATCGTCATCATCTGAGCATCATCATCATCATCATCTTCTTTGTATGTTTCTTATTCTTCTTCGTCTTCCGCACACCTCTGCCTGCCCTCCTCCTCCTCCTCCGCCCCCTTTCGCCCTCCTCCACTTTCTTTTCCCCTCTCCTCCACCCCTCGCCCTCCCAAGTACCCCCCCCCCTGTCACACCACCAGACATGTCCGGAGGCCACGCTGGGCGTTTCGCTTCAAATGTCCAACTGATCACATACCATCCTGACGCTAAGAAATCTCAACGGTTACACTGATGGAGGGCCGGTCGTTTGCAAAACGCGGTTTTCCCTTTTGCGCCGTGCATATTCGGTGCAAAAGCATGGAAGTGGGCACGTTTTCAAATAGAGATCTAGCGTACTGATCCTTCAGACAACGACCGCAATCGCACACTCTGTACACTGGCCACGACGATCACAACTATTAAGACACTCAGCACAACCCTTAAAACACCGACTACCACGACCACAATCACAACTTCAAGCCTTTTCAAAGCGGGGCTGGCACTTTCTTCAACATCAAAACCCACCTTGTCGCGTCCCTGATATCTCGAATGACGGACGACTAGTTCTTTCAAAACGGAGCTCTCGCCCTGATTACGAGCCCGTGAAGCGCTTGTCTGTCAAGGGGGCGCTCACCGCAGCGAAAACGAATGCTTGCAGGGACTGATGAGGAGGGCGCTGGGGACGGGAGGATGTACTGCAGCATCGTTGGTACACCTTGAGCTTCCTCTGCTCCTCCTCCTCCTCCTCCTCCTCCTCCTTCTGCTCCTCCTGCTGCTCCTCCCTCTCATCTAAGGCCGAACGTCACCCCTTGGAGAAAAGGAAACGTTGACCATGACCAAGACTGAACGCGGATGCGCCGGTGTAAGAAGATCACGGTCACCGTCCACCTTGGTCACCATCCATTCGCGGATCATCCTCGCGAGTGGGCGAAGGCTGGCATGGCCCGTGGCCAAGATCGGCGTCGACAAGATCCCGCCACAGCGTGGCCATGGCCACCGCACTTCTGCCCTCGACGCCCTGGGAACTCCGGGCAGCGGCGACCGCGCCGAGGCCCTCCGGCGGAAGGGGGGGCGGCCGCGGGCGGGCGCGCGCTGGGGCGGCCCTGGCGCGCGGGCAGCTTACTGCCGGACCGCTGGAGCCCCCCAGCTGTGGCGCGGCGGACGCGCGGCGGCTGCGCGGCGGCCGCGCGGCGGACGCGCTCCTTGTCGGCGCCGCAGCCCGCCGCCGTCGCGTCGCTGCGGCCCTGTTCCGCCGCCCGCCCGCCGTCGTTGCCGCCGTCGCCGCTCGTCGACGCCGCAGCCGTCGTGGCGTCGCCGTCGCTGCCCGCCGTTGCCGCCCGCCGTCGTCGTCGCCTGCGTCGGAGCAAAGGGAGGAGGAGGAGGAGGAGGAGGAGGAGGAGGAGAGGAGTGAGCATCAAAGAGCTCTCCTCCGCGTGACTCTCATCCATCTCATCCTCCTCATCATCCCTTCAGAACCCCGCACTAGTCTCTCATTCGAAACAGAAGACCCCGCCCCAAAGAAATCCAACAACAACAACAACAACAACAACAACTACTAAAAAAAACACCCTCCACTCCTCCCTCCCGTCACCTCGGGAGTTGGGACAGCGGAGGGCGGAGAGGCGGGTCGGCTCCACGTGGCTCCCAAACCCTGGTCGGCTAGACAGGATTCACCAGTCTGGCCTTTCCTTTCGATGGGGGTAGATGCCCTCTCTGTCGGATATCGCGGCATCTGTCTCCACCTCGAGGGGGTAGGCTAGTGGCGCTATGGAGCCCTGGACCACTGGAAGGGGGATAGATCGACGATGCTGACGTCAGCGCTGACCTCAGCCCCGTGCTCCCAGAAATTGGCGGCCGCCTTTTGAGCAGCCCGGTAAAACTGTAGAGCGGGATGCTCCGTCCTCTGGTGAGGATGCTGGCACGCGCCCGAGCCTCGCACGAAGACTGACAAATCACGTCTCAAGAGGCAGAGGGAGGGAAGGAGGGAACATAGGCAGAGAGAGAGGGAGGGAAAGAAATAGAGAGAGAGAGAGCGAGAAAGACAAAGAACAACAACGAAAATGAAGGGAGAGCGCCTTCCCAGTCCTCCTTGCGTCGTGACAAAAATTCGACGGTTAGGTTTTCGCCGCTTTCGCCCTCCAGTGCCCCCCACTGGGCCCCGGGACTATCACAAATCATTCTGGTATGAGTAAGGAGTCCCTGATAAAGGGTACAGACCTCTGGGTGCCCACCTTGCAGCAGAACCATGACGTCGAAAGGATGAACAAAGCCAGAGAAAGAAAGAGAGAGAGGGAGGGAGAGGGAGGGAGAGAGGGAGAGAGAGAGAGAGAGAGAGAGAGAGAGCCCGAGGGCCAGGGGCCGCGCTGCCGCGGCGCAGAGGCGGGCTGCTGGGGCTCAGCGGCGCGACGAGGACCTCCAGGAGAAGCAGCTGGGCCACGACCTGCAGGTGGCAGGGCCGTGCACCTGCAGGCGCTGCGCTGCCTTCGCCAAGCTGGAGGGGCCTGACCGGGCCAGGGGCCTGAAGGAGGCGTGCCGAGGGCCCCTGCCGCCGACGGCGGCCAGCACGGCTGGGCAGCGCCAGAGGCGGCAGTGCCTGGCCAAGCTGCTGCGCGGCCTGGACCCCTACGCGGGGCGAGGGCTGGGCTGCAGGCCTGATCTTGGCCCTGGCGCCGGCTCCCGGGGCCGCTGCGGCGGCTGGCTGGAGGACCCCCCCGCCCAGTCCAGGCAGGGGCGGGGGGCCCCGTGGCCCGAGGCGGCGGCTGGGGCCCTCGCCCGCAGTGGCGCTGGCGTGGGGTGCTGGTCTGCAGCACGGCCCGTGAGGGCCGCGGGCTGAGCTGGGCACGCGAGGTGCCCGCGCTCGGCCCCGAAGGAGCGCGCGGCGTCGAGGGCCTGCGCCCTCCGCGTCGCGCAAGCGGTGCGCAGAGAGGGAGAAAGAGAGAGAGAGAGAGCAAGAAAGAGAGAGAAAGAGAGAGAGAGAGAGAGAGTGGGATGTGGGGAGAGGGAGAGAGGGAAAAAGAGTGATGGTACGTGCCTCTGGCGCGAGTCGAATTCTAAGCCCGCCAGCGCTAGAGGCTCCTTACGTTGTACTGTCCGACCGTAGCAGGATGGAGGAGGAAAAACAAAAACTCAAAAAGCGCACCCCGCAAAAGTAAGTTCGATTGATCTGTACACCCCTCACTCACCTTGCCGCAGGCGCCTGTGACACACCGGCATCTGTTCGCCAAATGGGCAGCAGAAGTGTCGCGAACGTCCCAGCTGAAATAAAACAAGTCACCCCTCCTCACGCTCAATTTACCCAAGGCTCGAATGTTCCCATCGCTTCTGCAGAACTAAATCCGCCGACCCTGTCGGCGTCTGGAAGAGGCTGTTCCGTTTGACTCGTCTTCGTCGACGTCGTCGTCGTCATCGTCGCCGTCGCCGTCGCCGCTCCCTCTCTTTTCCTGGGCCCGTCGCCGCCCTCCCCTTTTCCTGGGCCCTCCTCCTCAAGCGCGCCAGCCGAAACGAAAGTGAGCAGCGTCGTAATTGAGTCGAAATGAAGCCCCTTCCCTTTGATCCCTTCCCCGCCAGGGCGGGGGGGGTCCCAGTGGGGGGTGCCCGGGGGGGCCTGGGTCAGAATACCACCCCCCCCCTGGGGAGGCCAGGGCCCAAATCTGTCCAAGACGTCTTTACGGCCTCCAGACGGCCCAAGAAGGCTGGAAGACGCCCCAAGAGGCCTCGAAGAGCACTCACAAGAGAGCCCCAAGAGACAAAATTCTTTGTTTTCCGAAAGTTTTCCAAGGATTTGGGCGTTCGCGTCTTTTCAGCTTCCCGACGCTCCAAAACGGCCAAAGAGGCTCCAACGATCGCCCCAAGAGGCCTCCAAGAAGGTTCCGAAACAGGCCGAAGAGAGCCCGAAAACAGCCCAAGACGCCTGCAAGACGGCCCAGGAGGCCGCCAAAAGCGCTCCAAGAGGCTGCCCAGACAGGGGAACCAAGCGGACAAGTCGAGCCTTCCGCCCCGAGAGGCTCCCAGGAGGCCCCAAGAGGCCCCCAAGAGGCCCCCAAGAAGCTCCAAGAGGCCCCCCAGAGGCCCCAAGAAAGCCCCAAGAGGCTCCCAAGATGCTCCCAAGAGGCCTCCAAGATGTCCCAAAGGGGCCCCAAAAACTGTCCCCAAGAGTCCTCCGAGAGCGCTCCGAAGAGACCCCGAACAAAATCCCCTATCGACTCTGACCCACGTCAGCGTCGTCGTCGTCGTCGTCGTCGTCGTCGTCGTCGTCGTCGTCGTCGTCGTCGTCCCCCTTCAGAGTCGGCGGCTATGGGCGTAAGGCCTTCGCAATAGATGCCAAGAACCAGAAAGGCACCCGTCTGAGAGCGGTCTCGAGAGAGGGTCAAGATGGTCGACTACTGCTTAGACGATGAACAAGAGCACCAGCCGCTCTCAAGACAAGAACACCAGCCGTTCTTCAAGCCGTGACTCAACAAGTCACACTCTTTACATTCGACATTAGGTGGTGACGGCCGCAGATTGACAAAACTGACGCTCGCGTGACCAACAAAAGATGACATGAACACTGCTGGAACGACCGCACCTGGCAAGTCCCGCAATATCACACCGCTAGATCGCCATTGCCCATTCGTGCTCCCTCGGTAGAAGGACAGCTGTCCTAGAAGGCAGATAACCGTATGAACATAGCTTCTCAGAGGTCCACGCGGATTTCTTGGATCGGCGTTGGACCCCCCTCCCTGGCGCGCGGAGCGCACTAGGAGCGGCACCGAAGGCGCCGCCTGGGGGGGGGGGGCCAACGCAGAACAAGAAATCCGCGCGGAGCTCCGAAAAAGAATGTTTATGCGGTTGTTTGTCCCTCGATGTCCACTCGTGACTGAGAAGCCGGCCTTTATCGGAGCGTCCCGCGCGTTGGACGAGTTGTCAAGGCTGTTCCAGTTCAGGCTGGCCGTGCAGCAGCGGGGCAGCTGCCCAAGGTGCAAGGGCCTGCTCTGCACGAGGCTGCTCGCGAACACCTTGCCAGACCATGGGCTGAAAGACACCGCCAGCTCCCCCCCGCCCCTGCGGCTCATGTCTCGAGGCACCTTCCCAGACTCGAGCTGACTCGGTGACAGCTGGGCCCGGGCATCCACCAGGCCCACGCACGGCGTGGCGTTGAATGCCATGGCTAGAGGAAGAAGAGACTGCATAAAAGGTACTGTCTCGGAGGTCCGCGCGGATGTCTCGGAGCGGCGATGGAATCCCCTCCCTGGCGCGCGGAGCGCGCCAGGGGCGGCACCGGAGGCGCCGCCAGGGGGCCACGGCGCCGAGCCAAAGAATCCGCGCGAACCTCCGAGAAAGTAAGTTGATGCAATGTTTTGTTCCTCGGATGGCCACCGTCATCTCGAACTCCAAGAACCAGGACGCCTGCGTACTCAGGGCCGCCCCCAGCAGGCAGGTGCAGTCCGGCGGCGCCCCGCAGTAGTTGAAGACCAGCCGCCTAGGCCTCAAGGCATCGCCCAGCCTCTTCCAATAGGGACCTGAGGGCAGCCAAATCCACGGGAATCCAGGAGGCAGCCACGTGTAAACCCTACTCGGGCGGGTCAGATTTCAAAGAAACCCGCTGGGGCTTAGAATTTGAAGGATGTCTGCAGCCAAGTGAACCCCAACGGGGGTGTCCGATACTCCAGCGCCGATTGGACCCCCAGCTGTAGGGCTCGGTAGCGGTCGCAGAACCAGACCTTTGCCTTGGCGACTCCAAGCAGTCGCGCTAAAAACCTCTTCGCCATCTTCGTTGCCTGAGGGGCCGTCTCCAGGCCCTGCCACAAACTGCCCTGGATGAAACAATGCCTCAGGGAAGGGGTCACGGGCTCTAAGGACCAGGAAGTCGAAAAAAAGATAATCGCCGGACGTCGGGGATTCGCCCCCCCCACCCCCCTCCCACACCCCAATCGATCAAGAAAATTACGGGGCAAGAGGGGGGATTACATAAAATGCACTAGACCCCTGCCGTCATAATTTCATCGCAACGTGGACCCCCAGAGGTCTGGACCCCTTCCCAGGGACCGGCTTTTCATCCCGATTGCTTCTTGACGGTTCCGCGGCCTGGTGAGGGCACTGGAGAGCAGAGAATGTGCAAAATCACATGCGGTCATGATTTCTTCTCGACGCGAGGAGGGAGCCCGTTCGGCGTCTGAGCCCGTTCGGCCTCCGAAAAGTCACGTGCTCAATCCCCTCGACCCTGCCAGAACTGAGCCCGCGCGGCTATTCGGCGGCCGAACGGGCTCAGACGGGAACCTGCGGCTTCTGCTCGGCGGCGAGCCCGGGGGGGAAGTCAGAAGGGGCGGGCCCTCTCAGAAGGCCTGGACATCCTCAGGCCTCTCGAGAAATGTCCTGAGCCTTCCCCAGAGACACAGAACCTTCTCGAAAGGCTGGCGACCTCACGAGAAGCCCCGCCGCCTTCCGAGAAGGCCTCCTCCTCTTCGCTCCCCCGCCCCCGTGCTCGCCGCCGATCTGCTGCCCCGGGCAGACCCCGGCCCCAGCCAGGGAGCGGCTCGACCCCCGGGAGGGATCTGCGCGCGCGGTCGTCCGCGACCCGGGCGGCCGTCCGGTGGAGCGCGCGCCCGCCCGCGCCGAACGCGAGAAGCGCGGGCACGTCGAGGTGCGCGGCGATCTCGCAGCGCGCGTCCGCGAGGCACGCCATGCCTCCGCGGGTCGGGGCGGCGCCCGCGGACGCCTCGCACGTCTCTGCGGGGGGCCCTTCGCTGGGCCGGCCCACATCGGCGCGGCGGCGGTCTCCGAGGGCGCCGCCCGCTCTCGGAGTCTGCCGCATGGCGCCTGCGACCTCGCGGGGCGTCTGCTCACGCGCTGCCCACAGCTCCCGCAGAGACACGCGGCAGCGAGATCCGCATCGGTGCAGGTCTGTCCTGGACCAGGCGCAGTCTGCTCAGACCGAAGGATGGCCTGAGCTGGATGGCTCGAGCCAGCCCCACAGAAAGAACAACCCAGCTACGCGGGGGCGCTTTCGAGAAGGGGGGGGGGGGGCAAGGAGGGGAGGGGGTGAGGGAGGTAGCAAGGGAGGAGGAAGATATCACGAAAGAGACTGTAGACCAACCTCGGCTAGGCCAAGCGGGAGAGCAACAAATCTGTGATCCAGCTGCAATCGCTGCCACCGAACCATGCTCGGAGAATCCAGAATCTGTAGCGGGACCGATTGTCAGGCAATGATAGGCCGCGCATGCTAGCAGCGGTGGAACACGGCCAGAGCATGTTGTCAAGCATTCGCTTGGAGAACAACAGAGAAAGCGAGAGGGGGAGCCCACAACCCCGATGAGAGTCGCCTTTCTCGTCAATGAACTCCGCGAGGCGTTCGAAAGCACAGAGTGAAACGCCTCGTCGATTTCGTCCTCTTCTCCGCCCCCGTGTCGTCGATGTGGTTTGGGTTCACTGCTTTCACTCGCGCTTTGAAGCAAGACAAGGAAGATCGAAACCGCACAGGTATCGATCACTTGAAGCCCATTGCTTGCGATACAACGACGGTTGCGCACAAGGGCAATAATATATATGTATATATATATATATGAACCCACTGGATATAGACATCTTTGAATCGAATATAACGAGGTGGTTACGCATTGTTTGTCTGTTGTGTGTGCACTTATTTATGCATGGCATTGTGCTACATACACTTGCATTTGCATGTTGGAGAGAGCGTGATCCACCGCCGCTTTACTGTGGAAAATTGCCAACCTTTTCCTCCGGAGCCCGGGGTCGCCCCCACCCCCCCCCCCTCCGAAAATCCCCCCCCCCCCCCTGCTGGAACCCCTCCCCCCCCCCCCCCCTCCCCCGGCAAACCCCCCCCTCCCCTAACCCCTCCCCCCCCCCCCCCCCGTCCCGCTCGAAAACCGGGGGGGGTCACTACCGGTTCGAAACCCCTCCCCCCCCCCCCCCCCCTTCGGATCCGGAAAACCGGGGGGGGTCACTACCGGTTCGAACCCCCCCCCCCCCCTACTCACCGCCACAAACGCCGGTCCCCACCACCGTCCGCATCACATCCCCCACTGGTGTTCCCAGCACCACTGTCCTCACCACCGCTGTCCCCACTGGTTCCACCACCGCCCCTACTGTCCCCACCAGTGGCCCCACCACTGTCGCACTGTCCCCGCTGTCCCCAGAACTGTTCCCACCACGGTTCCACTCTCCCCACTGTCTCCACGGCCCCAACCACTGCCCGACTATCCCCACTGTCCCCACTGTCCCACTGACTCCTCCGCTGTCCCACTGAGCTGTCCCACTGTTCCCACCACTGTCCCCACTGTCCCCACCACTGTCCCCACTGTACCTCTGTCCCATTGTCCCACCGCCGTCCTCGCCACCGCCTTCACCACTGTCCCCACCACCATTGTACCCTCCACTGTCCCACTGTTTCCACCTCATTCCCATTGTCCCCACACCACTGTCCCCACCACCACCGTCACCACCACTGTCCACTGTCCCCCCCTGTTCCCACCATTGTCCCCACCACTGTCCCCACCACTACCGTCCCCACCACTGTCCCACTGTCCCACTGTCCCCACCACTGTCCCGCTATCCCCTCACCACTGTCCCACCAACACCGTCCCCACCTCTGTCCGCACCCCCACTGGGTTTTCGAGAGGGGGGGGGGGAGGGGTTCGAACCGGTAGTGACCCCCCCCCTTTTCATGATGAGCAGGGGGGGGGGGGGGGGGGGAGGGGTTCGAACCGGTAGTGACCCCCCCCGGTTTTTCCGGAGGGGGGGGGGGGGGGGGGGAGGGGTTCGAACCGGTAGTGACCCCCCCCGGTTTTCCGCCAGCAGCGGTAGAACACGCTCTTTCGCATGTTGCTACATTGCGTGTGCGTTGTGCTTATTCCAGTGCATACCATTGAGTGCATTGGGCTGCGATGCTATGCACCAGCAAATGTTCGAAACAGCCAGGATGTCTAAGTTTAGTTCGCTACGTTGTAATGCTGCCGATGTGAATCTGAAAGCGCAGGGAGCGCGTTCAAGTGCTATGTGTGCTTAACTAAGAACCCGAGACCCCTTTTCCCTAACCGTTTGGGTTCAAGGGGAAGGGGGTCCGTCGACCCCTTTCCAGGAGTGCAGCTTGTCATGTACTGAAAAGGTGTTTGCTATCTTTCCCTCTCGTTCAGAGTATTTCAGATTGTTTCAGATATCTTGGCGACCTACGATGTCTTGGGAACCATCCACATGTGGTAAGAGGAGCGACGGCTACGACGGCAATCGTGATGATATTACGTGGGAACGTGTCGAAGACGGACCTCAGGAGAATGATGAGGGCGATGGGGAGAAGCTGAGATGGGCACAGTCAAGAACGAGAGGGCAGCGACGCGGACAGCACGACAGCATGAAGGGCGACACCTGGGACCCCTGGAAGACGTGGAACGACAGCTCAGTATCCTGGGATCGAACGTGGAGTCAGATGTCCAACTGGGGTGCTTGGAGGTGGCCAAGCGAGGACGACGACTCGGGGGGTTCGGCAGGCAAGTACGAGTTGAAAGGCAAGGGGTGCTCAGGCGGCTCCGAGACGGACTCAGAGAAGTCAGTGCAGTCGAGAGGGTTCGGCACACCAGAGCAGGTGAAGAAGATGATGTCAGAGGTGCACGGAAGACTCGAGTCGGGCGGGGAGTACGAGCAACACGACCAGCGACGTGGAGGCCGAAAAGGAAAAGACCCACCTTGCCCGACCTGGGATGGAAAGGACCTCAGCGAGCGGCCAGAGGAGAGGCTGGCCATAGACAGATGGAGCAGATTGACGGCAGTGTCGCCTGAGGAGCAGGGCGAGACCCTGCTACTGCACTTGACCAAGGAGGCGGCGACTGCGACACGGCACCTACGACCAAGTTCGGTACAGTACGCAGGCGGTCTACAAGCAATCATTTTGGCACTGGACACGCTGGCGTTCCCAGAGGCAGACGCGGAGACCTTCCAGCAGCTGGAAAGGACTCTCTTCGCGGCTCCTAGGGCGAGAGAAGAGACGCTGATGAAGTTCACCAATCGAGTACGAGCAGAACAGAAAGAGTTAGAACGGCTACTCCCCAACGCACTGAACGACACGGTCATGGGTTTCTTGTTATTGAGAGGGGCGGGTCTGGCCAAGCGGAACGGAACCAGGTTCTCATCCAGACGGGCTACGACTACAACGTCAACAAGCTGGTCGATTCTGAAGCGGATGACGGACGACAGCACGGTCACCGAGAAGAGTACACCGACAAAAGGGGCAGACGTGTCGGGAATTGACGAGGATGAGCCCCTGATGTCCGAGGATGGTGAAGCCGAGAGTGCTGTGTACGACGCGATGGCCAACCTGCTCGGGATCGACGACGATGGAACACCCGACGGACAAGAACCAACTGACGATGGAGAACGGATCCTCACGGAGGTCGAGGCGCTCGACTGCCTCGCGGCCATCGTACCACCACCGACGAAGCCGCGGACGTGGGGCGAAGCTCGGAGGATCGTGGCGGACAAGAAGACCAATCGGGGGTTTCGCAACCTGCAGGACGGCAAGAAGCTCAACGACAAGATAGAGGACGTCAAGAAGCGCACGAAGTGCGGCATATGTAAGAAGGTTGGACACTGGCATCGAGAGTGCCTCGACAATCCGAATAATAAGAACAAGCCGACGGGAGGTTTCATTGCGATGACGGTGCTGCAGGACGACGAGATCTGCAGCTACATAGCGACAGAGGCGAAGATGGCGTCACGGTCGAACCTAGTAGAGCACATCAACCTGGCGATCGACATCAAAACGTCGGGCAAGCCAGGCTGGGGGGCACTCGACACGGCCTGTGGTTTCAACATGATGGGGCTGGACACCTACGCGAAGTGGGAGGCACACTACAAGAAGGAGCACGGCATCACGCGGCAGACGATCCCGTACCATAAGAAGTACAGGTTCGGCAATGACCAGATCTGCACGGCGACGGACGGGGTGATCATCCCGATCATGCTGGGCGACTTTGTAGGCATCGTTTTTGTGTGCTTGGTGCAGGGAGCGGCTCCACTTTTGTTGTCTAAGACATTTGTCGTGGAGCTGAAGGCGTCCCTCCATGCATTTCAGTCGGAGCTGGATCTGCCTGAGCAGAGCCTGCGACTCCCCTTGGCACACGCTGGAGGGGAACACGTTTTGCTGCAGCTGGATAACTTCACGAGACCGTGGAGTAAGCCTGAAGGCTGGACACTGTGCACAAAGGAGGTTTCTATGGATTTCAGTTCTAGGACCGAGTATAAGCATCCCTCCACCTTCCTCATCTCCGAGGACCTCTTAAACGACAGTGAGGATCAGAAGGAAAGAGGCTGTATGTTTTCAAGTGTTGGAGTTGAAACAAAACAACAGGCAGAACGCAGGAGGACAGCAAAGAACGCCAGACAAAAAACAGCACAAATAGCAAGACTACTGCAAGAAGGAGGATTATCAGGAGGAAGGCATAAACAGAAGGTTCAAGTTAACAAGCAGAGCATCGACACTAACAAGCACTGGAACAGCACCAACAGCAAGCACGTGAACAACATAAACGACGTGAGCAGCATCAACAGCAGGTCCGAGAACAGCATAAATGACGAGACCTGCATCAACACCAAACACCTGAACAACATAAATGACAACATCGTCCAGTTCCGTCAGCAGTTAGGCTCGAGCCGAACTCGCAGAACGTCTTCGGATGTACTTCCATATGTCCATGTCATGCGACGAGCGCTCGCAGCACTCGTCCTCTTTCATGCAGCAGAAGGTGTCGCCGCTGAGGGAGCGGCAGTCGGACGCCAACAAGAGCCAGGCCAAGACGACGGCGCCGAAGTTCAAGTGGCCCTGGCACGAGGTCAGCTCGGAGAGCCGACCGCCCACAGGAGTGATGATGTGTCGCTACTACGGTGTGGAGAACCAAGGACCTCGGACCCCAGCTGTGGGCACGAGGGCCAGAGATCACGACCCCAAGAAGGAGCATTCCTGCCTTCACGAGTTCACTCACCACGGCGGGAATGCGAGAGCGTTCTGGAGCCAGTGCAGCGGATGCAGGCTACACGTGGAGTTCTACCCCAAGGGAGCTCCCAACATGAAGGAGATCTGCGAGCAGCTCGAGGAGTACAAGATGCTGGAGGCGGAGATCAAGGGTTGGCAACCTCGAGCACCGAAAGCATGGACCTCGTCGGAAACTCCACAAGAGCCTTCGACACGCAGCAGCGCGCCGAGGGCCAAGATGGGACCGCGATCGGGAGCCAGATCGACCTCGAGGCAGTCGGGAGGTCCACCTGCAGAGCCGGAGGAGCAGATCGAGGGTCTGACGGAGACGGCCGAGCAGGAGGAGTGGGAGACGCTGGACGAGGAAGTGCAGGACCAGTCACCTCGGAGCAAGGCTCTGATCGCCTTGAAGGAGCTGCTGCAGGACGAGAACGCCAACGCAATGACCAGCCAGCTGGTGGAGAACCTGCGCGGCCACCTCGGGGCGGACATCAGCGACCAGTAGACGAGCTGACCGAGAAGGAGGAGCGGAAGATCAGCAAGGCGCTCAAGGAGTTAGGCAAAACGGACAAAATGAGGGAGGCCCTGGAGGACGCGATTCCAGAGTGCACAGCTTTCCTCGGCCAGCTAGACGAGCAGGTTCACGATGACCCTTACACGAAACTACAGAGCGGAAGCACGTGATGGTCGTGGCAGGACATCACTTACTAGTGAGGAGCGGGCAGAAAGAGGCGTGGGACATGATCAAGAGTGCGAGTCCCCTACTCGTGATCATCAAGCCGCCCAAGGACATCTACAACAACAAGCTCAAGGAGAAGATCGGCAGGGACGTGACGACCTTCATGTCGGACATGGCGATCCAGCAGGCGATTAACGGCAGGTATTTCTACTACTACGAGCAGAAGGAGAGCTCTCGTTATAGAGAGAGCGTGATCCACCGCCGCTTTACTGTGGAAAATTGCCAACCTTTTCCTCCGGAACCCGGGGGTCGCCCCCCCCCCCCCCCCTCCGAAAATCCCCCCCCCCCTGCTGGAACCCCTCCCCCCCCCCCTCTCCCCCGGCAAAACCCCCCCCCTCCCCTAACCCCCCCCCCCCCCCCCCCGCTCGAAAACCGGGGGGGTCACTACCGGTTCGAACCCCTCCCCCCCCCCTCCCCTTCCGGATCCAGAAAACCGGGGGGGTCACTACCGGTTCGAACCCCCCCCCCCCCCCCCCACTCACCGCCAGCAAACGACTCCCGGTCCCCACCACCGTCCGCATCACATCCCCCACTGGTGTTCCCAGCACCACTGTCCTCACCACCGCTGTCCCCACTGGTTCCACCACCGCCCCTACTGTCCCCACCAGTGGCCCCACCACTGTCGCACTGTCCCCGCTGTCCCCAGAACTGTTCCCACCACGGTTCCACTCTCCCCACTGTCTCCACGGCCCCAACCACTGCCCGACTATCCCCACTGTCCCCACTGTCCCACTGACTCCTCCGCTGTCCCACTGAGCTGTCCCACTGTTCCCACCACTGTCCCCACTGTCCCCACCACTGTCCCCACTGTACCTCTGTCCCATTGTCCCACCGCCGTCCTCGCCACCGCCTTCACCACTGTCCCCACCACCATTGTACCCTCCACTGTCCCACTGTTTCCACCTCATTCCCATTGTCCCCACACCACTGTCCCCACCACCACCGTCACCACCACTGTCCACTGTCCCCCCCTGTTCCCACCATTGTCCCCACCACTGTCCCCACCACTACCGTCCCCACCACTGTCCCACTGTCCCACTGTCCCCACCACTGTCCCGCTATCCCCTCACCACTGTCCCCACCAACACCGTCCCCACCACTGTCCGCACCCCCACTCGGTTTTCGAGGGGGGAGGGGGTTCGAACCGGTAGTGACCCCCCCCGGTTTTCCGGATCCGGAGGGGGGGGGGGGGGGGGGTTCGAACCGGTAGTGACCCCCCCCCCTTTTCATGATGAGCAGGGGGGGGGGGGGGGGAGGGGTTCGAACCGGCAGTGACCCCCCCCGGTTTTCCGGAGGGGGGGGGGGGGGGGGGGAGGGGTTCGAACCGGTAGTGACCCCCCCCGGTTTTCCGCCAGCAGCGGTAGAACACGCTCTTTCCGAGAATGGGACGACCCACTCATCCAGAAGCTGAGGCGACTTCCCGAGGTCTTTTCGGGGAAAGCTAATGCACGAGGACGGGCCTGTTTGACCAACCTACCTGGCCAGGCATCAGAGTACGGGAAGATGCTGAGTCAGGAGTTCGTGCAGGGCTCTCTGCAGAACAAGCTGGGGGGCGTGCCGATACCCCTGCAGGAGCTTACTGGAGCTCTGGTACGAGCTATCGTGAAGGCCAAGATGAGCGAGCTGGCGACCGTCGAGACGATGATGGACGAAGAAAATTCAGGCTTGCAGTGTGTGTCTTGTTGTACAGCGCCCGTCTCCAACAACAAAGACGAAAGGAGCACGGATCCTTATGTCAAGCAGCAGGTACAGAAGATACACGAGAACATGGGTCACTTCAATAACGAGAATCTGGTGATGGTTTTGAAGTACGGAAAAGCTCGCCAGGTCTTTCCGCGCAGCATCTGGTCTGTCCAAGCTGTGAGACAAACAAGCGCCCCAGGCTGGCCAAACCGTCCAACGCTCCCACGACCTACCAGTTCAACGACGTCATCGGCATGGACATCTTCTTCGTTCTAGGTCCCGAGAACACCACCAAGGTGCCGATGCTCAACATCGTGTGTCACGGGACGGGGCACCAAGTCGTGGTACCGCTACCGAGCAGACAAGGTCAGCAAATCAGACGACATTATCGTGCTTTCTGGAAGCGGATGTACGGCATTCCCAGGATCATCGTGACAGACGGCGAGAAAGGTTTTTCAACAGGCGAGTTTCCAGACGCAGCTGAAGGAGACGGCACCGAGGTGAAGGTGACGAGCGCTACCTCGCCATGGCAGGCAGGCAAGACTGAGAGGGCTGGGGGGACCTGGAAGGAGACCTTCTACCGCACAAGGCAGAAGTTCAACACCAAGAACTGAGACGACTTCTACGAGCTGGTCGACTCAGTCAACGTGGCGATTGGAGAAAGTGTGCGACGTGGGGGTTTCACGCCTTATCAGGGAGTTTTTGGAAGACCCTTTCAACTACCAGAAAAAATCTTGGAGGAGGGCTCGCCGAGTTTGGCGACGGTATCTCGAGCCATGAACGGAGACACCGAGCTTGCCAGGAGCATTGACATGCGCAAGGCAGCCATGGCAGCGTACATCGAGGCGGAGTGCTCCGAGAAGAGGCGACGAGCTCTCAATAGAAGGACTCGACCGCCGAGGGGCACTACTTTTCAGCCTGGAGATCGCTGCTATTTCTGGAGTAGTACGGACAAACTCCCCGTTAGCTCCTGGCATGGCCCAGCCAGAGTCATCCAGACTGAGCTGCCAAGCACGGTGTGGTGCTCGTACCAGGGTGGACTACTGAAATGCTCACCAGAACAGCTTCGACACGCCAACGAGGGGGAGACATCCGCCTGGGAGCAGATCGACCACACGATGAAGGAGGAGGTGAGCACCGAGAACCGCGGAAGGCGCAAGTACGAGGACCTGACCAAGCAGCCCTCACCAGCTGAGGAGGACCAGGGCGACGTACCTCAGACAGCACCTCCAGAGCCAGCAGGGGATGATCAACCAGCGGCCTCCCTGGAGCCACCGACGGTGGAGATCGAGCACTCCTCCGATGTGAAGTCAGATCCCATCCCCATGGAAACGCAGTACTACGATCACCTCGACGATGTACCGATCACCATCAAGCAGGCTCTAGTTAACCCTGACGCGGCGATACCGGTGGCACAACGTATCGCGACCATCGAGGAGAAGATTCAGAAGGAACAGCAGGCTCCTCCCAAGAAAAAGAGGAGGGGAAAAAGCTCAGGACGCCACCAGCGCTCTGTTGACTAGTGCAGCTCAACGAGGACGCAAGGAGGTCACGGAGAAGTCTCTTGTGAACACCTACAAGTACCAGCCGTACATCTCAGCCAAGCGCAGGGAGTGGGGCAACATACAGAAGGCGGGTGCAGTACGGGTTCTCCCTCCCGAAGAGGCAGAACGAGTTCGACAGGATCCTGCATTGACCACTCGGATCATGGGCTCCAGGTGGGTCCTTACGGACAAGGACGGCGACCCCAACGAGACCGACGCGAGCAAGAAGCCCTTGCTCTTCATGAGTGGCAACGACAGGAGGATGGCCAAGGCGCGATGCACCGTCCAGGGACACACCGACCCTGACCTGCTGGAGCTGGAGACCTACAGCCCAGTCGTGGGTAAGGATTCGGTTTTCCTCATCCTGCAGATCTTGTGCACCAATAAGTGGACGCTGCAGCTTGCGGACATCACGTCGGCCTTCACAGCAGGAGACCCACTGGACAGGTCTCAGGGCAAGCTTTTTGTGGAACTACCACGGACGGGTATACCAGACGTGGAAACGGGCTCGTTGGTGGAGTTACGCAAGGCAGTATATGGACTCGAAGACGCTCCCGTACAATGGCTGGCATCTTTCACAAGTTATGCCAACAAAAATCGGTTTTCAGTGCTCCATCTTTGACGGCTGCGTCTTCTACCTCAGGGACGTAGAGGGCTTGCACGGCGTCATGGGCCTTACGGTGGACGACATCGTGGGCGGTGGCGACCAGAAGTTCGATGAGGCCTGCAAGAAGTTGCGTCAGAAGCTCCCCATTTGGGGCCTGGCGTCTCAAGAAGGGGAAGTACACAGGCAAGGAGCTCGACCAGAACGACGACAACACGGAGATCACCATCTCTCAACGCCAGAGCTCCGTCAATATTCAACTTAACGACATCGCCACAGAGAGGCGTAAGACGCCTCAGTCACCAGTGACGCCAACAGAGCTGCATCAGGCACGGAGCCTGTGCGGCTCCATCTCATTCCTGGCGCGGGAGAGTCGTCCCGACCTCTCGGGTCCTGTCTCTCTCTTGCAGGGAACAATGCCGAATCTCACCGTGGACGACTTGCTGGAAGCAAATCGTATCGGCCGCATGACCAAGGAGTTTTGCGACGTAGCACTCAGGGTACGACGCATCCCTTTTCACGAGCTGGCCTTCGCTGCCTTCGATGACGCGGCCTGGGCCAATGCACGGGATGGAGCCTCACAAGCAGGATACATCGTGTTCGCTACGCAGCGTAAGATCTTGAAGGGCGAAGCGGCCACCATCTCCATCCAATCCTGGAAGAGTCACACATTGAAGAGGAAATGTGCTCACCAGTTTGGTGCGGAGACGCTGGCCATATCGGAGGGCATGGCTATGGCGGAGTTCATCAGGACCATGCTGCTGGAGATCGTCGACTCCGAGTTCGATCTGATGCGTCCCTACCTACTCGCTGGTCGTTTTCCCGTCATTAGTGTGACCGACTCCAGAGGCGGTTACGATCACGTTACCAATCCGAAGGCGGGACTGGCGGAGGACAAGAGGGCAGCAATCGACGTGGCCATCGTGCGCTCAGCGATGCAGCGACCTCAAGTTCATATACGATGGATCGAAGGTACAAGTCAGCTGACCGACCCGCTCACCAAGCGCAAGGGCGAGAGTACGCTACTTCGACATGCCTTGGAGTTGGGCGAGTACGGCATCACGGCGGACAGCATCGTGCTACGTCGACGGGAACAAGAGCGACAGATGAGGAAGAAGAAGGGCGACCCTACTTATGCCTGCTCGTTGGAGTGTTGTTTTTCAGGAGTGGACCTGTACGAGATGGACTGCACGGGTAGCCTCAAGCAAGACTACGAGGATGACGACCTCAACTACGAGCCCGAGGCCTATCGGTGGATCCGAGAGGCCTAGGAGGTATACCAGGCCCAGACCACCGACAGGGCAGTGCATGTGCATGGAGATGCGAGGACTTCATCGGGTTCTAAGCAGTGGACTACGACCAGTGTAAATCTGAAAGCGCAGGGAGCGCTTTCAAGTGCTATGTGTGCTTAACTAAGAACCCGAGACCCCTTTTCCCTAACCGTTTGGGTTCAAGGGGAAGGGGGTCCGTCGACCCCCTTCCAGGAGTGCAGCATGTCATGTACTGAAAAGGTGTTTGCTATCTTTCCCTCTCGTTCAGAGTATTTCATATTGTTTCAGATAGCTTGGCGACCTACGATGTCTTGGGAACCATCCACAGTCGAGTTGCTGTCAATGTGCTGTCCATGGCATCGACTTGCACTGCGGTCCATTGCATTGCTTGCACGTGCCTTGCTTTCATTTGCATCCGTTACATGGTTTTCAGTATTGGGTTAGACTTGTCGCTGTTGGGGAGAATATCCTAATTCCTAATTGCGCGCTTCCGCGCATAATTCATTTGTTTGGAGCGCGGGCTGGGTCCACGAGGGACGCTTTATATTATCATGGAAGATAACACATGCTGCCCTAAGGGGGGGGGAGGCGGGGGGAAACACTAACGGGGGCCGCGGCGCGCACCCCCGGAGGCGCGCTGCCTACGTCGTCGTCGTCGTCGTCGTCGACGGCGTCGTCGGTCGTCGTCGGTCGTCGTCGTCGTCGGTCGTCGACGGTGTCGGTCGTCGTCGTCGTCGTCGTCGTCGTCGTCGTCGTCGTCCAAGCCCACACTGCCTGCGCACACAAAACTGGCTCTGTACACCACAATGCCCTTGTGCACCAGAACTGCTGCAGAAATGATTTGCGTGTGCACCACGGCGACTGTATACATCATCACAAACCGTGTGCACCACAGCGCCTTTGTACATCACACTGTCTGTGCACACCCTGGCGCCTGTGTGCACCACAGCTGCTGTTTCAGCACCCCCTTGTGCACCACAGTGCCTGCGTACACCACAAAACTTGTGTACACCTGAAAGTACCGACGAAGCCAAACTCGGGAAAATCGTTGGGGGTCCGAACGTATCAAATTCAATGTGCGGATGGATTGTTGTTACTTGTTTTTCTGGCCCAAAGAACCCTCGGACATCTTGGGCCCACAACGCCTGTGTACGCCACAGCGACCGTGCACGTCATGGCAACTGCGCGCACTACGGCGCCCGTGAACACCACGCGGCTTGGAGGCGCGCGGAGCGGCGTCAGCCGAGGGAATGCACGCAGCCGTCTGCATCGCAACGCCTGTGGTTATTGACACCACAATTGCTGTTTCAGCACCCCCCCCCCCGTGTGCACCACAGTGCCTGCATCTACCACGAAGCTTAAGTACACCTCTTCGGCCTTGACGGAGCCGAAGTCCCGGAAATCGTGGGGGGGCCGAGTGTATCAGATTCGAAATGTGATCGGATTGTGGCTACTGGTTTTCTGGCCCGAGGAACGCTCGGACGTTTTGAGTCCACGGCGAATATGAAACACAACGCCTGTGTGCACCACAGGGCCTGTTTTTTTTTGGGGTGGAGGGAGAAGATTGGAGCGCACGCGATGTGTGTATGGGGTCGAAGTACAAGGGCACAGAACCCCTGATCCGTTGGTAGAGGGAAGGAGGGATAGATGGATGTCTTTCCCTCCTGCGCGATCAAAGGTCTGATCGATCTATCCCAATACCTGGGCCCAAACGGCCGGGCGCAGGAGAGGTGAGGATAAGGAGTATATATGAGGGTATTACACGGGTTCTATTCACACCCCCCGTCCCGAATCCCGCCCGTGAGGGTAGGACTCGGGAACGGAGGAAAAGAATCCGTCACCCTTTTACTCCGTCAATCCTCAGGTCTTCAGGCAGCCGAGCTCAAAGTCAGTATAGCCTCAGCTGCAAAGTAAGGTAAGAAGGAACACCCAGGGCCCCGATTTCTTCGCTAAGCACGCTTTGGTGCCCCCTCGGTGCGCCCCCCCAAAACGCTTCGGCACTCGAGGGCGGAGAAGAATGAGACACCGGTGGGCGGAGAAAGAGGATCTGAGCAAGATAAAGCAACTTGTAATCTAATATGCCTCGCCTATGCGAGGCAGGTGTTGCCACCAGCTGTCAGATCATTCTCAACGCAATGGAGTTATACTCTAAAGAATATGCATGCTGAGATCGTGTTGACGAACACAATCGTGTTATGAAACGCATCTATATATAAAAGCAAATGTCTGGCCAGACGAAAGGTCGCGTTGATAAACACGAAAGTTGCATGTATGTAAATTCTATATGGCGACTCCCGTCGGCGTTGCCCCTTAGGGGGCTGCCTTGGTTATCGCAAAAGATGTTTGTATGTGTGGCCACTTGCGTTGTATAGTGAAGTGGCCTAAAAGTATACAATAGCCACCGCTCAAGGCGAACTTGGATTATAATGAAGTTCGAGCCATTCGAGCGGTGGGCCTTGCGGCCGACTCACTACGCGCTGCCGTTCTCGTAGAACCTGCGGTCCCACATCCTGCGGCCATCGTGCGTCACGTAGCTCGTCGCGAACGTCTCCCAAGATGTCCTCGGGATCCAGTGGAGAAACCACTTGTTGCACTGGATGTCGCGGATGTATACGAACTCGTCGTTATTGGGCGCGATGTAAATCCAGCAGTTGGTGTAGTAGCTCCAATACCTGAGGCCCCACTGGCTGTCCTCTAGGTCGTCGCGCCACCAGGCGGCGTAGTCTGTCGTACGTGCCCTCTAGGCGCGAGGTCTGTAGCTGTCATCGCTGTCCTGCTGCTGCGCTGCAGTGCCGCGCGGCCCCGCGGGCATGTGGTCCGCCGCGCCAGAGGCGCTGGACTGTGCAGCATCGCCAGGGGCAGGGCGCGGCGGCGGCGGCGGATGGCGCGGCTCCATGGCATCATCAGAGTGCTGGGAGTGTGTATCAGGTTCGATCGGATCGGTTCTCATCCCTGAATCAACCCCCCTCTGGTCGGTGTGTGTCGGATCGAGAGAGCCCAGCAACTCGTTAGCAATCGCAGCAAGCTTGCGCTGCGTGGCTTTTTCACGGGTGTCATCCCCTCTGGGGAGGGCAACCGTGACAAGTCCGCGAGCTTGCCGCGTTTGTCTGTCGAGTCTGCCCTCGTTCAACTACCATTTCTTCCGACCAGCTTGGCCTGTCCTGATGCTGGTATCGAGGATCACACATGCATCGCGCATGTCGTCCACGTTCCAGGCCTTCTTGCCCGCGTTCACGCGAGCGCCTGTCATTTGGCGGTGGAACTTCAAATCATTGAGAAAACGCTGAACGAGATTGGCATATGGATAGTATCGAGGTCTGTCGTCTTCAGCCTCGCCCATCAGTCTGCACTCGTGCGCAGGAGGGCGGCCAGAGCCGACCCACTTGCGATGCCTCTTCCTAGAGGAATTCGCCATTCTCCTCAGCGAGTCTTTCTCATTACCTGGAAATGCGCGCTTGCCCGTCATGATGACTTGCGCTCCGTCTCTCATGTACCTCGCGATGTCATCCTGGGAGAGCGTCGTCCTGATCCAGTTGGTCAGCTTGTGGAGGTATGCTAGGTCGCTCTGGGCGGCGATACTTTTACCCGTAGCACCTACAGATACGGTGCACTGCCAGCAGATGCCACAAAGGGTACCATCACCTGTAACGATCCCAAGGGATAGGGTACGATCGCAATTCCGACATCGCGCGATATCGTGCTGGATCGTTTCTGGGGCCCCCTCAGTCGCGAGGTGCTCACGGGATCCCCAGCGAGCATCCCGACCACGAGCAAGACTGCGGCCGATCTGATCCATGGCACCGCGGTTGATCTCAGCATTCGGTCGGGAAGCGATTGATCTACTCAATCCCTCGATCTCGATCCTAGACAATCTTTCCCCTGGCAGTCCTGTGTGCTCTGTTGTGTCGTTGTCCGCATCCTCAGTATCACCATGGCATACGTTTTCAGTACGGCGACGGCGAGCCTCCTCCTGCAAGGCGGGCTCGTTGTCGCCCTCCTCGCGGTTGACTCCCGTCTGCTCGGCTATGATCCGTGCCATGGTTTCTTGATCAGGAGCTGCGGATGCAACGCTGCCTGGGTCCTGGGGAATGTCCTGCTCCGCGCCTGGGTCACGTGGCGCGGCAGGTGTTTCCACCAGCTCCGTCCATACTGGGAAGCCTGGATTGCCGAATGTGTTGATGCAGTGTGTAGATAGATCACGCAACGCTTGGAGTGCGGGATGTTTCTGATGGATCGCACCTTTTGTGAAGCCACGGAGCTCCGCAATACTGTCCATCAATATGTTTTGATACACTTTGGAGATCCATTGAAAGACGCCTGTAGTCGACTCCTCGATGGTCTCTGGGTCCAGGTAGTGTACCAACTTCTTGAAAAAGCGATCTGCACTGCAAATTGGTAAGTCCCGTGCCCATGTGTGGGTATGATGATAATTCAAGTAGTATTTCTCTGCGTTCCATGCTTTGGGTCCGAATTGAACGTCGAATTGTAAGTACGACTGTACTCTATCCACAGTCGATCTGTCCACGCCAGTGTGTACCTCAATGATTTGCTTCATCCTTATCACAGGTGAGTCCACCAAAAGCTCCGACACCCAACGGTATATGCTGTGGTCGTATGATTGTTTGGTCCACTTTGTATGATCCTCTGGGTCGTAGTCGGTGTGATTGAGGAAGTCTTCTGGCGGGTCAATAACGTTGTCGAGGATGCTCGCGTCGACGTGCTCATCTGCTTGGATCTCTGCTGATAGATCTGCTTTCATATTGTCATGTGCCGCTTTTTCTTCGGCGGTGAGTGGTATGTTTGATATATCCACGATAGCGGTAACCAAAGGTTCGTCAGATGGGCCTGCCGTTTGTTGAGGTCCATCGTCCGCAGGAGCGGTATCCTCGGCAGGTGTGGCCACCAGCTCTTCAGGATCGGGTGTCCGAGGAGCGGGCCGTCTGGTCGGTGTACGTGGAATGCGTGGCTTATAAATGCTCGGCATACCGAGATATGGCAGATTGCCTTCTGATGCGTGCTGAAGTATTTTGTCACGGCAGGAGGATGGTCCTTCCAAGACAGTATTCATATGTGTCGAGTCAATGGCATATTCGCCGGCACGAACTTGCAATGCAAAGACAACGCCCTTGAGAGGCATGCTTTTGTCATTGTACCATATGTTTACCCATCGTAAACCGTCGTTGAGGAAAGGTATCTGTACCGCAAAGAACTTGTCAAAGACTCCGGAATGAATGGTTGGGCCGTATATGTGGCCCTTGTTCATGAGGACATTGGTTTTGTGATTGCCCTTGGGGTAGTGATTGTCGTAATGATAACAATTGGTAGATCCCCAATTCTTGGTGACAATGAAGTCCCCCATGCGAACATCATTAAATGTAGGCCGACGATCCCAATCTTTTTGTGTAATATTTGATGCAATGGGTCGAAGAGCCTCTCGGCAGTATGACAAAGCAATTCGCCATGCTTTATCATCTGCTTTGTGATCGGTGTCATCGATCATAGCACGGACCATTTGTTCATCCAAGGCGTCGGCTCCAGATATGCGGCCAGCAGGGGTTGCCCCCAGCTGAGGGGCAATCGGTCGCTGAACGGAAGATGCCGATGCTGACGACGTCCTTGGCTGCTGATCCATGTCCTGATCCGTGTTGGCAGGTGTAAGCCCAGGAGGGTTGTCGATGAACTCTCCAGGAAGATAGGCGCAAATTTCGTACTTGCTCAATGGCTGTCTCGCGGCCAATGGCGGGTAGTCCCAGGGGGGGCCCCCCGGCCATATATGCTGGCCGTAAACGTGGCGTGGTTGGAGGCGGCGAATTGCAATGACTGCCGCTGCTGGAACCACGTCCTCTGTCATAATAGCGCCTTGAGCGCCCAACCAAAATCTGCAACCAGCTTTTGTGGCGATCTCCATGTTGATCACCAGCTCGACCTCGTTCTTGTAGTGATTGAACTTGTATGACTCTACCGAAGTGTGGGGATTCTTCTGGGCATTGTCTAGATATGTGCTGGAACTGAAGAATGCCTCCGTGCGTTGTGATGGTTTATGATGCTTGTCTCTCTGAGAAGATGGATCGACGTAACCTGGAATGATCCCTGTCTTGAGGATGTTGCGCCAAGCACGGAGTGTCGTGCCGTGGTGGAGGTATTTCACGTCTGTCCATTGTAGGCTCTCCCAGCCCATATTCCATGGTTTGGAAAGTGGGTTAACGCAGCTGTGGCCTCCAACACATCGAATAGCAATAACGCTTTTCCAATCGCAACAGCTGGGATCACCTACCTCGGGGATTGGTTTGGCGTATATCTCGATCCTATTTTTTCTGCGGGCCAATATGTTTCTGGAACACACGAATGATGAAGATCGGGTAATAATCGTTCCAATCGGTATACCCATCTTTTCCACCATCTTTCTTGAAGTGCGACACGGCAGCTTCCATGGATGGTCCGTTGTGGTTGTTGCGCTCACTGAATTTCCATTGGGTCATTTCCTGAAAGGGTTTCCAATTACTTGGAATCTTCCATTCACGATCTGTTGTCTTCGTCCAAATGTTGATACGTCTATCGTGAAATTGATTGATATAGAACTTTTGTAGTGGATCTCATGGCGTAACATCGTCGTGATGTATTTGCTCATGTAGTTGGGTTATCCCAGCCACTCATCATCAAGTAACTCGGGACCATAACGTACATCGTCGAAATTTGGTAACGATGTCCACTTCCATTCTGGAAAGCAACCAGACTGTGCAATATCAGGCGCGTGAGCAATCACACAATCGTCGCGTTGTAATTGGTCGTACCATTCTTCGTTTTCCAGGCAGGCGAATCCATTGACCGCGGATGTACCCCGCAATACTGGACAAACGTATGGATGGTCGTCCTTGATGCATGCTTGCAGCTTCCACTCTCGAATAATGCATGCGTTATCGAACATCCCGACCTGGCTGATGTCCTCATACATGGAACGCTCGCAGCTGTCCTGCCATGACAATAAATTCATCTCGTGTGGAGAAGATTCCTCTTCGGCAGGAGTTGCCTCCAGCTCCATGGCATCTAGGTCAGTGCCGTCGTCAGGGATCGGTACTGCCTCGGCTTTCGGGAGCTGAGCTGCTGGCTGCTGGTCTGCTGGCGTATGGTGCATGGTTGGTCCAGGAGTCGATGACTTTGGCACGGCTATCGATTGCGGGCCAAGTTGCAGTGGCTCAGGCAATGGGCCTGGTGGTGCTGGCTGTTCCGCATCGGCCGCCGCGCGCCACACGGGAGCCGGAACATCAGGATCGTATCCCAATGCCACGCGATCTAGTGCATGCTGTCTGAAGAATGTTTTGCATACTTCGATGATCTGCTCGTTCTCGGCAGCAGGGCCGATACAGTGAGATGTAAACCTGTTGTTTTCTGCAATGAGTCGTGATCTGGTCGCGTTATCGTCACCATCCAAGTCGGTAATCTGTTGTAGAAATTGCGCAAACACAACCCAAGTAACAGCATGTGCATCTTCAACCGTTTTAATGATCTTGGGGTGGAGGAGCTCTTGTTTTTCGACTGAATCCGAGGATGCCCATGCCCCAGGGTAGTCATTGATCAACAGTAAGAGGTACTGGAACAGGTCGTCGTATGCAAGACTAAATGGATCATTCTCAGGGATAGCCTTGTTCGGCTCGCGAGGATCAAGTGCTGGTGTCCGTATCGGAATTCCAGGAATAGGTACGCTTGTGTCGCCTGCGTTAGCAGGCAGTGATGCCGGCAGCGTACCATCGGCACATGATGCCATCCACGCACAATGAGCCATCTCGCTTGCCGTCTGTGTCATCAGCGTCGTGAGGCTGAGGTCTCTCTTCCATTCGTCTGTCATCTTCTCTCTGAAGTCGAGAGCCGCCATGATCTCCCTGGCCTGTGTGTGGGCCTGCTCATCCGTGACGGGAGTCAGTATGGGCGGCCTGAATGGATACGGCTGAGAGGGCAGTGACTGAATCAAAGCGCAGAAGTTACAATAGCATACTGCGTCGCAGAACTGTGTCGTAAACATTGCCATGTTAGGATTGTTCTGTTTTGCATGCCAAGCCTGTGGGGAAGTTTTATCGTACGCTTCAACCCAGTGGTCTGATGGAAGAACAATAATACCACGATTTTGCTTAATCCTGATCAGATCGTCCGCGTGGTAATCAAAGTTCGGGTGTACGCCCCACTGTGCTGCTTTGCCAAGCCCCATGACTGTGGCACAGCGGAAATACTGCATCACATCGACAAAACGTGATACGTCCACTTGTACGTGCACTGGCATGAGCGTCGGGACGCCACCCTCACACTCCATTTTCTGGAGCTCATATACGACGGTAGGTGCGCGATCTTGGTGTCGACGCATGTCCACGGTGTTCTGTCCGTGGTTGGCGCATGCGATGTCATTCGCGCGCCATACCACCATGGCATTGAGGCCCCTGCAATAATGTCTTTGTTTCACAGATGCAAGAAAATCACTGGCCCAGTAGCTCCAGAGAGTCTCGTTTAACTCGCGCCACTTTTTGATGGAGGCATTGTCGCTGTGTAACATGAGGCCTCTGGCATCGCGGATCATCTTGATCATGTTGCGCTGCTCGAGGGTGCACTCAAACTGGTTGTTGAGAATAGCTGTGCTACGGGTTTCCTGTGTCTGCGTACGCTGGTTACGCAGTTCTTCCATACCATAGCGGGTGTCTCCACCAGCCTCTGGCAATTGAACGCAATCTTGGCCAATCGGCGTGTCGTCCTGTCTGAACCATTCTTTATAATTGCCAAAGGAGAATGCCCACGTCATGATGTCGTCGCGGATCATGGTCGACAAATGCTCGAGGGTAGCGCCGCCCATGTATTCCGCGCGATTGAGGCACGGCATAAATAGCGGCACAAGAGCAACATTTGATACCTTGGCGAGATCTTCCCGCTTCTGTGCATTGTTGAGCTCGTCGATGCCGTGGGTTGGGTACTTTTTGTGGTTTGCACTCTTGGCCCCTTTCTTGGGCTGCATAATCCATGTTGAATCGGTGTACAAGTTGGTCCAGTTGTATGCGTGCCCTGCTGGACCGAAGGCGCGATGCAAGAGTAGTCCCAAGTCTTCTTGTACGAGGGAACACCACCCATTATCTGAAAGGAGAGTAGAAACCAAACGACCACCACAGAAAGCGCTGCACTTTGCTTGATCCAGCTCGAGTGGGTCAATATCAGGACCAGGAGTAAGACCAGGGTCGATCTGGCCGGCGGCTTCGCCAAAGAAGACATTGCCCTCGTTGTATGGTTGCCAATGGTAGGTACTTGTCATATTCTCGTCGTTCTCTGATATTGCCACCCAGCCTTCTGGATGATCGGATGGTGTTGCCACCGTCTTGGAGTATGATCCGATACCTCCGAAGCCTCCGCGCGCCGTCAGCCATGTGCTGAGCTTGCGGCGAAATTTGCCTGTCTGGCCAATGTCGGAAAATGCTCGCATGTTGGTGACCAAATTATCCTCAACAGTGTGGCCGATGTGTCCAGATGTATCTGATGTCCTGGCTAAGCCAGGTGGGCGTGCGGGTAGCTTGGCCCTTGCACGCTCAAGGTTAGGAGCATAGCATGGAGTTGTCAATCCATTGCTGTATACATCAGAGGGTGCACAAAGACCATTTCCATAGTAGTGGTTTGTATCATGAACGCTGTCCTCGGCATACTGTCCCAGTACTGCACTGCCAATCTTGGACCAATCATTGTGAATCATCATCCACTCCGTTTTCAATATCATCGTCGTAAGGTTCTCTGGTGGGCACTTGCGGCGCGCTCCTGGGACCACTGCGTTCAAATGATCATGTAAACCACGAACACTTTCTTGTGCAGACGGGTTACGATTGAAGAGACTGGAAAGCATGCACATAGCCCGCATGAATGACAGCCATGGTGTAGCCGTAAACGTGCTGTATTCATAGTTGGCGTTGCCGCCGACTGATCCACTAGTGGGGTTGATCCAACTCTTGACGTCGGCGGACGCAGAGCGGGCAATTTCTCGAATAGTGGATTCGTCGGGCACGCGGAGATCAAATCTGCACTGCGATCAGCACGCCGTTGATGCATGCATATGTAACCATCATCAGGATCACGAGGACGACCAGTTTGAGCGTGGTACGTGAAGCCCACGCGGTCGTCGTCCTTGGCGTTCGGGTCGTACTCAGCGTCGCAGCCGATGGGCCAGCCGATGAGGTTGAGCGGCTGTGCCTGATCCATCTCGTGGATGGGGGTATCGGGATTAGAACCGATCTCGCTTATTTTCGCCTCGCACGCGGCGAACGGGACGCCTGTGAGCTCTGTAGCTCGAGTCGTAAAATTGCTGCGGCATGAACGTATAATTGATGTCCTGAGCCTCTCTGCATCCCGTGGAGGCGAGGGAGGACGGCGGGGTTGTCTACCGCGCGGGGAACGTGCTCTTGAACGAGGTGTGCGCGAAGCAATTGCTGCAACTGGTGCGCCAATGTGGTACATGCATGCGCATATTCCCTCGTGATTGGCTTGTCCAACGCACCGAAATCCACATTCTGATCCTACCTCGCCCCATCTTTCTTTTTCTGTAAGTTCGGGGATCCTCTGGCCCAGGTCAATCCAGACCCGGGTCAGCAGGAAACCAAAAACTGCAATGCAGGGAACAAAAAACTGCAACGCAGGTCCTCGCAAACCCGGGTCAGCCAATAGGCGCGGCCGCCTCGCGGCCACGAACGGCTCCCTAACCCGGGTCAGCCAGAGGGGGTCTTTGCAGGATCCTGCAGGATCCGGCGCCCTGGCTGACCCCCGTTTGCACTGACCCCCGTCTCGAGGCTCCCGATAAGTAATGTTTTGCATACCTCCGGGCATCCATCCAGTTTTGGAGGTTCCGCAACATGAGGTAAACCGTCGGGCCTCCGAGACCCTCGCAGTGGTTTCCAGGGTTTCTTTGGAGGACACTGTATCGGAGCAGCGGGAAAGATGGGCGAGTGTTCCAAGAGGTCCCTCCAGAGGTCTGCTTTCTTCGGCTCGGAATGTTTGGTCATCATATCTGCGATCTGCTCCTTTGTACCTACGTATTTGAGCTCGATATGTTCGATTTGGCATGTCTCGCATACCCAATCCAGGTTGATACGATGAGTACGATGAAGATGACGAAGTGCTGGTGTACGTCCCTGTTGGACAATTTTGATCACGGCCTGGTTATCCTCGAGGACGCTAAGACGCACATTGGGAGAACTAATCTCCTGAACCAGTTCTGGATCCACGTGCAATACTGCACCCTCATGGGATATTGTACGTCTCTTTGGAGGCGTAGGTGATTCCGTATTTAGCGGTAGTTGCCTACGGCTAGGAGAAGATCCCCGTGTGGGGTGCGCCTTACGAGGCGATGGCTTACGCTCCTTTTTGGCGGCCAACGTCGGACACATCGCCGTGTCGGCGTGTCCATGGCAGCTCAGGCATGTATTCTTATCTTTGCATGTTTTGGCAACTCCCACCGCGGCTTCCCAGAACGAGAGTGGTGGTAGTCCTTCCAGTCGTAGTGCTGAGTTCAGAGCAACGATCTCGGATTCTGTAGATGAGTGCGACACAACCGTTTGTTTCTTACATACAGCGTTGACTGGAAAGAACGTATTGGGTCCAACAAGCGCGGCGAAAACGCCGGTAGTGGATTTGGATGATGTAATGCAATCGGCGAACGAGGCGTCAGTGAAGAGCATGATGGATACTTTGTTTGGCGAATCACCTATCCATCCGTGTAAACAATGTGTGCGCGTCGTTTTGATGTAGCATATCAACCGATGTAGACGTTTATCACACGTGGTATTCGATTTGGTAAGTTCTCTGGCCAACATGCATACTGGATGTAGAAGATCGCAACGACAGCAACGTGCCAGGCAGAGGATCTTCATCAGTACACTCGCCGCGTCCTGGCCAAGGATGCCCTCGTCGGAATAATCGGAATCAGCGAAGGAGGTGTCCTCGATGCCAGGGGTTTCGGCGTCAGGCAGGTCATCGTATGTGACTGGTATGGGATCTGTCGTGGTAGATGTCGTGTCGACCGATTTTGCTGGGCTGGATGATCGCGGCCGCGCATTGAGCACACTAGTAGGTCTGGCGACCGACCCGGAAGATGCAGGCGATTGGGATCGCGAAGTCCTCGGCGAGTCGGGTCGTTTCCGACGTGACCCTGGCCCCTGGGCGCGCTTGGAAGCGCGTTCTAGGTACCGCTCAATGCACTGATCGGTAAAACCAAGCATATCATGTCGAATTCCACGAACTTGTTTGGCCGCATTGTAATCTTTCTCATTGTGCACGGGCAACATAGGGCGTATGGTAGACATTCTTTTGTCGAAGATAGTCTGCGGCACCTCGTATGCCTGTTGTCCACAACCAAGATATTGTGAGTATGGAGTAGGTGGATCCAAGTCAATACCGCTTTTGCGGAAATGATCCCAGCCAGCCTGTAGATTGTGAGCTGGGCCGGCTAATTAAAAGTCGTCCACATACACTGAAAGTATCAGTCCCAGTCTGTTGTGTCTCCATACACATTCCCATCCTGAAATAGGCTCGAAACCAACGCTTTCTAAGCATGTACGACATTTTCGCCCCCAAAAAACACCTGCGAGAGGGTGTCCGTATAGTGCCAATCGCAACCGGCACACTGGACTCTTGTATTTTGACCAGGATGTCGGTTGTCGCCATTTAGGTATGGTAATCCAAGTATCAATTGGATCGATTCGTCCGTCGCCGTATAATAATGCCTGCGTGTAGGCTCCAGGTGCATCACTTTGTTCTCCCGCATATTGTGGCAATAACGCAGTAGCATCGCAAAGTTTGGAAGCCTCAATATGCGAAGCGCTGGAAGCGGCGTCGGCGAATATGGCGGCCAGACCAGTTTCATCTTTGCCTGTATTGCCCTGAACCACCACTCTGCCCTTGAATTTACGTAGATCAGGAGGAAGTTCCCCGTGTTTGACCGAAGATAGCTCCAAGATGTTGAAGAAATGAACTTTCGTCCCAGTGCGAATAGCTTGTGACTCAATATCAGTTTTTTCTGCAACAGTCTCCAACATCCACGTTTGTTTCTTTTCCTATCTCTCGTATTATTTTCGCAGGGCTTCTTGTGCACGTGGTTATGCGGCAACTTCTTTCTTACTCAGGCTCCTGGTAACTGGGGCCGGGCGTGACCATGAGGAATCGGGTATTTTGTCTCGGTGTGCCGGTGTGTAGGTGGTCTCACGTGGCATAATTGGCATTGCTACCGACTGGGTGAACTGGCGTATGAGCGGGTTCATGGTCCCAAAGTCGGTTCCTTCACTATCCACAAGTACCAAAGCACGTTCTTCTCCATCGTGCTGTCGTGGTGATTGGCGGTAGTACAGTACCGTAGTAATGTCACGTGGCCCGCCAGGTAATTTGGCATACAGTATTTTTTTGTTCGTCACGCTTTTGACGTTTTCGTCACGGATGACGGCGCCATTGTCAGTGTCGTATGTAATCCTTCGTTCCGCAATATTCCGTGTTGGTCCGCCGGATGCAGTGGTACGGAAAGTGTTGACCTGTTTGTCCTGTCTTGTCCACACTCGTAGTGCAGCTCGGTCACGAATTTCACGAGCTCGTTTAACGTCGTCGGCGTAGTCAATTTCCTTCTTTTGTTGTCCACGAGATAGGTTTTTCCAATGCTCGGGAAGAATGTGATCAGGACGTGTAGTAGTCTGTATACGTGTCTCGCGGCCGCGGACCACCATTTTGCCGTCTGGCGTTATTTTTGGAAGCTCGTAGAATCGAACCGTGCCTGTCCACGGCTCGCTTAACTCCCTGTGGTCGTTGGCGCTGACACCATCCCAAACATCGCGAAAGTCACTTTCTCCTTCAAAAGTAGAAGTCGTCTTGAAATCTCGTGTCACGTCGAGTTGATCAACAGGTACAGGTATGTTCATGACGTCATCCGTCGGGATGAACAATTTCTTGCGTGGAGTACGAATATGTCTGATGACGCAATATCCGCGCTGTTCCCAGTTGTCGGGCTCCGGCGCTGGTGCAGCAACTTCAGATGCCGATGCGTGGATATCAGCGGCGTTGTCTTCCGTTGTCATCATAGATGGGTCATCCCATTCTTTTGGGTAGGAAAGTGGAGGATCGGGCATTGGTTTATCACCCAAAAGGCGAGAAGTGGATGCCTTGACCTCGTCGCGCGCCTCAGGGTTATGATGTCGTAGAGTACCTTCTTTCACCGGGTAGGTGAACTTGCCGTCAGGGATAATGATGTCTTTGATCCTGTGCACGTGGCGCAGTTCACCATCAGGATTCTTGGCGTATGTAGCCGTGTCCAAGACAAGGTAGTCACCTGACCATCGTCCACCAGAGTGTAAATGGTAACCCATGAATAACCCTTCTCGAGTATTCTCTTTAAACTTCGCAGTCTCGTTGTTAATCTCGGGGTTGAGGCATTTCCAAAAGATCCGAGCACCGAATGGTATGCAGTGCCCGGGAAAGCTTTCACCACATCGTATTTCATGAGCTGTCTTATCGGCATGCTCCTCAGTGAGGGCAGCCACGCCCGTGGATGCATGCACAAAATTGCGTCCACAGCAAAAGGCTTGCATGGCCTCTTTCCACCATTCGTGTCCCAGACCAGACATATGTAACACAGCTCTCGTACCGAGAATGAAAATCTTGACGATGCGCTCGATCAATCCATTCGTTTGCGGACGATGCGGCGTACTCGCGTCGTGTCTCCATCCCAGTTGGCGGCAGGCCTTCTGAAGCTCTCCAGAGTTGTCTGTATAGATATGCTTCACCTCATCGTTCGCGGCGATGAACAGTTGAAAGGATGCCTTTGTGGTAGCTGCGTCTTTGTGTAGTGCTGGGTAGGCCATGAAGATGCCGGTGTATCTGTCTAGGACAACGAGTGCATACTTGTCCCCGTGCTTGTCTGCGGCATCGTCTTTGGCCAGGACGACATGGTCGGCAGTTAATGCCGCACCAAACTTCTTCGGGACAAAAGCTTCGTAGGCGTTATCCTCGTCGGTGGGATCTGCCGGTGGATGTGGTTTGCGCTGTCGTCGGCACGGGGCATTCTGCGCCATCGTGCGAGAACAAATCTCACAATCAGGGTGTTTCGGGCTGTGGGTCATGCAATGCATCGGGTCAATCGGTTTCTTCTGTCTGTTTGGAAGAACGCGGTCGTTGTCGTGGTGCATTCGTGTGATCGTCTCTGTCGGTATGTCGTTATCTGCTTGAGCTATATCTGCTAGCCCCCCGCATTTTGGAAGGGAATACTGCGTCTGGGACGTAGGCGAGTCGGTGGGCGTGTCCACGTTAGGCTTGTCTTTGTTTGTGTCGGGAGGTTCTTCGACCGTAGTGGTCCGTGCTCCTCCTCCCTCTCCGACATGTGGTCTCTTGGGGCAGGCCCCTATGTGGGGCCGTAGCTCATCTGCAGTTGTTGACTGCTCCGTAGTTTTGCAGCACCAACAAATGTCGTTGCAGCGGGCGGATGAACGCTTGCGCTGACGACGCCGGGGTGCTGACGAAGTGCATAGACGTGGTGGTGGTATCAGTGTCAGGTCGTCGGGTCGTAATTCTGGAACTCTATTGTTGACTGGAATATTATACCATTGGCCCCTGGGGTCCTGAAGCAAGTAGCCCAGCTCAGGATCCCAAAGCTGCCGAAAGCCATCAACCTCGATCAATTTCCCAACTGATAATAAAGATGGACAGCCTGGCAAGGCAAGGGCTGAACTGTGTAAGCCGACCTCGGGCAGCCGAATGTCTTAGTGCTCGTTGACAGTGCGATCACCGTTGGCGGTTTCCAGAATATGCTCTTCGCGAATAGATATGCGATCCGATTCGGTCTGCGTCAGTTCGTGTTTTCCTTGAATATGATGAGCAGAACCACTGTCGAGAACCCGAGATCGTGTCAATGCAGCAGTCGAGCGTGGTGGGTCGACTTGCATCGTCGTTGTCTTCGTCTGGGCTGTCTTTGATGACTGCTTAACAGTGTCGTCATATTTTCGGATCGCAGTTGGTGTGGCCGCCGACTCTTTATTGTGTCGGTAGTCGTATAGGTCATCATACCATAGCTGTGCCTCTTTTTGACATTCTCGTAGGGCGTCCGCACTTTGATCCCACCATCGTTGTGGTAACGGGTCTGGTACATCGACAATGTCACCCTCATTCGGCATCTCCTTCCATTTGTCCAATCTGGCCCTGCCAGATACGGCGTGTAAGTAGTATTCCACGTTACGTGTGTCGAACCGTATCCGACGACGTGTTTTGGTAGATGTCGCTGTGGCCTTGGTGTTGGCCATGAGGGTCTTGTCACGGATGACGCAACTGCGGTCGGAACGGCGTGAACGTCGAAAGTTGGCCGGGGAACGTGCTCTGGCGTGGGGGGAGCCACGGGGCGAACCATGGCTCGGGGAACGTCTGCCACGTCCTTTGTCACTACCATATGATCTATCACGGCCGCGTGGACTACCGCGTCCGCCGCCACGGTTGTCTCGTCCTCGGGAGGTAGATCTCGAAGATCTGTCGTATCGACTTCTCGATTGACTGCGAGAGTCTTGGGACCTCCTGGATGTTGAACGAGATCGGTCGCATTGGCGTCGGTTGTCACGTCCATGGCGTGAATCGCTTGCGTAGCGGAACCCCCCGCGTTGTGAAGAACGCTGGCTTCCTGATCCGCGGGATGGTGATCGGCCACGGCTATCCTGACTGGAGGTCCGTGGTCGACTCGGGCTTCGCTCGGGAGTCTTCGTACCAAGTGTAAGATGAGCGTATTTGCATTTGTCGCCTCTTGGGCACATATTCCGGGCGAAATCTTTACACTGTGCGACGTGTGGAGAGTTGCACTTGTCGCCTCTGGTACATGTGTTGCGCTTGGCGAACTCGAAGCAAAATGGTTTCGATGCTGGTTTCTTGTGATTCGCAGGAGTCGACATGCTGCGGCGGGAGTTGCCACCAGCTGTCGATGCTCTGGAAGATTTGCTGTTCTTCCAATCCCTGGAATGTGTATGCAAAGCCTTGCACCGTTGACCATTGCGACAATTGCCTTTCTTCCAGGCAGCGCACGCGTTGACTTGAGAACGTGTCTCATGTTCGTGCCGTAACTTATTTTGATTCTTCTCCAATTGTTTAAGCTCCAGTATGTCCAGGACGCGCTGTCGGAGCCAATCATAGGTACGATTCGGATCGCTGGTCTTCATGCGCTGGTACTCGTACATGTTTTGTTTCATCCAGGCGTGTCTCCGAATCTGCGTGCGAAACAAAGATTCCAAGATCTTTGGACCGGGTGCTTCTCGGCACTCCAAGGGTAAAGCGTCCCAGTCAGTAATAAAACGTTGCAAATCGTCATCTCTCATCCTCAGTTCTTTAAGGCGCTCAAAGTCGTGCAGGTCGCCATCAACCCCTGTCACTTTGCAGGACTGTAGGGTGTGCCAGTAAATCTGGCGTCCTTTGAGCATGCGTCCTGCTTTGTGCTCTCTGGTTTCGATGGGCCTGATTTGGTAGCGCAAGTCTGAGGATAAGATGTCGCTCAGAGCGGTAGCGAGTTCGCAATCGATGCTCTCAAAGTCTCAACTGTCTTGTAAGTCCTCGAATGTACATTCGGGCTGTTCAGCCACGCATAGGAAGGCATATGCTTTGGATGGTCGCCCTGAGGCGGCCCCAAAGTTCTTCCGCACCTTTTGCTGCTACTCGAGCAGCTGCGTGATCTTAGGCAAGACAGGGACTCGGACGGTGTCTGACTCCTTGATCGGAGTTGTAGTATGGACCGAAACGGCAGACTGTGGTTGCGAGGGTATCGGTACACCGTCAGTAGTCGGTTCTGTGCGCACAGGAGACACATGGCGTGTCTGTGCAGAAGCTGCCGCGGAGGCTGCTCCTGGTGACGTACGTCGTTGTTGTCCTGCAGAGGCTTGCGGTGCTTCGGCGGACGCTGCCGTCGGCCTGCGCAGGTCGGTTGCAGGTCGAAGGTGGAGATTGGTGTCGTTGGTGTGGTCAATCAGCTGATTCGTCCAGCTCGTCATGTCTTCGTGTATTTGGGCCACCTTTTGGCGTGTGTACTCATCAATATCCCGAGAACGTTGTGAATACCGATCAAGTCGTTGCTCGTATGCTCGGAGACGGGCGCTTTGTGCCTCCAGCTCGCTTTCCAGACGTGCGAGGTGCCCCTCAACACGTACCTTCTCAGTATCTCTCTCACGAATAACCTGGGAGAGCTCCGACTGCGCGTGGCCCGCCGCCTTCTCAACCTCCTGCAACCTGTCCGCGAGGCGGGCGAAATCGTAAACCGCGGGAGGAGAATCCAGCTGGCCAGTCTGGGCTCGTCCGACACGCAACTCTGCCAGGGCGTCCTGTACATCGGGAAAACGCTGCTCGATTTCAGAGATCCGGTTAGCGAGTGGCTGCACGACAGCGTTGGTCGCATCAAGCCTTTGAGTGATGACTCTCTCAGTACGCTGCAACGTATCGATCAGGTTCGACGAGTTAGTGTGTGCTTCGTTGCGAAGCGTCGCCGTAGTGTGGTCTAGGTAGGATCGAAGATCATTGATCTGAGACTGAACGTCGCCAAGGTCGGTGGCCTCGGCTGGTGTTGGTCGATTGCGGAGCTGGTCGTGGATCTCATCATGTAAGATCCTGACTGCTGAAACGCCTGTGTCGCGTACGAGCACAAGCTGTTGCTCCATCTGCGCGAGGTAGTTGCGCAGGTTTTCGACCATCGCCGTTCGTTCACCTGCGTGTGACACCTCACGATCAACCTGGTGCTGCAGTTCGCCTATGATGCGTCGATCTTCGGCGATCCTGGAATCAATGATCCCTAAGGCGCCGTCCAGATCGTGGCGTATGGCTGCAGCATCGGCGGCATTCGTCCGAACGCTCTGCAGTAGTCCAGAGCATTGTCTGGACACGAAGGTTTCAACCTGGTCTCTGAGCTCAGCTATTTCACCTGCGGCGGACGTTTCCGCCAGCTGGTCGTCTGAGATGGAGAGGTGGGGAGCGTCAGCTTCCCTGTGTCCCCTGTCGCGGGGAGTGCATGGCCTCTGAGAGGCAGTACGCGGGCTCGACCTACTCTCGCCGCATGGGCCTGGGGCCCCACGACGGTTGCGCGCGGACGAGCTGCGACTCGGACCATGTGTGCGTGGTGTCTCATCCGATGATACCTTGGGGTACTGCGTCTGCGGCTGTGCCGCCACTGGTCTACTGAGTTCCTCGAAGGTGGCTACGTGCTCCGCAACAAGAACGGTCGCAGGGCTGGGGGTACCAGCGCCTGAAGTCCATCGGCGGTTAGCGCGAAAGCGCCCTGGGGTATCAGGACCAGTGAGGCTTTCGCCTGACGCAGTTGGGATTGCTCCCGACTGAGGAGGAGATGGAGGATCGAAGGTAGGCGCGTGGAACTCCTTCCTTCCTGTTCCTACTCCTTCTCCGGCCCCCCCGCGGGCGGCGCTGCGGTGAAGTTCAGCAGCTAGCCGCGCCTCGGGTCCGTCGGAGCTGGGGGGGGTACCTGGGACACCAACACAGTCCGCACTAAGGCTCTCCAACTCATCACCGAGCCGTCGCGCCGTCGGAGAGCTCGTACGCGAGGCCCCGATGGACCCCTTGCGGCGCATGCGCCGCTTGGGTTCCATCGAGGCCGCGTGCGAGGTCGCGACGCGGGGTTCGATGAACGGTGAGCTTTAAAGGGCTGGTAACCTGTGTATGGGGTTGAAGTACAAGGGTACAGAACCCCTGATCCGTTGGTAGAGGGAAGGAGGGATAGATGGATGTCTTTCCCTCCTGCACGATCAAAGGTCTGATCGATCTATCCCAATACCTGAGCCCAAACGGCCAGGCGCAGGAGAGGTGAGGATAAGGAGTGTATATGTGGGTATTACACGGGTTCTATTCACACGATGATTCAACAGGGAATGCGAAGCAGACCTCAAGCAAAACAATGAAACCTGGCAGGCCTGACTGGGTGTACCAGCCTATCCGCGACAACACGCCCGGAATTCTGACTTCAGGATTCGGGTGATAAATTGACCGATGCACGATCAGCTGCGTGGACATCCCCATGTGACCTAATCAGCCGAAAAAACTACAATCACACACAGTCGTACGTAGGAGGGAGGGGGAGGAGCAGAAGGAGAAGAAGAAAGTAGAGGAATGGGGGCAACCGCAACATCTCTCGAGTAACACGCGCACTCCGTCACAATACGCGGCAAACCTGACCAGTGGCTTGATTTACAGCAACATGCCAAAAGTAAAACAACACCGGCGAGATGAAAAGGAGGACGAAGAAGAAAAGGGAGGAAGAGGGAGGCTGAGACCGCGAGGTGGCAACCTAAACGGTCCAAGCTGAAGGTCAAGGCATTGGAAGGCACACGCTGCAATCCAGGACCGTGTACGAGCTAACCTGCCATAGGCGAGCAAGTGCAACCGATTGAACACAACGCACCGTGCACAGGAGGTTGCATGTCGCATCGCCAGCCGCGCACGACAACGAGCCTCGATGCGCATTACATAATGAGAATCTGCCTACCTGAACCCCATCGAAGCGGAAGAAAAAACCGCGACGCAACATGCTAAGAAAACATTGGAAATAACTCGGAATGGCAATATGCAGCAGGGCACGAACTAGCGCAATGGGGGCGACAAGACAACAACACCAAACCCGGAGGAAAAGGAGAAACGGAGCGAAGACAGGAGGAGAAAGAGGACAAGTGAGGAATTAAACGCGGTTCAAATGCAACCACGTCGTTCTCATAAACGCTGGCGGGAAACTCGCGGGAGGGCCGGCCTCAATGGCGGGGCTCGCGAGTCGACGCCCGGTCGGGCACCGCGCGTTGGAAGAACATACAGGACGGAAAAAGCTGAAAATGCTCATTGGCAGAACCCCCCCCTTAAGGATCCTTAGGGGGGGGGGTCGACAAGGCGCTGTCGCGGCCGAATACGGCGGGACGCCGCTGAGCCGACGCGCCTCCCTAAGGAGAACGAAAAGGAGGAGAAGTAGGAGGAGGAGGAGAAAGACGAGGAGGAGGAGGAGGAGGAGGAGGAGGAGGAGGAGGAGGAAGACGAGAGAGGGGAGCGAGAGGCAGCTAACTTCCGCGGCGCCGACGGCGCGAGCGAGCGAACAGGCTCTCGAAGGGCCCGGCCTTGCAATCCTCTCGGGCAGCAATTTTGAAGACGTGTTCCGCGTCATGCGGCTCCACGGCACTATGGCGAAGTGCGGGATGAACAGCGCGTAAACACCCACCGCCCGAAGCGTTTGCGCCTTCGCGCTGGTGGAACGCTCGGCGGCGCCATCCTCGGACGTGGAAGCCCGCAGCCCCAGAAAGCAACCTAAAGCAGCGTCCGGGGGAGGCCTCGCGAGTGCGCAGTATTCGCGACTCCACCGATGATACAAGCCACACCCCGCGTAGTGATGCACGCGGTCAGCACCTGCGTGGCAGCCGAAAACGCACCGCGCCACTCCTTGGAAACATCGGGCCGTTAGCCAGCCGTTCAAAACAATGCGGAGGGTGAATGCAAAGGCACATGGGGGAGCTGACGCGCGGCTGCATACCCCCATGTACTTGAGAAGTCGGCGCAAACGTGCGTTGGAGGAAAAAAACACCCGCCAGTAGCCCAGGCAGCGGCACAGATAGGCGCCGAGCGGGGCAAAAGGACGCTCGGCGAGCAGCGCGCGAACTCGCGCTGCCTGCCAGGTCGCCTTGCGACGAGCGAGCTCGGCAGAGAGGGCCGAGCACGTCCGGAGTCAGCCTACGCGGTGCTCAAGCTGGTCCACCTGGTTCGCCGCGGACTCCAACACGAACGAGCTGTTGTCGTCCAGCCACTTCCGGATCCCAGGGGGCAGCGCGACGGGCCCATCGCGCATCAGCAGACTATCGCGCAGCCGCGCTGCCCGGGTACGCTCGCGAAGCCCACCTTGCCCAAGATCCTCCACGTGGCAGACCCGGGCCTGCGCCACCACCGCATCGACGTGAATGTCTTGGGAATGTATGGGGGTCAGGTCTGTAGGAGAGCCCGCAGGGACGTCGGCAGGGCCGTCTTAGTCGCTCGTTGCCGTGGCTCTTGGTTCGCACATTTTCGCGTCAACGTGCTCTTGGTGCGCGAAATGTCTGGTCCAGATTTCTGCTGCACCGAGGGCCCAGCATGGTTTCCATCTAGAACTTCAAATTCTGAGGTCGTCTCCCAGGGTTTCATTGCAAACGGCAGCCTAACACGTCTGGGCAAAAGGCCGAAATCGATGTGTAAACTAGCTTAGAGGACACGCGAATAACAGAGATGCCGCATCTAATGATATGGTGCATTCAAACGGACCTGCACTAACACACTCGCAAATCATTTGGCAAAACCAGCGCCCGTCGAGCACAGCCGCGTTTACGACCAGACAAGGCAGCCTACAACAGGCCCGCGTTTCCACGAAACGCTGTCGGGCGCCAGCGGTGCAAACCCCGCGGCCGTAGCGCGCTAACTGAGAAGACAGCCTGACGTCGATGTCTCTGCGCAAAGCGGCCAAATCCTGCCGCGCGCGCGGCGGCGCAGAGGCTGCCCCCGTTGCATTTCACCACGCGCAACGGCCCAGCGCCTGCGTTTCCCGCGCGGGGCGACCCGGCGCCTCTGCGCGCGCGGCGGCGCAGGGGCCGCCCCCATCGCATTCTTACGCAAGCAGCTCAGCGCCGCCGCGCGCGCGGCGGCGCAAAGGTCGCCACCATCAAAATTCTCCGCGCACGACGGCCAAGCGCCGCCGCGCGCACGGCGGCGCGGGAACGGCTCGCGTTGCGCCTTCTGCTCGCGATGGCCCCAGCCCGCCGCGCTCGCGGCGGCGCAGTGGCCGCCTCCACTTCGCCTCTCCATGCACGACGGCCCAGCGCAGCCGCGCGCGCGGAAGCGCCGAAGCTGGCCTCGTCGCATTTTTCCTGAGCGCGGCGGCCCAGCGCCGCCGCGCGCGCGGCGGAGCAGGGGCCGCCTCCATTGCGTTTCCTCGCGCACGCAGGCGGCCGCCGCGCGCGCTCGGCGGCGCAATGGCCGCTCGCGATGCGCTTCTCCGCGCGCGACGGCCCAGCGTCGCCGCGCGCGCGGCGGCGCAGGGGCCGCCGGCGGCGCGTCCTCCGCGCGCGACGGCCCAGCGCCGCCGCGGGCGCGCGGCGGCGCAGAGACCCCCCCCCCCGCGCATGTCACAACGCTCGACGGCCCAGCGACGCCGCGCGAGCGGCTGCGCAGAAGCTGGCCTCGTCACAATTGCCCACGCGCGACGGCCTAGCGCCGCCGCGCGCGCGGCGGCGCAAGGGCCGCCTCCGTTGCGTTCCTCTGCGCACGACGGCACGGCGCCCCTTCGCGCGGCGTCGCAGAAACCGCGCGGCGTCGGAGAAACCGCCGGCGCAGAGGCCGCTCCCGTTGCATGCCTCCACGCACGTCGGCTCAGCGCTGCCGCGCGCGCGGCGGCGTGGAGGCGTTGGCCGAGCGGTTGCCCCGGCGTCGGCCGAACGGTTGTTGCGAACTTTGTCAGGGCTTCCCCTGTCTTGGCGTCAGCCATGCGATTTGGGCGACGCGCGCTGCGCTGCACTCCTATCTCGCGCAGTGCGCGAGCGGTTTTTTGCAAAGGATTATCGAAGGGCGCCTTGCGTTTCGGCGCCATCCGAGCGATTTGAATGACATCCAACCGCCAGAGGGTCCCAGCGCAAGGGTCTAGTAGGCCCTGGATCGCTCGAACCGCAAGGGTCTGGGAGGCTCTGGGTCGACCGAGGCTTCGATGGCTTGGGCGATGCTGGATCGCCCGAAACCAAGCGGGCCCAAAAAACTCCAGGCCACGGGAAACTCATTGGCCTGGGAAGCTCTGAATGAAACCGTTCGGGCGCCCACCGCGAGCGCGGGTGGGCGCGCCCAAGCGCTGGCGACGTGCCCAGGCGCCCGCGGCGCGCGCAGGCACCCGCGCCCGAATTGACGGCCCGAGTTGACCCCCCGAGTTGGCCGCCCGAAAGTACCGACCAAAAGGGCCAGGCGAGTTGACTGGCCGAAGTGATCGGCTGAGTCGAAACGCCAAGTTGATCGGCCGAGTTGCTCGGCCAAGTTGATCGGCCGAGTTGATGGGCCGAGTTGATCGGCCGAGTTGATGGGCCGAGTTAAATCGGCCGAATTGATCGGCCCAGCTGATCGGCCAAATTGATCGGCCGAGTTGACCGCGCGCGCGTTGACGAGTTGATCGGCCCAGTTGGGCGGCCAAGTTGATCGGCCGAATTGATCGGCCGACGCGCGCTCTGATGAGTTGATCGGCCAGATTGACCGCCCAACCGCGCGTTGACCGCCCCGCCGCGCGTTGACCAACCGAGTTGACCGCCCGGGTTGGCCGCCCAGCTGCGCGTTGACCGCCCCGCCGCGCCGTGACCGACCGAATTGACCGCCCAGGTTGACCGCCCAGCCGCGCATTGACCGCCGGGCCGCGCGTTGGACTCCCGAATTGACCGCCCGAGTTGCCCGCCTAACCGCGCGCGGACCGGCCTGGATCGCCCGCCCGTAAGCCAGTTGACCGCCCCAGGTTGACCGCGCAAGCGCATCCTCGCACGGGGCCGCGAAGGCGAATGGCGGGCGAGACTCGGCCACGACGCGCTGGGAGACACCAGCGGCCTCAGAGGCGCGTCCGACGGAAGGCCGCTCGCGCTGCGTTTTCCGCGCGCGGAGGTGCCTGGCCGTCGCGCGCGCGCGCGGGAAATCCAGCGCGAGCGCCCTTCCAGCCGTCGCGCGCGCGGCGGCGCAGACGCCGCCTCAATCTCGCTCGCGCGCGCCAGGCGGCGCCGCGCCGCCGCGATAGTGGAGTGTGCGCATGCCAAGTGCTGTCTGGTAGGGTTTCTCCATTCGCTGAGGGGGCTCGCCCGCCCCGCCGCGCGCTTCCCCGCGCGCCGCCCCTTCTCCCGAGGGTTCCCGGGCGACCGCGTTGACTCCCTGAGGCTCTCCAAATCTCCCAAAACGGCCCCGGGTGGCAATCGGCAGCCAAGATGGCCTCAGGTTCTTTCTTGGACGGACAATGATGGCTCCGAGACAAATCAACGCGGCACCACGGAGGCCCAGCACGGAATCAAGATGGTTCAGAAAAGCCCCCAATACGTCCCAGGACGGCTCCAAAAGGACCCCGAAAGACCCTAGGTACGACACTCGCTGATTTTGATATGGTGCTTCATCGATTTGGGGACATAATCGCTTCCGGCTTCAATCAGCCCGAGAGGGCCAGCGAAGCCTCCCACGTTGCCCTGAGACGGCCCAAGACGCCGCGACAATGAACCGAGAAACCTCCAGAATGCGGCACAGGACGGCCCCAAGAGAGCCCCGAGACAGCCTGCGAAGACAGCCAAAGGGATCCAAGACGGCCCGGGGGGGCCTCTCGACCCCCAACGGACCCAGGCGCCCCCGCGACGCCCCGACGAAGGCCGCAAGAGACCCAAGACGGCTCACGCAGAGCCCGGAGCAACCCAGGAAAGCCGCAAAGGGCCCGCAAGACGGCCCCGCAGGAACCCAAGACTGCCCTGATACGGCCCAGTTGAACGCCATGAGGGCTCTTCAAGAAATCCATTGGGAGTGCGCACGTGTGACAGCCTAATGTTTGTCTCCTTCGCATTATGGTCGCCGTCCTCGTCGCCGCCATCGTCGTTTCCATCGCTCGAACAGTCGCCGCCCAAAGTGTTGGACTGGCGCGGTGGAGGGACTTGCTTCTGGCAGCTGGGCGCAATGCGACACGCACTCGGCGACGCGCACGCGGTGCTCTTTTCAGAAGACTCGCCCACTTCCTTCGGCTGTGCAACGCGAGTCCCCGCGCAAACAGCGCGTGGCATCGAAGCCTCGCTGTTAAAAATGTGCGCTCGTGCGTTCGCGCGCTTCGCGCTGCGCGGTGCGACGCAAAACTCGCGCAGGCGAGCGCGTGCTCGCGTGCTCCGCGGCAGCGAGGCCGTTGGCGCCGCGGGCCATAGAACGAGCCACGCGTCGCGGGACCCAAGGGGAAGCGCGCTGTCGGCGAGCGATGGTGCACGCAGAACTCAGCAAATCCGCCGACCCCTTGGGGATCATCGGCGTGCGAGATGCTTCCCCCTCCCCAAACCCCTCCCCCGGGAGCCCGGTCCGGTCGATTGGAGGGGGGGGGGGTCCAGGACGAGCGCTCCACGGGGCTTTTCCTGGCCCAAGAGAGCTTCAAGACGGGCCACGAAGCCCCCAAGAGGCCTCCAAGACGGCCCACGAAGGCTCCGAGAAGCCAAACGACCGCTCCAAGACGCCCACGATGGCCCCAAGACGGGCCAAGAGGTCTCCAAGACGGCCCCTGAGGTCCCAAATGAGCCCCCCAAGAGGGCCCAAAGAGTCAAACATTGCTGATTTTCCATAGTGTTTTCGATGTTTTTTGCTTTTCCGCCTTTCCGGCTTCCCGACGCTCCAAGACGGGCAAAGAGGCCCCAAAGATAGCCCCAAGATGGCCCAAGAGGCCCCCAAGACGGCCTCCAGACGGCCCAAGACGGCCCCAACACGGCCCAAGAGGTCCCCAAGACGGCCCAAGAGGGCTCCAAGACGGCACCACGAGGGGCCCCCAAGAGGGCGACCAAACATGTTGAAACTCTAGCTTTCTGCCCCCAGGAGCCCCAGGGGGCCCCAAGAGTGCCCCAAGAGGCCCCCAGAGGCCCTCACGAGGCCGCCCAGACGCCCCAAGGAACCCCCAAGAAGCACCCCAGAGGCTCCGAAACGGCCCCCGAGTGGCTCCAAAACTCGCAGTGTCGCTGTCCGCTCGGACCTCCCCGCGGAACTGCCCGAGACCCTCTGGCGGTGGCGGCGAACAGACACCAAACAAATATCACTCGCCTTTTCACCCCTTCGCAGCTTCTACTACCCCCAGATTGGCATAAACAAGGGGTCGGCGGTGTGGCGCAAGCCTAAGAATCAAGACCGCCCCCCCGTCGCAAATCTGAAGTCGATCTTCGTTGTTCTACCGCGCGGGCCGAGGTCGCAGACGGACGGCATCGCAAGACCGAGGCCGAAGACTAATACCGAGGCCGAAGACCAACTTGCATCGCAAGACGCAGCTGCAAAACCAAGGCCGAACACCGACGCCCTGGGGCACTGGTCGAAGCCGGCAGCCGCGCCTAACCCATCGGACAACCCACCCCGGATACCGACGTATATGGAGTAGTGAAGAACAAACGACACTTTCAAGTGCACACCAACAGCTACGAATCTGGAGCCACAGCTTAACCCAAACAAAATTCAAAACCACAAGTTGACCCCAAAAACCTTCATACCTGCAAAGCAATCCTCCTCCCCCAAACTCTGGTGATGGATGGGAGGGGATATATTTCTTGAGCCAAAATATGGCGACGATGCAAGAACTCATTCTCTGTCCTCAGCCTGGCCCTGGGAATACCTGCTGGGGTACCCCTCTGAATTGTTACATATCCGAACACCTCTCCTCAGGCATGGAGCGGTGAAGGGCCGAAAACTGCATCACTGCTTCCAGTCTCGGTGATCAATCCGAGATCTTCCGCAACGGCGTGCAAGCCGTCTCCAACAGCACCAAATGACTCTCCAGCCCCTGCTTCGTGAACAGCAGGCGTGGCTGCACAAAACAACTCAGACCAGCCTTGGAAAGAACGGCACAAACGCTCTCTAGGCGCTCTGCCTGCTCGCAGGTGGGGCTCGCGCCAGCCGAGATGATCATCTCGATCAGGCGCTGCTTCCTCACATAGCCCACCCCAAGGCCGATCTTGTTCGCACGAGCCATAGCTCGTAGGTCAGGCACTGTCAGCCTTGAAAGAACTAGCTGCACTCTCGCATCTCCGTCGCTTGCGGTCTGCTCAGGAGCTGCGCTGTCATCACTCAGCGTCTCGGGACGCTCGTAGCAAACCGCAGTGGAGCCCGCTCTGGCTCCAGCACAACAGCCTACTAGAAAAGACAGCAACGCTATGCTCAAAGCCATCACAATCAGTAGCCAGGGCGCGCCTTTGGCGCCCGCCTCCGTCTCCTGGCCGCGCGCCGTCGGTAGCAGCGCGCTCACCACCACTGCTCCGAGCGGCACGAGCCGCAGGTTCATGGTCGCCATGTGCTTAAACAGGGTCTCTGCTTCCACATACTTCGTGAGGATGTCCGCAACCATCTCCGTGGTCGCCTCTTTGATCAACTCTAGCTGTCGCAACCGCACGCGGTCCTGTAGCCAGAGATACCGTAACTCGAGGTGGCGCACCTTGCCCACGCCGCGGCGCTGGCAGATCCCTCTGCCTGCAGCACTGTCGCTGGCCACGACAAGACGCACGGTGACGCCCACCTCTCCAAGGAAGTGCTTCGCCTGCAAACCTCTTGCAGCTCCACTCCCGATGGCGTAGAACTCAGACTCTCCCGACGACAACTCTTGAGTAGCCTGGCTGACTGCGAACGCCTCGACCGTGTGGCCTCCGAAACGAACAACTCCTCCAGAGGTCGAAGTCCTGAAGAGGCTAGTCGTAGACGCCCAGTCGGCATCCGCGTCCACTCGTAGAACCTCTGGTAAGTCCTGGAGCTCATAGCACCACAGCAGCCTCGGTGCGCCCTCGTAGTATCTGCACAGCCGGTGCAGACGTGCGTTCATCAGGACGTTTGGCTTGCTGACGTGCTGCATAATCGTCTTGGAGCTGAACATAGCATCAGGCCTGTCACTCGCGACATACAGGCTCAGTCCTGCCGCTGACGAGGTCGACTTGGCCTCGGCCACGGGCAGTGGGTCCAGGGCATTCCTCATGCCTGCCCCCGTAGCCTTTGTTCCAGGGGTAGGCGCAGCCTTGGAACCCGACTTGTGGCCCCAGCGGATGAGCTCCTCCACGTGCTTCGGATCAGCACTCCAGTAGAAGCCTGGCATCCTGGTCTCGGGCAACTCGCTCGTGTAGCCCACTATGCGCTTCAAGTAGTTCAGCTCACCAGGGTAACCTGGGCCTATGCTCTCGGACTCGGTGACCTCAAAGTTCGCCTCCAGGAAGTTGCAAATGGCGTCGAGGGTGTCGCGGTGGCCCTCCGCCAAGAAGTCATCACCGTGGCAGCACATCGTGGCGTCCATGCCGTCACCCACTAAGTTCTCGAAGTGGTAGGTGCCAGCTGTGCCCTTCAGTGGGTTGCCTCCTGCGTCGTCGATCGCTGCCTTGCTCGTCTCGCCCCAGAGCTGTGAGGCCTTCCTCGTCCCGTTCATCGCCTTGTGCAAAACCCAGCAGAAGCCTTTTGGACACAGCTCCCATCCTGGATGCACGTAGACCAGCTCGTCCAAGTCCGCATTGAAGAACGCCTTGCGGACATCCCAGACCCGCAGCAGCCGACGGTGCACGCCGTCAGCATCGGACTTGGACGCTGCGAGGGAAATGATCAGCCTGATGACCATCAGCGGCGGCGTGCCCTGGTGGTTGTCCTCGCGGTGCTTGTCGTTCACCTCGGTCGCGACGAACCTCCAGCGCACCCTGTCGCCCTTCATGTGGGCGATCGGGAAGCCCCTGACGTGCTTCCCTCCTGGCTGGCACTGAGAGATGGGGATCTCCGTGTAGACACCGTACTCCCTCATCGCCTCCAGCTCGTCGCGCCTGCCCTCCTGGTAAAGCTCCTCGTCCAACGGCTCGCCTGAGTAGTAGTCGTAGTGGACCATCTGCGGGCTCTCAACCTCGTCTTCCAGACCGCCCGCCCACATGCTGTACAGGCCCGCCACCACAGCGCTCGGGGCCTCCACGGCGCGCGCGGCATGGATCAAGCACAGCCGACAGGCGCAGCCTCCACGGTGGTCAGCTCGAAGTGCACACCGTCCTCCATGTGAAGGGCATCTGCCGTCGCATCGGCTCTCTGGCGTGGGGATCGGGTCCCAGACGGGGTCGTACTCCTCGGAGTCGTCCGCCTCGCAGACCGCGAGCTCACACACCGACAAGCCCGCGATGACGGTCACCTCAGGCCTCACACCAAGAAGCTCGATCCTCTGTCGCTTGCCGCCCTGGTCCTCGGACCCTGCAGCCTCGACCTGGTGCTTGCGAGTCGTGTCGTCCTTGGTGTCCATCGGCGTGTCGGGGATGTTCCCGACAGAGCTCCTGGGAGGTTGGTCTGCCGTGGCCTCCTGCACCTGCGCTCCTGGCCTCGGTGTGCCCGGCGCTCGGTCCTCAGGCTGCGAGCGCTGACTAGGACCAGGCGCACTCTCGGGCACGGGCGTGCCAGGCGCCACTCCAGGCGGCGCTGGTGTCGCTGGCGAGGCTCCCTCCGTCTTGAGCCTCCGCTCGAGCTCCTCCTGGACGATGTGCTCGAACCTCTGCCTGCAAGCGTCGGAGTGCTGTCCTCGCCCTGTGGAGCATTTGAGGCATTCTGAAGTCGGTCCATGTCTGTCAATCATCCTCTCTGTGATCCTCGCAATCTCCTTGGCCCTAGCTGGCGTGGGGTCCCAGGGCGTCACGCTGATCTGCCTCAGCAGGTCCTCGGACCAGCGGAACTCCTCGGGCATGCGGCGCACCGTGCGCACCTTGAGGAGCCCGCGCTGCAAGTCCACGACTAGGTGCTGGTCGTCAAACTCCGACTTGCCTGCCCACACGCCTTTAGCAAAGCGGGCCTCGAACTTGCCCTGACCGCTGGCTACCCGCCCAGCGATCCGATACCAAACCTGCTCGCCGATCTCGGCGACTTCTCCATCGTACTCCTTGCCAAAGAGAAACTTGTAGGAGGACCCTCCGTGCTCCCGCGGCTGGAATCGTGTGACATACCAGCCGATCGCGTTCGTCACGAAGGGTAGGATCGGGTGGTCGGCGTCGATCGTGACTTCCAACCGCTTCTCCAGCGCGAACCTGAAGGTCCTCAAGAGGCCCGCTGCCAGAGAGTTGGCGCCTTCCACGCGCCCCATACTTTGATGAGAATGCGCTGCGGCTTTACGAACGATGGTGCCATGGCTCCGATGCTTCTTGACATCTTCGGCTATGGCCACGATAGCGGGTTCGCCATCAGTCAGTAGAACAACTGTGGTGTGACCCCACGAGTCGATCAGCTTTGCCACGTACAGAGTCTTATATTGCCCAACCGTCTTGTTCGTCATCAGTGCGCCCATAGCATTCGACCTCCCGTCCGCGATGTTCAGCACAGGGATCATCGTGCGCCTCTCGTCCCTGGGGATGCGCTTGGCCTCGACGAGCTTCACAGCGAAGCCGTGGAGCATCGGGTACTTCTTGGCGATGTCGTCAGTAGCTGCGAAGAAGAAGTCCATCTCCACGATCGGCACCTGGTCCGCGTCGAGCTCAGGGCTGTCCTGCTGCTTCGGATGAGGTCGCTCACGGCCTCGCCCCATCGCGCACTCGGGGCACCAGGGCCTGAAGGGCAGGTGGTGTGCTGCATGGGCACGCCTCTCCTGCGCCGTCGGCTGTCCTGGCCTCGTGAGCTCCTTCACTTTCAGGGCGACGTTCTCCGAGGGGTCTGGTCCAAGCGCTCGAGGCAGAGCCCCAGACGAACTCGTCGGCGCAGTCGTGGGTGCCAGCGTCTTGCGGGCTGCAGCCAAGATGCCCACGGAGTCCTCCAACTCCTGCGGTCGGAGCGCAGCCATGACCTTGCTCTGCTCGGCGTTCTGGCCGTCCTTCAGCAGCTCGTCGAACTCCAAGTAGCAGGCCGAGCGCTCCTTCTTCAGCTTGATCACCTCGGCGCCGTCGGGCGGCAGCATCGGAGCATCCACGATCCAGTCTCCCATCGGCGAGTGCAAGACTGACTGGCCTCGCCTTGTGATGGCATCTGTGGAGAGGACGGGGCACTCGATGTCGGCTACCTCCATGCCCAGCTGCAGCACTGCATCTCCTCGTCGAATCTTGGCGTCGGTACGACCATGGTGGGGGACCTTGCTCCCGTCGATCGCATGCAGCTCGTGGATCTTAGATCTCTGGATCGTGTAGCCTGCATCGTACACCATCTGGCTGGGCATCGCCGAGATCTGCGCACCGCTGTCGATCATGATCGCGTCCTTCGGCTCGTGGCTGACCGCTGCGATGCTCGCATGCCTCTCCTCGGCCTCGATCGCCTCTAGCCCGAACACAAACTTGGGGTTGAGGGTGCTGGATGTGGCCTCCGAGCTCGAAGTCAAAGCCCGCAGCCCGACTGGGATCGTGCTCGCGCTGCTCGCGGCACACGACGGCCCTGTACCTGTCGCACCTGGGTTCGTCGGCGGCGCCGTCGGCAGAGTCCCCGTAGTCGGTAGTGACGGTGCTGTGCCAGCAGACAAGGCTCCAGCCTTAGCTTGAGCTCCCCGCTGCTTCTGCCGATCCTTCTTGTCATGCTTGGCTTTCGTCGCGGCCTTCTCTGCATCCCGTCTCCGATCATCAGCAGCCTTCTTGCGGCACTCCGAGCGTACGTGGTTCGGCTTCTCACAGTAGCTGCACCACTTCTCGGCGTTCTGGGAGTCGTAGCCCTTGCCTTTCTTGCTCTTGCCGTCCTTGCCGCCCTTCGCCTTGCCGCCCTTGGACTTGCCGCCCTTGAGCGCTCCAATGCCCATGGCGTCGTCGTTCACGCTCCTCTGGGCTGCAAGGGCGTTCACCACCTCAGCTCTCATGTCGGCGTAGGTTGGCAAACTCCGAAGGTTGCGGAACAAGTGCTTCTGGAGATCGGGTTCCTCTGAGAGAGCCCCCAGGAGTATGCCTCGAGATACGTTCGCTGAGACCGTCTCGCCACTAGCTTTCTCGTAGCGGGCGATCTCCTTGTCCAACTTCATAATCTCCGTGACGATGTCCGCATCTTTGGGGAACACCGTACCTAGAATCTTCCTGAACTGTCCGACTATGTTCCCTGGCTCATTGGGAGAGTACTCATTCAACAGCTTCTTCCATGCCAGGGCGCCCTCTCCCTCAGGTGTGTTGGAGAGGATGCTCTCGCCCGTGCTGTCTTCTGGCATTGCCAGCACCAACATAAAGTACAGCTGGCTGGAGAGAGGCTCGAAATCTGGATTATTCACACTGCCCACATCATTCACCAGCATTGCCACATCAGGTTCGTCCTCGATGGCCTGAAACATCCTTCTAAACCGAAAATCATTGGCCACTAAGTAGGCCTTCCAGTGAAACTCAAAGGTCTTCCATGACGAACGTTGGCCATCGAACTGCTTGACCTTCCCAACTATCTTGCTGTCCAAGATACCTTCCATGCGTCGTGGCACTGCTGGGGGCACTGGTGCTGCTGCTTGCGCTGGTGCTGCTGGTTGTGCGGCGGCCATCCTCTGGAGCTCCGCCGATTGTCGCTGCAGCAAGTCTCTCAGCTCGGCAATCTGCTGTGCTTGCAGCTGCACCTGTTGCTCCATGGCGGAAGCTGACCCGTGACTCCCTGGAGTCACTCAGCAAAATGCCGTGGATCAGAACATGCTCCGCTACCATGCAAAGCAATCCTCCACCCCCAAACTCTGGTGATGGATGGGAGGGGATATATTTCTTGAGCCAAAATATGGCGACGATGCAAGAACTCATTCTCTGTCCTCAGCCTGGCCCTGGGAATACCTGCTGGGGTACCCCTCTGAATTGTTACATATCCGAACAATACCAAAACGAAAACTGATTCCGTTTTAATTGCTTCCCCTGCCACTTCTGGGGCCATTCCTACAGACGAACCCGTTCTCTGAACCCCCGTGCAAGCCCAATGAATGTCCTGGAGCTCGCACGGGAAGCCCACCGCCCGAAGGCGGGCCATAAACTCCGGCTTCGCCCAGGAGCCTGGGCCGGGGAAGAGCGGGGCGCAGACCCGCCGCTCGACGAGGTCGAAGGCGGAAGGGGGCGGGCGGAGCTGGGCCACAAACGCCCCCACTGATGCAATTAAAACTCTGAATGCTTCGCACGTGTGAAATGATCCCACTCCCATGCATCCCCATGTCTTCGCTCGTTCAGCGATCTTCATCAGCGGCGCCACCCAGGAGGCCTCGTCGGCGCCAGGGCCGAGAACAAATCCAAAATATTTCGCCTGATCCTCGATCGCCATGGCCGCCCAAAACGGCGCCTGGGACCCTGGGAAGCAATCTCCGCCCAGAGGCCCAGAGCCCCATTGCCGAGTGCACGAAGAAAGGCGCGAGTACCGTTTTCTTGAAGCTGAGGCGAAGACCCGAAATCTTGCCGCAGTCCTCGACAAGCTCATGGAGAAGCGGCAACCAGAGGACCGCCCTGGAGACGACGAGCGCGAGGTCATCTGCATAATTATGCACGGACCAGTGCGTCAGGGAGGAAGCGCTGAACCCGGCACAATCAGAGATCAGGAGCGACCGCAAAAAGGATCGGCGAAAGCGGGCAGCCTTGCCAGGCGCCGCAAGTGACCGGCATCGACCCGTTTCAGGTTCCAGAATCACCCTGGAACGGCTCCGGAATGAAAATTGGAACCCGAAACGGGTGATTTTCCATCTGGGCGCTCTCGGGAGCCTTGCGGGCGCATCTCGGGGATGGGGGGAAGTGCACCCGAGTTCCCAAAATGGCAATTTTCCACATGAAATCTCTTATTGGGGAGCTTGTTGGGCCCTCCCGCGCAGCGTCGGGAGGTCGCAGATGGATTTTTTCCCCGGAACCGTTCCAAGGTGAAAATCCATTTGGGACCCTCTCCCAACGCAAAGCGGCACTCTCGTGGATGGGGGGAAGTGCACCCGGGCTCCCAAAATGGCAATTTTCCACATGAAATCTCTGATTGGGGGGCTTGTTTATCGCGGCTGGGCCCTCCCGCGCAGCGTCGGGAAGTCCAAATGGACTTTCACCCCGGAGACGTTCCAGGGTGAGTATCCATCTGGAACCCTCTCCCAACGCAAAACAACGGCACTGTCGGGGATGGGGAAGGGTGCACCCGAGCTCCCAAAATGGCAGTTTTCCAAATGAAATCTCGTATTGGGGAGCTTGTTTTTCGCGGCTGGGCCCTCCCGCGCAGCGTCGGGAGGCCCCGGATGGATTTTCACCCCGGAACAATTCCAAAGTGAAAATCCATCTGGAACCCTCTCCCGACGCAAAACGGTTCTGTCGGGGATGGGGGGGGGGCCCGAGCTTCCAAAATGGCAATTTCCCACGTGAAATCTCTTATTGGGGAGCTTGTTTTTTCGCGGCTGGGCCCTCCCGCGCAGCGTCGGGAGGTCCCAGATGGATTTTCACCCCGGAACCGATCCAGGGTGAAAATCCAGCTGGAACCCTCTCCCAACGCAAAAAAAGCACTCTCGTGGATGGGGGGAAGTGCACCCGGGCTCCCAAAATGGCAATTTTCAATATGAAATCTCTGATTGGGGAGCTTGTTTATCGCGGCTGGGCCCTCCCGCGCAGTGTCTGGAGGTCCCAAATTGATTTTCACCCCGGAACCGCTCCAGGGTGAAAATCCATCTGGAACCCTCTCCCAACGCAAAACGACGGCACTGTCAGGGATGGGGGGGCGTGCACCCGAGCTCCCACAATGGCAATTTTCCAAATGAAATCTCTTATTGGAGAGCTTGTTTTTCGCGGCTGGGCCCTCCCGCGCAGCGTCGGGAAGTCCAAATGGATTTTCACCCCGGAACCGTTCCAGGACGAATATCCATCTGGAACCCTCTCCCAACGCAAAACAACGGCAATGTCGGGGATGGGGAAGGGTGCACCCGAGTTCCCAAAATTGTAATTTTCCAAATGAGATCTCTTATTGGGGAGCTTGTTTTTCGCGTCTGGGCCCTCCCGCGCAGCATCGGGAGGTCGCAGATGGATTTTCACCCCGGAACCGTTCCAATGTGAAAATCCATCTGGAACCCTCTCCCAACGCAAAAAGGCACTCTCGTGGATGGGGGGAAGTGCACCCGGGCTCCCAAAATGGCAATTTTCAATATGAAATCTCTGATTGGGGAGCTTGTTTATCGCGGCTGGGCCCTCCCGCGCAGCGTCGGGAGGTCCCAAATGGATTTTCACACCGGAACCGTTCCAGGGTGAAAATCCATCTGGAACCCTCTCCTTCGGAAAATAGCTCTGTCGGGGATGGGGGCCCGGGAAGTGCACCCGAGCTCCCAAAATGGAAATTTTCCAAATGAAATCTCTTATTAGGGGAGCTTGTTTTTCGCGGCTGGGCCCTCGCGCGCAGCGTCGGGGGGTGGTCCCAGATTTTCACCTCGGAACCGTTCCAGGATGAAAATCCATCCGGAACCATGTATCGACGCAAAGCAGCTTTGTCGGGAATGGGGGGGGGTGTACCCGAGCTCCCAAAATTGCAATTTTCCGCATGAAATCTCTTATGGGGGAGCTTGTTTCCCGCGGCTGGGCCCCCCCGCGCAGCGACGGGAGGTCCCAAATGGATTTTCACCCAGGAACCGTTCCAGTGTGAAAATATATCTGGAACCCTCTCCCTACGCAAAACGGCTCTCTTGGGGGCTTCTGTAAAGGGCCCAATCAGAACTTCTGTAAGGAGCCCAGCGAGGGCCGTTGCAGGGAGCCCAGTGAAGGCTTCTGTAAGGAGCCCAGTGAGGGCTTCTGTAAGGAGCCCAGTGAAGGCTTCTGTAAGGAGCCCAGTGAGGGCTTCTGTAAGGAGCCCAATAAAGGCTTCTGCAAGGAGCCCAACTTCTGCAAGGCGCCCAATAAGGGCTTCTGTAAGGAGCCCAATAAAGGCTTCTGCAAGGAGCCCAACAAGGGCTTCTGCAAGGAGCCCACCAAGGGCTTCTGTAAGGAGCCCAATAAGGCCTTCTGTAAGGAGCCCAATAAGGGCTTCTGCAAGGAGCCCAGTAAGGAGCTGAGAGAAGCCTTCTGGGAGGAGCGCAATATGAGCCCAGATGGGATTTCACCCCGGAACGGATCCAGGGTGATTCTGGAACCTCACAGGGTCAGTGTCAAGGTTCCAGAATCACACCGGAACGGATCCAGGTGATTCCGGAACCTGAAACGGTGGATTTTGCGGACCCCTGGCACCTCAGACCGGAACAGCCAGGCTGGCCAGCCGAAGCGCCGCATAAGTCGCAGGTCAAAGCTGTGCTTCAAGGACGGGAAGGCGGCCTCGAAATCGGAATGAATGGCTAATGTTCCCGATTCGCCAATGCACTGCCTCGCTATCTCCTCATCGACGTCGACAATATTTGCGAGCATGGAGCGGCCAGGCAGAAATCCCGGTTGGGCAAGGAAGCTCCAGGCAGCCACCGCGTCTTCAATGACCAGCCGCACCGCGTTCGCAAGGACCCTGTTGTCTGCGCTCGCGACATCTAGGGGTCTGACCTGCGCAACCCCATGGAACTCCCCCCCGCCCCCCGCGCGCCCCGGCGATCCCTCGGGGATAAAGAGAGGGAGGCTCACATTTAAGTCAGGGGCAAATTCCTGAAGACCTGGGGCCCCATCCTCCACGCAAATATCGCACAATGTTACATATAGCCCCTCCGTGGCCATGCCTTCCACTCGCTCACACGCGAGGAAAATGGAGACCGTCCGGGCCTGGCGCAGAGCGGTTCGAAATGCGGATGGCGAGAGTAATGCGCTTCGGCCGCAGTCGGAAGCTTCGGGGGGAGAACGGGGCGACGTGCGACAGAGGTCAAGAATCGGCATCATCCTCCAACCAAGATGTAAGCTCATCGTCGTCGATTCCCCTCACCCGGGAGACCCTGGCCTAGCACTGGCGAAGAGCGTCAGCCATGCCCCCCGGCGTCGCGCGGAACTCGCCCCCCCGTCTTGCACCGCGTCGACCGTAGCAAAACGCCCTGGCCGGAGCCTGAATATTAGCCCGCCGTTGCGGGCCCGTGCCTTCGCTGCCTAGAGGGGGTCGGAGCCGCTGAGGCCCCCATGGGGCATGCCCAGCTTGCCCAAGGCGTGGGAACGGCCAACTCGCGAGCGCGCTTCGAAGCCGGTGCAACTTGCTCGACGCGTTCCCTGCGAAGTCATAAGGGTTGTCCAGCAGAGCCTGGCAGCTCCCGCCAGTACGGGTAGCGGGTCAAACAACAGGAGATGCACCCTGGCAGCCCCCGCTCAAACGAGCGCGGGAATCGGATGGTGACCCCGAGCCGATCGTCGAGCGTCTCGGCCTGAGGGCAATTCGACAACTCCCCGGCCAGGTGACGACCTGCCAACCGCATCGCCGTCTCGAGATACACCAGCTTCTGGATGACGTCATCAGGATGAAGACGAAGAAGCTCTCCGCACTCCCACTAGACGCGCCGCGCGCAGTCTGGATGCTGGAGGGCACGATCAGGGACAGGTCGCTGAGAAGCAGGCGCAAGCCGCGGGGCGCGTCGGGCGAAGGTGGCCACGCGGCGCGCTGAGAGGTTGTTGTTTTTTCCCAGGGAGCGCGCAGCAGGGCAAGCGCTGGCCCAGCTGCTCGGACACAGGTTGATTACAATCCAACCTGCCGGTGCGGGAGCGCGAGCTTGCTGAAGCGCGCGTGAAGTCCAGCTGTTGCATATCGTGCAAGATGAAAGGGCGCGCGATCCCAGACTGAAAATGCCGCTCCCCTCCTTGATCCCGGCCGCCTGCGTCCTGCTGCGTGCCCAGCGCGCGTCGTCCCCTAGGCTCCGCGGTGTAGTTGAACTCCCCGCGGAGCAGGGTGAGGGCGCCGCGGGACGGGGCGAGCCGGCCGGCGATTCGGGCGCAAAGGCAAGCCCGCAGGCCCGCGAAGGACTGGCATCGGGAGCGCTCCGAAGTGCGCACGTCGAACAAATCCGCATCAGTCAGGTGCGATCCCGCGTGGCCATAGACGACCACAGCGTCCAGCGCACCAGCGGCGCCTCTGAGCGACAGCTTGGTCGCTCGGCCCCGCCATATCACGGACTAGACCAATGCGAAGCCGAAGAGGTCCAGAAAGGCCGAACGAACGACGATGCATACACCCGCATGTCCTGTCGGGGATGGAGAAAAAAAAAAAGTGAAAACGACCTGGGGCCCAAACCTGGCGGGCGCAAGCCTGGAAAATAACGGCCACGGCGCCCTCTCGAGAACCGAAAACGGACAATTCACTTATTGACGTGTCACTGTTGGGAGTTCTGCCCACCCCCGACCCTGGAGCCGGCCCGGCGAAACACCAGCATGAACAGGCAGAGAAAACACGGCAGAGCGCAACATCCCCAGCCGTCCCATGAGCCTCTGTCAGGAGGAGGATGTCCGTGGTGCGCATCAGCTGCCAGACGCACCGCATCTTCTTGTCACGCCGCGCGAGGTCGGCCGCGAAACGGGGCCTGGGCGTCCAAGTGCTGATCGCCACGTCGCCCCGGACTTGGCCAGACCGACGGCTCGAAGAAGACGAAGTCGGCGGCGGCTTGGAAAGCCGGCCGCGCGGGAGCGCCACGGGGGTGCCCACGCCGAGCGCCCGACGGAGACGCTGCTCCTGGTAGACACCCACAGGGACATCCGCCTGCAATATGTGCCTGTCGTAGTGGTGCGGGATGACCGTGACCTCCGGGAAGATGAACGGCCCCACCTACAGACGAAGGCATTTTCTCAAAGTCAGCCGCCTGAGGAGATAAGGAATCTGAGCTCGAAGGAAAAGAAAAAGAGCGTGTTGAAATCGCTGCCGAACACTTCAAAAAATGCAAGGGTAAGAGCGGTCAGGGCCACGGCCACCGCGGCGCGGCCTGTCCTCGGACAGGTGGAACCGCATGACGACGACAACGAGAATGCTTCCCTCGCCCATGCAATCCAAAACTTTAATTCCAGACGGCGCAGCGCCATCTGTCGCGCGCCTTGGGTCGCGGAGCCCGGAAGGCAAAGCCCGCCTCCAAGCCCCACTTCCCGCCCCCGTATCCAGGTCGAACCGGTCGTTCATAACCTGCGCGCTCATCTTGGCGCGCCCCGCCTGGATGAACTGTCCGCGCAGGGCGGCGCGAAAGCGGGCCACAACCTGAGCACCAAGAAGAAGTACACGTACACGTCCTCCTGCACCGCCGTGCACCTCCGCAGAAACGTGCTCGCACTCGTAGTGCTTCAAAATAGCCCCACCCGTGCTCTCCTGGAGTGCGAGACCTGTAGCCTCCGCGGCGTGCGCGAGCAGCAGCCTCATGACCTCCGCATCCTCGCGACCCAATTCGCCACCGACAGTGGCCTCAGTGAGGTGGTCCAGGACGGCCAGGGCGCGGCGGGCCTTCCTGGCGGTGGCGGCCAGCGCCGCTGGAATCGCGGAAGGCGTTGTCACCTTACGGCCGCCGCGGGACGGCTTCCAGCGCAGCTGCGTCGCCGCCGTCATGGCATCCGCCTTCCAACACCCGGTCCATCACATCCACCCACGTGTCATTGACGGCCTCCGTGAGGACGAGGGCCCGCGTGGAGCTCAGCAGAAGCAGCAGAGCGGCCAGAAATGGTGAAGCCCCTGCGCGCTGCTGTAAGTCCAAAATCAAGGCGTCCGTGGCTGTGCACAGGGCCTGCGAGCCGAAGAACGCGGTCAAGGGGAAGCGTGGCCGGAGTGCTTGGATGATCAGGGTCAGATCAAACTCGCCAGGGACGGTGGGAAGAGCATATCAATCACTAGCCTGGGCATCTCCGCGATGTGCGTTGGGCTGCGGCGGGTGTAGCGCCAGGCCTGTGTGTACCACAACGCGCGCGCGCACCGCAATGCCTGCGTCCTGCATGCGCAAGGAGGACGACGACGAGGAGGACGAAATTGAAGAGGGAAGAGGAGGAGGAAGAAGAATGAAGATATGCGTGAGTACATCATAGCCTACAATGCACCTGCACAACATAGTGGCGCACTACAGCGATTGTGTACATCACGGCGTTTGTGTTACCACCAATGTTTGCGCACACCCACTATGCCTGTGTACAACGCAGCTGCTTCTGTGACAACAGGTGCGTCTGTGTGCGCGCTACAATGCCAGTGTACACCGCAGTGACTGCGTACACCATAGTGCACGCCCGCTTGCACCGCGGCACTAGTAGTGCCCGCGTGCACCACAGGCCTGGGCTGCCCGGGATCGCGAACTGGACCGGGCCAGGGCGTTACCGACACAGGGGGGGTGGGGCAGGGGGGGGTAACATGTGTTATCCCTTGGGTGGATAAAAAAAAGTCTCCGATGAGCCCTGGATCGGCTCCCATCTGTTGATGTGTTCGAACGCGCCACACATCGTGCACGGGGGGAAAAATAGAAAACGCAAGGGCAAATAATATAGAATAGCGCATGATTATTATGTATAAGATATAAGTAATATATTATATACCGCTAGCATACAATTTGCAATATCATAAATAGTAATGGCAAAGAATAATACACATACAAAAAGACATGCATGTATATATATATATATATTTATATACATATACAAATATGTATACATACGTACGTATAAACATAAAACATATGACACCTATTCAATCTTAATGTCATGAGGCGTATAAATATGAATATATGTATAGTTGTATCTGCGTGTAAAGATTTCTACATGACTGAATATATAAGGAGGGAGAGAGGGGCGCAGGGATGGAGGAGGGAGAAGGCGAAAGCACTGGGGTGGGAGGCCTCCGGGGGCCAGGGGGCGCACAGAAACGTCCACGGTGCCTTTTTCCAAACTGCGGCCCTACCCCCGAGGCCCGAGACACCCGGGATGGCCAGGGAACAACCCGCACCTGGCCCCCTCCCGACGAGCCCCCCGAGAGGCCCTTTGCGGACCACGGCCAGGCAGTGCTACACGAAGCGAAGGAATGTTTGGTTTTCGTTGTTTTTGTCTCCTCTCTCTCGACGCTGTTCACCAGGTGCGCGCGCTGCAGCCGCCAGCTGTCTCACCGAGACGAGGGCGATCGTCGTGGTCGTCGTCGCCGTTCAGTCGTCGACTAGTCATCTACTCGCCGAGTCTATGAAGTCTGACCGTATAATCGACTTGTCGTCTCGTCGTCGTCGTTGCCGTCGCCGTCGTCGTCGTCGTCGTCGTCGGTCTCGTCGTCGTCGTCGTCGTAAGCCCCCCAAGCTACTAGGCCTGGCGGCTCTGCTTGGCCCTTGCCTGAGCGAGCTTCTCCTGGAGGGAGCGCTTGGCCCCGCTCGCAGGCGCGGGGCGCGCCGCCGCAGGCAGGGGAGGCGGGCCCGAAGCAGCAGGCGCCGCCGCAGGCTCGGGAGCGGGAGGCGGGCCCGGCGCCCCCCTGGGCTCGGGCGGCACGCCCGACAACATTTTCCCGCTCTGCCAGTCGTCCAGCAGCGCCTGCATCTGAGCGGTGAGGGGCACGCCGCTCGGGCGCAGCTCTTTCTTGACTCTCTCGATCGCGACGTCGATCAGCTTCTGGTTCAGCAGCTTCGGGAACTCCGAAGTCACCTGGCAGGGGCCCATCCCCCCCGCCCCCCCCCCCCCGCCCCCCCTCTCACCAATGCCGCCATGTCCTCCCCCATCAGATCTTCCCTGATGCTCCCCATCCTTCCCCGTGCCCACATCCACCCCCCCCCCTCGCTCTCGCTTCGCTCCCCACATTTCCCCTCCTCCGACCCTGGGCAAGGAAGGGGTAGACTTCCCCCGCATCCTGCCCCCTCCCCCTCCCCCCCCCCTCCTTCGTTCCCCCCATGGCGTCACGTTCCACACGAAGAACGTGTAAGCCACCGTCTCAACGCCGAAGTCGGCAGAAGCGTTCGCCCGGGACAAGAGCTCCGCCGCCACCATGGCCCCCCTCTCGTCAGCGCGCACCGCCTTCCCCAACTTCACGTAGCCGCGCAACTCGCCGCGCGGCGGGCCAATGGCCGCGCACCTCGGGTTCTTGCACAACGCGTCGACCAGAGCCTAGTCGTCGAGGAGCGACTCCTTCTTCGGCCCCCACTGCGGGCACGCGCGCTCGACCTCCTGGCACAGCGTCTCGATGTCCGACGTCCACGACCGCAAGAAAACCGACGTGACCTCTGCCGCTTCAGAGAGGAGCGAACGCGTCGCCGTCGCCCGACCGACGACACCACGAAGAAACGCAAGGTGGTGAACCCCGCCGTCTGCGAGGAACATCTCGACCTTATCGTGCTTCTCCTCGAACTCTTGCAGCACTGCACGCCGATGCCTGAATTCCTTCACGATGGCAACCTGCCCCTCGGAAGCCTTCCGCACCGTCATCGATTCCGACTTCAAAGTCGCGCGGGACACTTTAGCCGCGAACGCCAGCGCCGAGATGAGGGCGTAGACGGCGTGCAAGTAGTGGATCTCCTGCACCAACAAGTCGCCCGCGACACCTCGCGCCCAACTGACGGCATCCGCCACGGCCTTCTCGCTGAGGGGGGGCATCTTCACCAGGGTCTCAAGGGCGCTGTCGGGCGCATCGAGCACCGACACCGCCGCGGGGCCCCCGACCAACATCGCAACAGTAGCAACCCCATCCTTGAATGGCTTCAACACCTTCTCGCCATCGCTGAACACGTTCTTCATCACGTCCGCGAAAACGCCAGTCTCCGGGTGAAGCACGGGTGACTTACCGAACTCCTCGAAGCAATCTTCGCCCCAACCGTCGATCTCCTCACGCACAGGCTTCAGGAAGGTCTGGAACTCACTCTCAAAAGCGATGCTGCCCTCGAAGGTCAGACAGGAACCCTTCTGGATGTGGGCGGCGCAGGTCACCAGCCAATCGTGGACGTGTCACAGCTGATCGACGTCGCTCAACTTCGGCCCCGCAACTAAGATAACGGCGTGACTGGAAACGGCACGCGAGAACTCCTTCATCTTGCTGCGGGCCTCGGCTGATGACGTCACCCACTGGATCAAGTCCTCCTCAGTAGCCGCGGCAGTGAGAAGTGGCTGCAGGACAACCTTCCAGCCAGATGCGACGAGCCCGAGGAGCGCGTCGGTCGGAGTGACGACGGACAACCAGGAAGGCCGAGGAGCGAACTCAGGCAAGCATTTGGGCACATCAGTCATCCAACTCGCGTGCACATCTCTCAGCGCGTGCAGGAGGGCCTCGCATTTGGCCGAGTCCTCCAGGAGGGGGGCCGACACTGCGTTGACGGCCTCGGCGAACCTTTCGAGGTGATCCGAGAAGGAGCGCAACGACGTCTGCGTGAGCTTAGCCTTCTCTACGTGCGCGCAAGCGTTGCGAAAGATGCTGTCCCCAACCGGCCACGGCTTCAAAGTTGATCCTAGCGCTGTGCCCACGGATGTCTTAGATGGGATCACCTCCGCGATGTTAGCCACTGCGTCATTAAGTATGTCAATGCGCTCATCGAGGTCAGGCAAGTTCGCGTAGTTCAGCACCACTGAGAAGGACAATGCGAACGAAGTCGACGCCTCCTCGAGGTCGTTGTCGAAGTCCTAGTTGAACAGGCCAATCAGGTTCTGCTTCACCACCTTGATGTCCCTGCCCTTGAGCAGCGACGCGAACCTTTCGGCGAGCAGACTCTCCTGCTGGGCGGCCACGTTGCCGACCCCCTTCAACTTGAGCTGGGTGGAGCTAGTGCGATCGAGCCAACGACGGTGGTCCTCAGTGGCACGCACGTCCATGAGGTGCCTGGCGATGCCGACGTGGCCCGGGAGATGCAAGTCCATCCTCGGCTCCAAAGAGATGTCGGTCATAATCGTGTCGAACTCTTTCTTGAAGGCTTCCAAATTAAGACCGCGCTTGTCAGCGGCATCGACCACGCCAATAACGGCCCCCAGCAATTTGTGAGATACCCGAAGCTTTTCGATCACACTCATGTCCGTCGCCTTTTTCAGCCTCGCAGCCACGTCTTTCTCCTGCCCCCGCAACGTCTTCAGCTGCGTCTTGGCCTCGCCGCCCCACCAGTTGACGTCAGTCGGAGTTGTCTCTGAAAACTCCTTATGGACCTTATCGACCACCTCCTGCCAAGTCGTCGTGGGCCGCCCTCGCTTGCCGCCACTCGCGCCCTTGGCGGCCTTGGGCTTGGGCGGGGCCCTTGTCTTGCCCTCGCCCGCTTCCTGGGCATCGTCCGCCTTCGCCGCCAGCTGGCGGCCGCCTGCGCCCCTGGAAGTAGACGACTGTGCGGAGCCTGCCGCCGGCTGCCCCCCCTTCACCTCGGCCCGGGGAGACCCCCGCGGAGCGGGCGCTGGCCCCGAGGAAGCGCTGGCCCGTCCGCCCTCAGCAGGCACGGTGAGCAGGGTGTCGACCACGTGCTGAGTCGCGAAGTTGCCGCCGAAACCCGGAACCATGGCATCTGCCAAGTGACTTTGTCGAATATCCAAGAAGCCTGGGTTCACGTCGTCGGCGCTGCTGCCTGCTTTTTGCCGCTTCTCCACTCCGTGCTAATCGTTGAACTCCACCCTGGTCGCCTTCCTGTCGGGCACGACGATCACGTCCTTGCCCAGCTCGTTTTTGTCTTTGTAGTGGCCGAGTCGCTTCTTGCCGTTGGTCTCAAGGGAACCGAACTCATCCTCGAAATCCTCTATCTCATAAATAGAAAGGCCTTGCTTCTTGATCACTGTCTTCAGCGAATGGACGATGAAGAGCTCGGCATCATGTTGGACCTTCTCCCAATCCAAATGGACGTTCCGCTTTCCACCACGTTCGACGATGCTCTTGACCGTCTCGTTCACCATGGCCAGGTGAAGCTTCATGCGCTTGCTATCCTTGCCCAGATCGGAGCAGTACTGCGCGATTGTGTAGGACCCAACCTGCCTGAACTTCGCGCAGAAAATCTTGACGCAATAGAAGCAATACTGGCCCACCGTCTTGCCGTCCTTCGGGGGCTTGCCCCACGCCATGCATTGCTTCGCACTGTTGACCTGCAAGTCAACTGGGTCCCAGTCGTCGTCGAAGCGAATGCAGAACATGCACTTGGCGTGGCCTGGCTTGCGGTCCTGGTCCTTGTCAAACGCCAGCTGGGCCGGCTCATTATCGTCGGCGCGGCCCGCGCCCCCTGGCCCTCTCCTGGGCCGCCCGCTTCGGAGGAGGCCCTGGCCATGTAGCAACGCCAAATCTCTCTGCGCGTTCGGGCCATTCTCGCCGCCCATCTGCGTGAGAGGACGTCGCCGCGCGGACCCGTGCGACTCGGCGCCCGCAAACTGAGTGTGCTCGCGGCAATGCCAGAAACACTGATGACCAAAATTGCTTCGGCTAGTCGTGCACTCTATTTCTCTCTCTCTCTCTCTCTCTCTCTCTCTCTCTCTCTATTTCTCTCCATCTCTCTCTCTCGCTCTCTCTCTCTCTCTTGGGGGTCGGCGCTAACTTGAACGGGCGGCCCGACGCGGCACAGGCGGGGGCGCCTGTTCGACGCCCGCCCAGCGCCCGCAGGTCGACGGGCCACGGGCCCTGGCGACGAGCTTCGGAGGCAAGGGCCCCCTGGAACAACCCCGAAGACATGAACAGGAGAAGGCTGGGGTCGGGCCCTCAGGAGATGGCAGCGCCAACAGTTGGGCATCGCTCATGGACTCATGGCCCGCTCATTAGTCTGACTACCCACTGCTGACTACTTTCTGTCTCTGTCTCTGTCTGTCTGTATGTCTGTCTGTCTGTCTGTCTGTATGTCTGTATGTTTGCCTGTCTCCCTCTCTCTCTCTCTCTCTCTCTCTCTCTCTCTCTCTCTCTCTCTCTCTCTCTCTCTCTCTCTCTCTCTCTCTCTCTCTCTCTCTCTCTCTCCCTCTCTCTCTCTCTCTCTCTCTTCTCGCCCGCGCTGGGATTTCGGTTGGCGGGCGCGACCTCGCACTGGGCGGAACGAACGGGCGGCCCCATTCTCACCCGCTGCCCCTCCTGGGCGCTCCACTCCGCGAGGAAGGAGGTGCGCCATCGCTCGGAGAAGGGATGGAGGGCGGCAAATGAAGACGAGGAAAGACAAGGCGCGAGCATCGGTGGGGGAGGCGAGGACGCCAGCTCAGGAGGCGGGCGCGCGCGGCCCGGGGCAGAGCAGGCGGGGCAACAGAGCAGGAGCCCCCCCACGATAGACGATGGACGAACTCCCTTTGGCGATGGGCGATAGACGACGGGCGCAGGAGGAGAGAGCGGGGGGGCAGAGGAAGGGGGGGCGCGAGGTTCTTGCGGGCAAGAGCGAGTGAGCGAGTGAGCGAGGGGAAACGTAGAAGGGAGCGATGTAGGATGGGCAGGGCGAGGGCGTGAGAGGGGAAGGAGGGGATAAGACAAGGCTGAAGCGGCCCCAAGACCACGTGACCACGCGAGGAGGAAGACGTGGAATGGTCGTGGGGCGCTGGCCCCTCGCACAACGCGGGCAGGGTACCCTCGCGGGGCGGCGCCAGGACGGAATCGGACTACAATCCTGCCAGCCCTTCAAAGCGCAAGTGGTTGAACGAGTTACGTTGCCACCCCCATTCCTCCCCTGGGGGCGCGAGGTGTTAGAGCGCCCCGGATGACCTAGATGGCTCTCAGAAGGCCCCATGAAGCGGGAGATTGCCTCCAAGCTGGCTCAAGTTAGCGCAAGATCGCTCAGTATGTGGCTTCCAAAGGGCTCCAGTGCGCCCAGAGACCGCTGGCGGGCCCCTGGGGCCTTCCCAAGATGGCTCCAGGGGGGCGCCAAGAAGATCAACCAAGAGCCCTCTCGGGGCCCTCGGCCGTCTCGGGGCCCTCTTGGAGCGCCGATTGCATCTCCGCGCCCAGCGCCCAGTCGAGCTACATGTTTGTTAACGGGCTTTCTTAATGCGCGTGTAGATAGGGCCGTGAACAGCCCAAAATCGAGCGTCAAAATTTTTAAAAATATTGACGCCTGTTTTTGGCCTACAATCCCCCCCTCGGGCCTGGGGTCCGATGGCAGATGGTCGCTTTGGTGTCCGAGGGCGGGCTGGCTTCGGGCCGCCGCCCATGGGTTGGACATGGGGTGCGCAGCGTGTCCAACCCATGGGCGGGAGCGAGAACAGCACAAAACCGAGCGTCAAAATTTTTAAAAATATTGGCGCCTGTGTTTGGCATAGAATCCCCCCCCCTCGGGCCTGGGGGTCGCTTTGGCATCCGAGGGCGGGCTGGCTTCGGGCCACCGCCCATGGGTTGGACATGGGGCGCGCAGCGTGTCCAACCCATGGGCGGGGGCGAGAACAGCACAAAACTGAGCGTCAAAATTTTCAAAAAAAAAAAAAAAAAAAAAAAAAAAAAATGACGCCTGTTTTTGGCTTAGAATCCCCCCCCATCGGGCCTGGGGTCCGATGGCAGATGGTCGCTTTGGCGTCCGAGGGCGGGCTGGCTTCGGGCCACCGCCCATGGGTTGGACACGGGGTGCGCAGCGCGCCCAACCCATGGGCGGGAGCGAGAACAGCCCAAAATCGAGCGTCAAAATTTTTAAAATGTTAACGCCTGTTTTTGGCCTAGAATCCCCCCCCATCGGGCCTGGGGTCCGATGACAGATGGCCGCTTTGGCATCCGAGGGCGGGCTGGCTTCGGGCCGCCGCCCATGGGTTGGACATGGGGTGCGCAGCGTGTCCAACCCATGGGCGGGAGCGAACTCACCCCAACTCACCCGGGCATCGTGTCTGGATGGGCAGGTGGCGATTCAAGGAGTGTCGGGCATAAGAGATATGGCTTCCGTGTCTTCCTACCATCTCACTCAACATGTAGAACGCCGCGCGAGTCGCCCCCCCGGCCCCTGGGACTACGCGAGCTGAACGCTGAGGGCGGGCCCAGAAAAGTGCGAGGGCTGGTCGGGCTTATCACTGCCGCTGCTGCATGAGCCAACGCTGACTGGAGGGCCTGCACCCTGGCCAAGGAGGCCATCGTCATCGAAGTCCGCAGCATCTCTTGCATCCTCCATCTCCGCATCGTCGTCGTAGGCCGCGGCGTACATGCCGCATGTGCTCACCATGGCGGCCCACCATGGCCCATAATGCCAGAACGAGAACGCATTCCCACACATATTCGAGATGGTATCTATCTGGCCCTCCACCATGACCTCGTCGCTGACGGCCCACTCGGAATCGGGCCACCCGACGAGACGCATGAGTTCAAACACCTCCGCAAGCCGAATCGTGCTCTTGCCATTCTGCGTGAAACGAACGAGGAGCGCCATGCTTCCCGTCAAGGTTGGGGGCGATGGGCGCCACGGGCCATTGTTGGTGCCCGTGTCATTGCCATCGGTGGTTTCCTCCGGCTTCAGCGTCTCCTCATTTACATACTGTCCGAAGATCCTGGTGGAGATTGGGTTGATGTCCATGAAAGAGCGCTTATCGTCGGAACGTGGCGGAAACAGCACGTGCGCAAAGAAAGCCACCTCTGCTTCTCGAGGATACATACCTCCGTTCACGAGCTCGGCGTTGCACGAGGAACTGTGATGCGTGTCGTTCTGCTGGAGCGGCCACGTCAAGTTGTTCGCCTCGAACAGCTTCTTGTGATCCACCTTCCAGTCGGGGCTCGCCTTGCCACACTTGGAAGACCGCAGCGGACACGCCTGGTACGACGGGATATTCACCATATCCGCCTCGAGCGAGCGGCTCTCGTCGCACCACGTGAAGCACTCGTCCAGGGTTGTCTTGGCCCCGGGCTTGAAGGACCCCAAGATGGCCATGAAGTAGTGCTCCACATCGGCAGGCTTGCCGGTGATATTCGACAGCGCTGCCCAGTATAGCCTCTCTCTCTGAATTGGGCTGCCCCAGTCCGTAGCCTGCGTCGCGTGGAAGAGCGACCAGTCGCCCATGGCGCGCAGCTCCTGGCATATGTACTCGGCGCCCGACAGCGCGTTGGCATCGGCCTTCTGGGCCAACTGGGTCGCGCACTCCAGGAGGATCATGGACGGGAAATGCGCCTTAGCCGCGTTCTTCACATCATCGAAGCCAATGCCGGTGGCTCCCCGCTTTTCCTGGACACAGTTCTGGTTCGCCGAGCTGTCGATGCTCATCGGCGCGCGGGAAACGCAAGGAATCCCGCCGTCGAGCAGCCCGCAGAAAGGCAACACCTCTGGGGGGGCACCGTCCTTGACCACATTCGGGGCCGAGTGTTCACTCAACGAGTTGGTGTCTGCAACGATGAGCTTCGGGTTGAACTGTCTGGTCAAGAATGCCTGCTTGTCCTTCTCGATCTCGCAGTGCAGGGAGTCGTCGATGCACAGGTTGACGCTGTTGCGGTTGGCCCAGACTACACCGAACGCCTTCATGATCTTTGTCGAGAGGCCAGTCCCTGCGAATAACGACCATTTGGCGATCGTCTTCTCTGGCAAGATCGACTCCGAGCGCCTCAGACCGTGAACGAATTTGACCTCTGCGGAAGAATCGAGGGAGTCGTGCCACAAGGCAATCTGCTGCTGCATCCGCGTGGTCGGCTTCGAAGATACAGCCATAGGCACTCTCCAGGGCGAACTCGGGCATGGGCCGAGCTCCCTCCTCGGCGTCGCCGCCTCGGAGCGTGTCGCGACGGGGCCGCCGCCCAGGAGGGCGGCGCATGGCACCTGGGGAATCGAAGACACAATATCTTCACCAACTGTGCGATCTTGCAAATGATTCACGCATATGTTGTACCATGCTATCTAATAATATTTAATCAGTGGCTGGGAAAAAGAAATCAAATTACCACAACTTATCCGTAATACATATACACATAAGAAAACAATACATACGGCGAAATGCAAATTATCACAACTTATCCGAGAGCTAAACATTGAATTCGAATAAAAAACAATCGCCTGATTTACAAGCACTGCGAAAACAAAACTTAAACGTCTAAGGTGGGGGAGTGGAAACCTTTGCCATGGGGCGCTGACCTGCACGCCGTCGCCGCTCCGACTGTCGTCGCCGATCCCCATCGCGCTCCAGTCCAACGGCGCAGTCATCGCGAGGGAGCCGCCGAGGTTGCCAGACAAGATGCTGTCCAATGTCGACGCGCCCTGAACTGCATCGCCCTCCGGCTTGAACGCGGGCGCTGCCATGGAGCCGCTCGCGTCGACGTCGAACCTGCTCGGCTCCATCCCGAACTGCGAGCCCGTTTCCCCCAACCACCTGTCGAACTGGCCGAGTGGGCGGCTCTCATCTAGCCCGCCCTCGCTCCTCGGGGCATCAATGTCCCGTCGCCTGGGCGTCAATGGCGAGCGCGCCCTAGCGGCGGGTGGCGACGTGGGGTGCTCGGCGCCTTGGTGGGAGGACTTCCCATCGACGTCGGCGCCCTTCCCCGCGCTCCCAAGGGCGGCCCCCCCCTCGGAATTCGGGTCTTCCAGGTCCATCGCGCCCGACCCGATGACCTCTGTCAAGGCATGCTTGATCGTGGCCTGCAGGCAGCCACCCAACGGTCTCGCAGTCAGACGACTCAAGGGCGGCGGCGCCCCGGACCTGGCCGCCATCAACTTCGAGAAGGAGACCTGCTGCGCGCGATAGGCGACGCCGCTTGCTTCGGCGCTACACGTCGCCGAAGGCCCTGTCGCCGCTGAAGATGGCGCCGCATCCGCGCGCCGTCGGGGCCCCCCTGGAGCGGGTTCGCCTGAGTCCACCTCCTGGGGCAGAAGCGCCAACTTCGCCATCGCCTTCTCGCCCCAGGACGTCGCGACCTTGATGGCCCTATTGACCAGGCTGTCGACTGCGGCATCGCACTCGATGCGATAGGCGGCCTTGCGTTCTACAAACGCCGCGGCGCGCTCCTCAACGCCGCCGGGTCGCTGGGCCGATGGGGCGGCGAGTCTGGCAGGCAGAACGGCTGGCGTCTCATCCTCGCCCGCTGGGGGCGGTCTGACCCCGTCGCCGCTCTGGTCGTCGCCGCCGCCCGCGCTCGCCTGCTGGGCCGCGCTCTGTCTGCGATCCCTAGCGACTAGCGGGCGAGCCGCAGCCTGAGCCTTGCTGCAAGTGGCCGCTGCGGGCCCCGACGCCTGGCGCGCCCCTCTGCCAGTGCGCTTATCCTGGGACGGCTTGGCACGCTTGGCTGGTGGATCTGGCCCGGTCGCCTCGTCGCCATCTGGCGCCCCGGCATCGGCGTCGGCCGCCTGTGCATCCGGCGGGGGCATGCGGGATAAGATGGAATGCGCGTTGAAGCGATCGCAGCAAACAGTTCCCAACGCCAAAACCTTGAGCCAAAATGCCACGTGCGGACCGACGCTGGCCCTGGACAGGACGCGGGTTGGGCAGCGGCCGAAGCCAACCAGGATACCCACCAGCCCTTTAAGGCGCGAGTTCTTGAGTGAGGTAGGGGCCCCCTGGCCTAGACGGACGAGGTCGCGAAACTCCAGAGCGCCCCAGATTGCGCGTGATCCAGGGCGGCCCCAGGAAGGCCTTGGACCCCTGCATGACACAAGGTGGCCTCCAAGATGGTTCAATATACCGCACTATCGTTCATGATGGCTTCCAACCCCCGAAGCCCCGGCGCCGCTGCTGGACAGGCCGAGGCGGCCGCGTAGCCTCGCAAGGAGGCCCCAACGAAGCCGACATATTCCAAGAACATCGCGGATATCACTGACGTTCGCCTTCTTCGCCCGCTCGCTTCGGATGGGCCTCTGAAGCCTCAAGATGGCTCCAGAATGGCCCGCCCGCGGCCCATGGCCCACGGGGGCCCCCGGATAAGCCAAATATGGACCAAGACGGCCCCACGAGCGCCCGACAACGCCTAGAGAGCGGCGCGCGTGGGCCCCGAGAGACGACGCTAGGGGCTCACGAGAGGTAACGTAGAATGGGGACCCCCCCTCTTTGATCGACGTCCTCCAATATGGCCCAACGAGGGCACCCACGGTCCCGCGGCCCTCGAGAGGGCCGCAGGAAAGCCCCAGGATGCGCCTGAGAAAGCCATCCAGGGCATCCAAAACCCTTGCATGTTTGATGGCCGCGCTAGCGTAACGCGGCCATCAACAAGACTTTGATTGGGAGCCCCCAAGAGGCCCCCGAGCAGCGCCCACGCGGCCCCCAGAAGTCCCAAGAGGCCCCCAGAGGCACCCAGGACGGCCCAAGGCCCCCTAAAGCGCCAGAAATCCCCCAAGACGCCCAACGAAGTCTTCAGGAAGCGCCCAGGAAAGATCCCAAAAGACTCCGAGAGGTATCCAAGATGCTTCTAGCCCTTATGCTGTCCCTCCTCCTCATCTCCCCCACCATCATCCGCGCGTCCATCTCCCTCCCCCCTCATCCGTCATCCTCCCACTTCGAACGAAAAGGGCAGCCCCCTCTTTGCTCCTACACGCCCCTGATCACCTCAACTTGGCACCGTTTCTGGATGGGCCGGCAGGGTCCGCGAAGGGTCAAGAAGCGACCCGCGCCCGAGGAGATGCGAGGAGGGCCGCGAGCGGGCCCGCGGGGGCCCAGGACACCCTCGAGAAAGGACCCCCCGAGGCGAGACGGCCATCCACGGACCGCGCGCGGACGCGGCCCGCGGGGATGCAAGACTCCACGTCCAAGCTGCCCCAGGCTTACCCCTTTTCCAAAATGGCGGTGGAATCGAAGACAACTGGGGGGGGTGCACGATTCTGTTTTTTTTGTTTTTTGTTCTGTTTGTCCTGTGTGTCTGCGGCGATGAGGCTGCGTTCTTATGCGTTTCTGCTGGACTTGCATAGTTGGTGATTGACGAAAACGCAACCATGCAATCCTCATAAAAAAGCATCGTCGCATGCCCCTGGCAACGCTCGCCGAGCTCGCGGCCGCCCGCCATCGAATGGCGGGCGGGACCTCACTCAAAGTCAGGTAACCCGCACTGGCTCGTCAAAACAACCTGGAGAGTGGCACGGCCTCTCCAAGTCCAGCAACGCACGGAAAACTGCCGCGCGATCTGTGAGCCATTTCCGCCCGTCGGACCGCGGGCGCAAGCTTGCCGCAGACATCAGCGCACCTTTGACTGCGGCATGCTTCGGCTTTGTGTCGCAATCGGCGCGCAAATGGGGGTGCTGTAGCCAGGCAACTAGGTAGCCCAGAGGCTTCTTACTCAATGCTTTTGTTGCACCTGCAACTCGGGCCATGCTTAGAACAATGGGCACCTAACGAACCGCTGCTCGCATCCAGAACGATGAAGCCGTAGTGCCCTATCTGCCAACGGGCCCAAGGCAGTCCGCCGGCAGGGCCGCCAGCTGGGGGAGCTGGAGGTGGCGGATCCCCATCTCCGTCTGGGGCGGGAACGCCGCCTGGCCCTGCTCCGCTGCCCGGGCCTGGCGCGCCGCCTGGCCCTGCCCCGCCGCCGCTGTCTCCACTATCGCTGCGGCCCTCTCCTCCGCCGCCCGAGTCTCCCCCAGTCGAGTCGCCCGACTCGCCGCGCTCGCGCGCGGCGGGGCCCGCTGGCTTCATGAAGCGAACGCCTGCACCGCGACGTCGGTCTGCCTTCGGCAGTTCGCACGCCGACTTCAGGCCAGCCCGCATCTGCTTCCTCACGGCAGCTCCATCGGCATCGCGAGCGACAGGCGCCGGCGGGAAAAGCTTGACCTCCCAGAAGCCAGAAGGCACCCCAGAAAGAAAGGGCAGCGACGCGAGCGGCGATTCGATTCGAAGATAACACGGGGGTGCAAGGGCGGAGAGGGGAATGGAGGGCGGGGGGGGGGGGGCGAGGCGGAGGAGGGGGAAGCGGAGGAGGAAGGAGGGGAAGGAGGACGAGGAGGAAGAGGAGGAGGAGGATGGGGCGCTGATCGTTCGCATTGCCGCAAGCGTCGCTATCCTTCCCTTCCCGTGCCCAGACCTCCTCATGCTGCACTCGCGCTGGCCAGTCGCGGTGGAGTATCACCTGCGCCGCGGAGCGCTGCAGCGGCGCCCCCTGGTCCGTCGGGGCGCGGCACCAATAGACCTCCATGTCACGGTCTGGCGGGGCCTGCTTGAAGAAACACCCGATGAACGTGACGCCCGGGACGAACTCGAAGCAGCGGCCCTCGTTCTGCTCGATGGTCAGCGCCAGGGTCTCCTCGCACAGGGCGCACGCAGCTAACATGACGATGCGAGGCGAAGCCCCCCGCTGATGCGCAACAGCCGCCCAGGAACAACGATGCCAATCAGGGCCAGCACAGAAACGCAAATGGACGAAGCGCCCCACGAGGTCCCCGGCGACCTTGAACAGCACGTTGGAGCACGACTTCACGACATCAGCACACTGCGCATCATCCGTCACGCAGAAACCTGGGTGCAATAGCGGACAGGGCAACTTGACCGTGAAAACTTTATCGCCAGTGTCGTTGCAATCCTCGACGAACAATGCCTGGCGCTGGGCATCCCGGAACTGCTCGACGTATCTCGTGAAGCCTCGGGCCTTGTCATCGTCGGCTAAGTCGAGCTTCCTGCGGATGCGCGCGTTGAAGGCAGCAGCAGCGTAGGGGGTGCGCACATCTCCGATCGAACCTATGATGGATGCAATTGCGCCCTCTGGCCCAAGCGCCCGGGCGGGCGTCATCCTCTCACCAGCGTCCGCCATCTTGGCGTCGTAAGCTGCTCGGGCCTCGCCTTCCTCGATTGCCACCTCCTGCGCCGACAGCTGGAAGAACTCGTCTCTCTTTTGCCTCTGCCACGCGCGATAGGCCTCCTCATCGAGCTTGAGCTTCCTTGCCTTTCGCTCGCCCTCCTGCTTGCCCATCCAGTGCACGAACGAACTCATTGGCTTGGAAGACTTCTTAGCGGGCCTGCATCTGAGATGGACTCCGTCTTCCAAGAGTTGTTCCCTGGTGGCAGCGCGGGGGTCGTCACCGCCCCGCGCGACGTGTGCTGTCATGATCTGGGACATGAAGCCGCTGCTGCAGATTCTCTCGACATCCATGTCGGCGTCGGAGTAGCCGACAGACTGCCTTACTTTAGCCAGTAAGCGCTCGCTGAACATGTCGGTAAATTTGTAGTGGATGGTCCAAGCGCGAAGCGCATGCCTGAGGTCCTCCGAGCCCAGCATGGCGTCGACGCTGCCGAGCGAGTTGTAGAGTTTCTCTGAGAAGCCGCTATCGAGACAACATGGCTTCAAAGAGAAGAAGTGCCGGGGGACGTCCTCTCGGGCTTCGGGATCCACGGCCGGGTGGGCCCAGCGCGCAAAGATATAGGGGTAGGTGTCGCACTTCATGAACCGCCACGTAGCCTGGGAGACAAGAGGAGGAGGGGGAAGAGGAGGGGGGGGGGGGGGGCGGAGGAGGAGCAGGAGGAGGGAGGAGGAGGAGCAGGAGGAGGGGGGGGGGGGGGAGGACGAGGACATGGAGGGGGCGGGGGAGGAGGGGCGTGGCGAGGGGGGGGGGGAGGGGGAAGGGGGGGGGGGGGGCGAGGGGGGGGAGGGGGCGAGACGGGGGGAGGGAGAGAAGGGGCACCTCCCCCCCCGGAGCCGCCAAGTCGGGCTGCCGTCTACGAGACCTATGTTGCTTCACATCACCAATTTGGCCCCTGCTGACTTTTTTTCAAAATAATATATTGGGATGAAACGCTGCCGCTGGATATATCGATCACAATTGATCACAACACAAACGCTCCTGCGAACCCCCGCCAAAATGGCAAGAAATGGTAAGCTCAGATCCGCATGGCTACATTGCAACCGAACCGCTTGACCACCATCTCGACCGAACTGGCGGAATTCGACTACGCGTCCGACAAAATGCGTTCGACGAGGGATGCGCTGCACAATGCCCCGGCCACGGGCAGCGCTACGAGGGAAAGCGGGCCCTTCGATATGTCACTTTCAGCGCCCGTGAAAGTGACACCTCCCAGGGCCCACTTAAAGAGCGCCAGAGAGGCTCCAAGAAGGCCCCGAGAAGGCCCCAGGGCGACACCAAGAGGGCTCCCAGAGGGGCCCAAGAGAGGCCCCAAGAAGGGCCCAAGAGGGCCCTCCGCGGTGTCACTTTCAACGCCCGTGAAAATGACACCTCCCAGGGCCCACTTAGGGCCTCAGAAAAGCTCTAAGAAGGCCCCGAAAGGGCCACAGAGAGCCGCCCTGGGTTCAACTCCGCGTGGCGGAGTTGGAAGCGATAACTTCAATACCCTACTGGAGGCCTCTTAGGGGCCCCAAGACGGCACTGAAGAACCCCATCGGGGCTTTTTCAAAGGCAGAGGAGGGCGCAAAAGGGGCCTCAGTGAGCCCCTGGTCTAACTCCACCTGGCGGAATTGGAAGCGATATCGCCCGGCGCCTTCATGGAGCCGCTCGGAGCTTCCAAGACGGCTCCAGAAGGCCCCAGGAGGGCCCCAAGAGGATCGAACGACGATTCCTGGAAGTGCACCAGTGAGACCCTTGTTGACCTCCGCCTGGCGGAGTTGGAAGCGACAATTTCCAGTGCCCTCTTGGGGCCTCTGGGGGGCCCCTCAGAAAGCTTTGGGGAGCACAGTGAAGGCCTTCGCAGGGCCGCGTGAGAGCCGTACCAGGGCCGCATGTGTGCGCGGATGGGGGCGACGAGTGCTGACGCTGACGAATATGAGAATGATGAGGGCGATCAAGGCTGGCCCGAAACAAATCCTGGCGCCATTGCAGGCCGCCGATTATCGGCCACGCCGCCAGGACGACGCCAAGCAACAAAACGACACCAACCAACAAAACGACACCAACCAACAAACCAACAAATCGACACCGACCAACAAAAGGACACCAAGCAACAAAACGACACCAAGCAACAAAACGACACCAACCAACGAAACGACACCAACCAACAAAACGGCACGAATCAACAAAACGGCACTGACCGACCGAACGACAAATCACTTCACGACACCAATGAACAACGCGAAATCCACCGACCGCCAACCAAGCATAAAATCAACCGACACAACGAAACCAACCCATAGAGCCAGACCAACCACTGGATTCGTGAGTCGGGGTAGTCATGGAAGTGAGCCGCTGCAGCCCGCGGAAGCCATTAACAGTGACCAGAGCACCGCAATGCAGCAGCGTCCCCGGGCGGCGGCGGGAGTCTCGGATCTCCCGCGGGACTGGAGCGTAGCGAGTTCGTCCTGGGTCCGGTTTAGTGAAGTGAAGAATTTCGGGGTGCTTGGCATGGCAAAACCTTCACTTCACTAATCTGGGGCCCCTGGAGCCCCAGGGCGTTTCAGGTCCCTTCGCTGTCTGGGTAGTCCAGGGGGCGCAGTGGCGGCTTACCAGAAGCCCTGTTCCCTAGCCTCACTTGCTTTCACCCGTGGTGCTCGACGGCAGTCTCGGAGCTGTCTTGTGACGGTCTGGGGCAATCCCGAAGCCTCTTGGAGCCATCCCAAGGCCCCAAGGCGCCACCAATGGGGGCCCCAAGAGAGCTCCCAGAGGGCCCCGAAAGGCCTACAACAGATTGCACGTTCGCGCGAATTCTTTGTACCACTTTGGGGGGTCCCTCTTGGGGCCCTCGGGGAACGTTCTTGGGGCCCTCCGAGGGCCCACTGGGGCCCCGGGAAGGCCCCAAGAACGCTCCCAGAGGGCCCCAAGAATGCTCCAAGAGGGCCCCAAGAGGACCCCCACAAGTGACAAAAACTATTTGCATGAGGGTGCAACTTGCTCGGCGCCTCTTGGGGCGCTCTTGGAGCCGTGCTGGGCGCCACTCGTGGACGACATGGGCTGGGCGACGGCGGCATGTGGACCCTGTCGCTTGGGCCATCGGGGGTGCTCCCCAATGGGGCCACGAAGCGTGTGAGCGTATGACGGAATGGGCTGGGCGGCGGCCTGTGGGCCCTGCCTGTGGGGCCGTCGGTGTAGCTCCCCGTGGGGCCACGAAGCGTGTGAAACGTATGCCGAAATATGCTGGGCGGCGGCCTGGGAAACCTGCCGCTGGGACCTTTCTTGGTGGAGCTGCCTATGGGGGTACGAAATGTTTGAGGGTGTCATCAATGTGGCCTGGGCGACGGCATGTGGACCTTGCCGCCGGGACCTCCGATGAGCTCCTCATGGGGACACGAAGCGTCTGATGGGGCGTGCCGACATGGGCTGGGCGGCGCACTAAGAACCCTGCCGATGGGGCCTTCGGTGGAGCACCTCACGAGGCCACGAGACTGGCGGGGGATGTGGCGAAGCAGAGACGCGGGGGAACAAAGGGGGTGTTTTAATGATGTTGATGAGGATGGTGGTGGTATTGATGAGGGAGACGACGAGAACGCTGATGATGCTGATTATCCCTCGCCTGCGCACCCCTCGGGCCGAGAGGGCTGCGACGAGGTACACACTCCCATCTGATGATAATCCCCATCAGCACCTACCCTGCCTTCCCAAAACTGATCGGAGCGATGATGATGGTGATGGCGACGATGACGATGGACGATGACGACGGGGACACGCGGACAGCAGGGGCAGATACGCGAAGAGGGAAGACGAATGAGGGGGCCGGAAGGAATGACGCGGGGCGGTGTCTCTTCAAAACGAAGAACCAACAATGCAATATGGTAGGAAATTTCTGGACGACCCCCCCCCCGTGGCGCGGCCAATGTCCGCGAAAGCATCGCTGGCACTACGAACGACAGGATCGAACTCTTCCTGCGACGTTACCCGCGGGGTGGATCAGCCAGGGATGGGGGTCGAAACCGCCACAGCGCAGAGCAAATGTACAACCCTGAGAAACCCCAGCCCACATCAACCGATCCGCAACAAGTACGCAAGCCTTTGACGACCCCAACGCACGTGACATCGCATAACGCGACGCGCCATCGAAAACGTTCGACGCGCGGCCTCGGAATGACATCGGGCTTCATGGAACGTCGAATGGAAAACATGAAAAACCGCCCTGTGGGCTTCGAGCCCCAAAATTACTGATGTGAAGGATTTCAGCTCGTCGACCGTCGTTTTTTTTACGCCCTCTCGTCCTCGTCCTCCTCCTCCCCCTCCTCCTCCTCCTCCTCCTCCCCTCCCCCCCCTTCCCTTTCCTCCTCCTCCTCCTCCTCCTCCTCCTCCTGCTCCTCCTCCTCCTCCTCCTCCACCTCCACCTCCGCCTTCTCCTCCTCCTCCTCCTCCGCCGACCTCCCCCCCTCGAAGGGGCGCCCAAGAGACGACGTTTGGCGCCGCGTGGCCTGGGCCCCCGAGTCCACCCCCATCGAGCGGACTTGCTCCAGCAACTCGCTGTGGCCCTCGGACGGCGCGCACTCGAAGAGGGGGCCCATGTCCCCGTCGACGCCCTCCTGGACAAGCTGGGTCAGCCTCTGCTTGCAAACCAATATGGGGTTGAACTCGTTGCTTACGGAAACGTCGTAGAGCCCTTTTCCCGCCCGGTCGAGGCACTGAAAGTTGGACATCATTTTCTCCACGGGGGCCCCCGCCCAATTCATGAGCAGGATCCTGGTCCTCTTCTCGGGGTCCTCGAACGTACATTTTGCCCTCCACGCCTTGTTGCGAACCTTGAGCCGCGCCATCGTCTCGTCATCATCCGCATCATCGTTGTCGCCAGCCTGCCGCGGCGGTGGCATCGACCGCCAGTCAGGCAACGCAATGCCGGAGCAATTGGACAGGATGTTGCGGCACAGCAGCCCCATGCTGGCCAGGCCGCACGCGCGGCCGCAAGTGCCCCAATCGTCCAGAGACGGCAACTCGCAGTCGCGGCTCTGCAACAGGTCCACAGACATAGCTGCAGCGAACACGTTCTGCTTTGCATTCTCCGGCCCCGAGCAGCAACCTCGGCACGCGTGCCCCACGCGGAAGGGCCGCCAATCCGCATTCCAGAAAAACAAGAAGGTGTCGACGGCCTTCTCGAACTCCCGATCGGCATCGACGTCGCCGTCGCTGATGTCGCCGATGATCAGGGTCTTGCGGCGCAAGAGGGCGTGTTTCGCCAGCCTGCGGTTACGCTGCATGACGTGATCATCGAGCTCCCCGCGCGTGTACTCCATGGTGTCGACGGCCGCGCGGAGGGCGTCCTGGAGTCTGTTCTGGAACGCTGGGTGGCTGCGCGAAACCGCGATCGCGTGGAGATTGCCAATGGCGTTCTTCTCCTTCATCTCGAGCATCCGATGGGCTTGATGCTCATCGCAGTTGGCTGACACGCGCAAGCAATTGTTCGGGATCACCTCGCTGGTCTTCGCCTTCTTGCGAATGTCGGCACTGTGCGCGTCGGGGGCCTCGCGCAAGATGACCCACGGGCACTTCTGGCACATGTCCGCCAAGCCCTGCGCAGAGAACGACGGGATCTCCTCCTCAGTGGCGCGATACACGCAGTTTGCATTGCCGCTCTGGATAATCTGTGGCCGGCAGAACACCCGAAAGCCAGTGTGTTCGTCGGAGCTCGGCCCGATGCAAACGCACATCGCACCCTGCGCGAGCATCTCGACGACGCCAGATCTCAGCACGCCTGCGTGGTGGGGTCGCTCCTTCAAGTAATCGTTCAACTTCATGCTCTTCCACTCGCCGTCTTTACAAATCAGATACCTGGCGCAAGGGTACAACTGAGGCTGCAACTGCCCAAACGATAATCTCATCGGCGTGCAATCGTAGAACTTGAAGATGACAGGGCTCGCGCACTGGGCCTTCATCGCCTCGACCCGCTCGGCAACGAAGTCCTCCTGCTCCTCGAAGATTGCTGCTGAAACGCATGCGAGGACCCCCAGTGTCCGTGCCATGCCATCCACGCCACAACGCACAACTTGGTTGCTGCCCAACTGTTTCCACGCTGCTGCGAGTATTGCTGGTGAGCTCCATGTGTTCGGATGTGCGCCGAGCTCTACACCTGATGCCTCGCCAACCTTGTCACCTATGTGCAGCCGCTCGTTGTTCCACGCAATGTTCAAGGGCTCTGCAGCTTGCTCGAGATCCTGCTTCGCATTATCGGACCGCTTGGCCGCCCGGCACTTCGGCAAATACTGCATGCGGCCAGCCCCGTAGAAACTTTCACCCGTGAATGCGTTGAGCCGCCGCTTCCCGAGCAGACCCCCAGGATTCGCAGCGGCGAGCAAATCTCCAAGTGGCACGTCTCCTGGCCCTCCTGCACAGTCTCCGGGCTCTTCTTCGCCGCCTGGCTCTCCGTCGTCGCCCCGCGCTTCAGCGCGAGGCAACCTGCGCAGCCCCATGTACAGAGTGGCCGAATCCATGGCCCATACTGGGCCAAGCAGGGCCCGCCCGCCTTGAATCCATCTGAGCCAAAGTGGCTCTATACAACAAGAACACCTGGGTGGCTCTATGCAACAAGAACACCTGGGGCGGGCCACGCTCTCGACGTCGTCGTCGTCGTCGTCGTCGCCGTCGTCGCCGTCGCCGTCGCCGTCGCCGTCGCCATCGGAGTAGTCGGCTCTCGACGTCGTCGTCGTCGTCGTCGCCGTCGCCGTCGCCGTCGCCGTCGCCGTCGTCGTCGTCGTCGCCGTCGCCGTCGCCGTCGCCGTCGCCGTCGCCATCGCCGTTGTCGTCGTCGTCGTCGTCGTCGCCGTCGCCGTCGCCGTCGCCGTCGCCTTCGCCGTCCCTGCCGCCGTCACCGTCGCCGTCGCCGTCGCCGTCGCCGTCGCCGCCGTCGCCGTCGCCGTCGCCGTCGCCGTCGCCGTCGCCGTCGCCGTCGCCGTCGCCGTCGTCGTCGACCCGCCCCCGGTGTTCTTGTTATCTGGTGGCGAGAGCTTTTCCCTGGTTTCCAGTGGCTCTCTCTTCACCCTACCATTCCACGAACGAAAGGGCTGCATGAAAATAATAAGAGCCTCGGCAGCTTTGGCGACCACACTGCGTTCTCACGATCTATTGTAAAGCCTCTGTGTTACGATCGACGCGTGGGCATAGGATTTCGCCACTGCATAAGATTCGTGTCCTCTCCCAGGCTACCCAAGACTCCCCCAAGACGGCCCAGACGGTGGAACTCCTTCTGGGGTCAGGAAACGCGTTGGGAATGCGCCCTCAGCCCTAGCCTTAGCCCTCAGACCAAGCCCCGAACCCTAAGCCCTGAACCCTAAGCTATATGTTTAGCTGGTTTAGACAATCACTCGTTCATATGTGTGTGCGTATGAATACTGCATCAATTGCGTGTGCTGCCAAGGATGGTCGAGTAGTACGTGTAGGATGTGCGTGCACGGTACGCGTGTCAGATTGCGTATATAATGTGAAACTGGTAGTTCGTTATAATGCACAGAACAGTTCATAGTATATTCATTTTGTCGTTTATCATGCTTAACTCTAAACGCATATAATATCATAGATTACATGTAACCAGATGCACACGGAACCATAATTCCACATATTGTATACATCATGTTTAAAAAATGTGCATATACAAAAAACATTTATTATATCTAGATGTAATATTTAATATTTAATATATATATGTGTATAGTGCTTCATAGTTTATATGTAGATGTACATGTGTATATATATATATATAGATATAAATATGTATATATATATATATGTGTTGTTTTTTCTTTATTCGTTTCTTTTTAATGTAACGGCCACGACGATCAACCGTTTGTGGTACAGCCGGAAAGGCCAACCCATCTGTTTTCCTGGATGCGCGCCACCCCTTTCGAGCCGGTACGCCGACTCACGTTTCGGCACCACGAGGCCGCGCTGCTGCCGTTTTGGAGGGCCTCTGTCTGCGCTCTCGAACGCGAAGCGGCCGCGGTGCGGTCCCCGCGCGCGCCCTCGCGGCACTGCCCCCCCCCTCCTCCCGCCTCCTCAGCGCGTCTGCTCGAGCTGGGCGATCCTCTCCTCCGCGAGGGCCAGCTTGTCCTCCACGTCTGCGGCCAGCCGGTCCAAGTCCCTCCCGAGCTGGTCCACCATCCTCTCGACCAGCCCCCGGAGGCGCTCGGCGTCGCGGCTGTACTGGGACATGAAGGAGCCCTGCTGCCCCTGCGCAGGCAGAGGAAGGATCTGGCCCCCCCCCCGCCCCCGCCCGCCGTTCCGATGCCTTCGAGACCCCCCCACCCCACGATGGGTCCCCCCCACCCCGTGGGCGTGGCATAGTGGACACCCGTCGATGCAGGAGAATCGATGCATCGATGATCGATGGGGTTGTCGCCGTCGTCGTCGTCACCGTCGTCGTTACAATCAGTCTCCGTCGCCGTCGCCGTCGCCGTCGCCGTCGCCGTCGCCGCCGTCGCCGTCGCCGTCGCCGTCGTCGTCGTCGCCGTCGTCGTCGTGGTCGTCGTCGTCGTCGTCCCCTACCAATCCAATCTGGGCGAGAGGGGAGAAGAGGGACCCTGGGACCCATCCCATCTGGGAGGGGGGGGGGCGTGAGCCCAGAGCCCAGGATCGTATGTGCCACCACCGCCAGGCCTGCACAGGGCCCATGCTGAGACCCATGCCTCGGTGCACAGCATCGGCCAAGCGGTGGGGGGCGTGGTCCTGGCGCCCGGGATCGTATGTGCCATCGCCGCTGGGCCTGCATAGGGCCTAAGGCCCATGCTCAGATCCGTGTCTCGGTGCCCTGGCTGGGCCAGGAATCCGTGTGCACCATGATCTGGGCCAAAAGCGGGCCTGACGGTGGGTCTTACCCGAGAAGACATAGCGACCTTACACAGCGGTTTACGCGGAAAGGCACAGCGACCTTACATCAGCGTGGCACACCGCGTGGAGAAGAGGGCGCTTACACGCGACCCGACGCGGGAAACTGACGCGCGAATGTTGGCACAATCGAACGTGTGGCCGACTCCGCAAATCATGGATCAAAAAAACGCACCGCTGCCATCCGCCGGCCTTCCGCCGGCTCCCGTTGCACTTCCGCCGGCCCTGCCTTCCGAAGGCCATGGTGCGCCGTAGGCGAGGTCCCTCCCAGACCTGTGGCGTCGCGCTCTTTGGCACAACGCGGACCCCCAGAGGACCGGACCTTTGCCCAGGACGACGACGACGACGACGACGGCGACGACGAAGACGACGACGACGACGAGGACGACCTTTATCACGACGTGGACCCCCAGAGGACCAGACCTTTTCCCCCAGGACCAGCTTTTGAGCTGCCTGACAGGCGATGCCTCGAGAGTTGCCCGTCTGGCGTTCGACCACGAATGGTCACGAGCGGCATGGCAAGTGAAGCACAGGCTCACGGATGGCCCCCGCCCCGTCGCATCGCGAAACAAAGCTTGTGTTACCTTCGACGCACCCGATCCGAATTCTTCTATGGGTCGTTTTTTGACGGTCTCCTCGGGCCCCTGGAGGCGGAAAACTAACAGAAACCTTCCGTCGTGACTCTTGCCACAGCGGGTTGGTTTCCGGGTCATAGCTCGGGTATCTGGCGGCCGCTCGGGACGATCCAGGCAACTCCCCAACGCCCTCGGCGACAAGCAGCTGCCGAAAAGCATCCGCCTTGGTTCCGAGAATATCGTGCCCCCATAACGTGGTCCCCGTGCCGACGACGATGACAACGACGACGACGACGACGATTACGACGACGACGACGACGACGACGACGACGACGGCGACGGCGATAGCGCTGGCGACGCCAGCGACGACGACGAGCGCGCGGGCCTGCAGGGCATCCACCCTGGTCTTTATCCTCCGCAGCTGGCCCTCGAGGGCCTCCGCGTCCTCGTGCAGCCTCTCCTCCTGAGCAAGGCTGGGGCGCAAAGTATGTACCAGTGGCACGCAGCCGTGGGGAACCCGTCAGCGTCGTACTGCTGGAACGGTCGGGAACTTCGGCAGAGCGCGTCGCGCGGCCAGTTCCCGCCCACCACGCTTCGGCGCGACACGCTGGCCACGCCCTCGTGGCCGAGCGGCAACGTCCCGAGCCTTTCCCAGCCTGGCGCCCCGCAGAGCGGGGCGACGCGCGATCCGCGTGCAAGGCATCGTGTCGCCTGGGCCGCAGCCGCGCCACGCTCAGCAGAAAATCACGGCGGCACTAGGGCAAGAACGAAGAAGCGACACGCTGACAGGCTCCCAGCAGCAGCGTGTCATCGGTACTCCCCCTCCCTGCCGAGGGACGGTGCTGGGCAACAAAAGGTTATCCAAGACCAGCAGCGGCCACGGCTGAGCAGGCGACGCGGCGACGCCTCGTCCCAGATGGACAGGGCCTGCGGCCACACCGACAGCGAGCCCTGCTCAGCATGGGCAGCCACGGCCGCTCGTCCCCGCCCCCACTCTTTGAGGTGCAGCTGCAGGGGGGACGGGCTCAGGGGAAGAAGCATCGAGCTGGAATCGGCGGCACATCGTCGGCAGACCGGCGGCAGGCCCCCGATTGCGACACCCGCGCGGTCCCGGGCGGGGCGGGCTGCCTGGCCGACGCATCCCCAACACGCCCGCGGCGCGGCGCAGCTGCTGGAGAGCATCCCGAGGCTGGAAAGCAGCAGAGAACCGACGACGACGCCCAACAACCTCAAACCTCGAACCTGAGGGTCGATGCATCATCCCCCCCTGAGCCCCTGAGCCCGTCCCCACCACCCCTCCCGAGCGTTGCCCCTGACTCTTCCGTGCTCATCCAGAGGCCTCCCACATGGGGTCAGAGTAGATAGGGGTCGGAGGATCGCGCCGCATCGTCTATGCATCAGAGATACATGGACGATACATAGGCGACGTCGGCGATGAGAGGCGACGCCAGAATGGAGAAAATCCGGCTCCACATCGAGCCGCATCGCCGATGCGTCGGCGATGCGGCCGATCCTCCGACCCCATTTACTCCGATCACACCTGGGAGGCCTACAGTCATCGTGCTGTCATAAGGAACACATAATCAGGAACGAAGGGGATTTCTGGTCGCGGCGGGCCTAGGCCACAAACAAGCTCCACGACATAGATCTGAGGAACGACCTGAAGCCAAGAACCCCTCCTGAGCCCCAAGCGGTCCTTATTTCAGCGCCTTGACTTTAGACTTCCGTGCTCGTCGGGGTCGTCCAAGAGGAGGGTGTCCTGGAAGGGGGTTCGAAAATCATGGCCCGAGGCATGTGCGCGGACGAGAGGGGGGGCCAGGGGGCGCAGTGAAAGAAGAAGAAGAAGAAGAAGAAGAAAAGTAAGAAGAAGAAGAAGAAGGAGAAGAAGAAGAAGAAGGGGCCACGAGATCTGGGGATATATCATGGCCCCGACAATGATGTCCACACACCCACACACACCGAGTCATCACCTCCCTCTTGGCCGCCCCCGAACTCATCTCGACCGCACCGATCCTCCGCTGCACGGGCTTGTGCGTGGCTCCGGGATGCCGCGGAAGGGCGGAGCTAAGCGAGCGTGACAGTGCCGGGGGAACCCTGTGAGCCCGCACCAAGGACACTCGGGCGAAGAGTCACTCTTACCTTGCGTGTAGCCGAATCTCGACCGCACCGATCCTCCGCTGCACGGGCATACCCCGCGGGCGCCGGGCCGGGCCCGCCAGCGAGCCCGCCCTCGCCAGGCGGCGGCCTGCTGCCCGCCCCCGCGGCGCAGACCTCGGAGCGCAGCGCCTGTCGGCAGCAAGCAGCACACGATTCTGGGCAATCGTCGTCGCCGTCATCGTCGTCGTCGCCGCCGGTGGTCCTATGTTTTTGTTGGTTCTTGGAGGCCTTCGGGCCCTGGGGTGCTTTCCAGCGGCTGCGCGTCGCCGAGGGTGCTCCTGGAGTGCCCGAGTCCGTTCCGAACGGACGCAAGCAGCGCGAGTTATGATCCGAGAACCAAACCACTTCCCGTTGCTGCAAAAATCGCGAGGCAAAGTCTCTGCCCATTTTAGGCCTCCGAGGCCTATCAGGCCCGCGAGGAACAAAAACAGCCCGCGAAGGGAATCCGGCCCCGGGGAAGAGACCCAGACCTCCAGGGGCCGGCGCGTTGTGCAACACAACAGCTCGCCATCGCTCGGACGCCCACTCCCCGTGCACATTTTTCGGCTTCGTGCGTGCAATTGCTCACCGCTCTCAAGATGACCCACATGGCTCCTCGATGGTCCTCGCCGAGGAGCAGTGCACACGTCCGAGCGACGCCGAGGAACAACACGGCGTCCGACGGAGGTCTGGGCCTGGCGCGCGGCTTGCCCACCGCTGCACATGCGGTGCGCCAGCAGCGGCTGGCGTGCCAACCCTGGAAGGCCGCGCACCGGTGAGGGGCTTCGAGCACGGGGGGGGGGGACCGGCTGAGGGGGAACAAAGATGGAGCTGGAATCGGCGGTGCGCCGTGGATCGACCGGCTGCAAGGCCTGCACCCGACGGTGCCAGTGGCACGCAGCCGTGGGGAACCCGTCAGCGTCGTGCTGCTGGAACGGTCGGGAACTTCGGCAGAGCGCGTCGCGCGGCCAGTTCCCGCCCACCACGCTTCGGCGCGACACGCTGGCCACGCCCTCGTGGCCGAGCGGCAACGTCCCGAGCCTTTCCCAGCCTGGCGCCCCGCAGAGCGGGGCGACGCGCGATCCGCGTGCAAGGGGTAGCGTTCCCCCCGAAGCCCTCCGGCGAAGGACCGCTCTTCTATCACGCGCGGCCCGCGCCTGCAGCTCCGCGCTCGCCGCGTGCTCCAGCGCCCGGAGCTCCGCGCCCAGCTCGGCCCACTGCCTCTCTAGGCGGCTAGACAGCGAGAATGCCCGCCCCCTTCTCGCTTCCCCCCCCTCGCTCGCCGCCGACTCTCGGTGGTGCGCACACAGGGGGCGTGGTGCGAGGGGGGGTGGCGGCCTCGGAGCGTTGCACTGTCTTCGCACTGGGCGTGTTTGCAAGGCTTCGAGCCCCGGGACCATCATGGATCGATCCGGCTCAGAAAATGCCGCAGGGAGATTCTCGGGGTCTGGTCGTGATGTTCGCGATGCCTCTACTTCTTCGCAATGTCGGATCTCGGGCAAGGCGGCGGGGCCTCTTGGGAGCCCTCCCTGCTTCCAGTATGCATCCTTGCAGGCTGATGGGCCCTATCCGAGATGGCCAGCAGCCTTCTGAGAGGCCCCACCGCCTTCTGACAGTCGTCGTGCTGCCATGGGGGAGCCAGAATGAGGAACGAAGGTGCTCTGCTGGCCACGGCGGATTTCGGCCACGAACAACCTCGATGATTCCCTCTCTGACCCGGTCCCTGGCTTTCGGGTCATAACTCGGGCCTCCAGCAGCCGCTCGGGACGATCCAGGCAGCCCCAACACGCTCTCGGCAGGGCGCAGCCGCTGGAAGGCATCCCGAAGCTGGAGAGCTGCCGAGACCCGACGAAAGCACCCGAAAACCTCAAACGTCAAACCTCGAGACCTCAACGTGTGCTCCGCCCACTGTCCAGGAAGCGCACGCCTGGATTAGCGACGGGTCCCGCTTCCGTGCATAATCGGCGCCCTCCTTCGCCAAGTAAGACGGCACTGGCGTCATGTCTCGGGGGTATCTCTTCCACGATCCACGGATTCCGGCATCCACGCGCCAGATCCACGGATCCCTAATCAATGTTAGCGCGCGCTCCGCCCACTGCCTGCCGGCCAGCCTGGCGGTGTCTAGCAGCTGGCCCTTCAGGGAGGCCACGTCCCCCGCGACCTGCGCACTGGCGGCCTCGGAACTCCCGCACCGCTCTCGCAGCGCCTCGACCTCCAGAGGGCCGCAAGAAGCGGCACAGTGACAAGCTGCGGCCCGACCGCCATGGGCCGTCGAGGTCGTCTTCGGCGTCGGCGTCGGCGTCGGCGTCGGCGTTGGCGTCGTTGTCGTTGTCGTCGGCGTCGTCGGCCTCGTCGGCGTTGGCGTCGGCGTTGGCGTCGGCGCCGGCGTTGGCGTCGTCGTCGTCGTCCCCTTCAGAGTAGTCGTGGTCGTCGTGGTGGTCGTCGTGATGGTGGTGGTCGTCGTCGTCGTCCCCTTCAAGGACACCAACACTAGCCGTAAGGCCTTCGCAGTAGTTCTCAACTACACGAACGGAGCGCCTCGGGGGTCCGCGCGGATTGCGCAGCTGTCGGCTGGCGAAGACATTCTGGAAGTTGGAAAATGGACCGGATGTTCACTACCCCGCGACGTGCCCAACGCATCTTCATCAGGCGACCAGGGTACCCTTCGGTCGGAAGTAGTGGGTAGAAATATGAAGTAGCAATGCTTGGGCTTCCGCCCTCCCACTGGAGAGGGGGAAGAAAGGAAAGGAACTCGATCTTTCAACGACCGACGTGCAGCTGACCAACGTTACTACAGATGCTGAAAAGGCAGGAACCGCCACGTGCTGTGCAAGATACACAGGAGGCGCGCACGTTGCACGACTCACAAGAAGGCGATTTGAAGCCCCATGGACGAGGAGGAAGAGAGGGCCGGAAAGTCAGCGCAGCAGCAGCAGGAAGATGGGGGAAGGGTGAAGAGGACGACGACGAAAGAGGCGGGATGAGGGAGGAGGGCGGCGACTTTCCCAGTGGCACGCTGATAATCAAGCAGCGCAGCCCGCGCCATGTCGTCTTGGCGCCCTGCTGGATGAGCAGTTCGCAGCCCTCGAAGGACGGCGAGGTCAAGCTCAAATCTGCGTAGGACGTTACTACGCTGGCCCAACCAGCAGCCCACGAAAGTGGCGACAAGGCCGCAGTTCGCAGCCTCCCACGGACGGCGAGGTCACGCTGTGGTCTGGATAGAACGTCATTCAGCTGGACCCCCCCAGAGCCCTCGAAAGTGGCGGCAGCTTCGCAGTTTGCAGCCCTGTACCGACGGCTAGCGGTTAGCCCCAGTTAGGACGGCGAGGTAGGAGGCAGGCTGGCGGGCAGGAACGAGCCAGGTAAGAGGCCGGAGAGGAGAGAAAGAGGGAAGAGAGGACAAGGTAGGCGGGAGGAGGAGGAGGAGGAGGAGGAGGAGGAGGAGAAGGAGGAGGAGGAGGTCGCGAACCCCAGCGCTCTTTTTCAAAACGAGAAAGAGCTGAAACCAATCGAAGGTCGGCGCGGTGTCACGCCCACCCCGGCGGCGGCGCTGCCACGTGGGAACCGGCGCGCGATCCGAGAAGTCGTCCGCGCGGGCCTTCGAAGGCTTGCTGCCCCTGGGCCGCCTGACTTCGCACACTGCGCCCCACGGTGCGCGACGCGCGGCTACCTTTGCGCCCTCGCGCCGCCCCCTGGAGAAGGCCAGCTCAGCGGCCCTGGCCGCGACGCGCGAAACGCGGTGATCTTCGCGCCCCTTCTCGGGGTGACTCCGACGCTCGTGCCGTGTCTGGAGGGGGAACGCTAGGGGGGGACCAGCTCAGGTGGAAAACATCGAGCTGGAATCGGCGGTTTATCGCCGATAGATCGGCGGCAGGCCCCCATTGCGAAAACCCTCACAGACCTAGACGGGGTGGGCTTCGGGCCCTCATCAGCGGTCCATGGGCGATCTAGGGTCGATGCATTCCACCGTCCCTCCCTAACGTTGGCCCCTTGGTTCTCGGGTCCCGCGGGTCATAGCCCGGCTCTCTGGAGGCCTTTCGGGACGATCCGGGGGGCCTTTCTGGAGGCGCAGCTGCTGGAGAGCATCCCGAGGCTGGAAAACCAACGAAAGCGCCCGAATACCTCAAACATCGAACCTGAGATGGCCCCCCCCAATCCAAGGAGGAAGAGGAGGGAGGAGAAGGGAAGAAGTGGAGGAACAGCGAGGAGGAGGAGGAATAGGAGAAGGAGGAGGAGGAGAAGGAGGAGGAGGAGGAGGAGGAGGAGAAGGAGGAGGAGGGGGAGAAGGAGGAGGAGGGAGGAGAAGGGAGGAAGTGGAGGAGGAAACAGCGTAGGAGGAGGAAGAGGAGGAGGAGGGAGGAGGAGAGGAGGAGGGGGGAAAGAGGGAGGAGGAGAAAGAGGAGGAGGAGGAGGAGGAGGAGGGAAGGAGGATGATGGGGAGGAGAGAGGGGGAGGAGGAGGAGGAGGAGGAGGAGGTGGAGGAGGAGGAGGAGGAAGAGGAGGAGAGGGGGAGGAGGAGGAGGAGGAGGAGGAGGAGGAGGCGGAGGAGGAGAGGGAGGAGGAGAGGAGGAGGAGGAGGAGGATGAAGAGGACGATGCCGAGGCCGAGGGGGGGGGGGGGAAGAGGAGGAGGAGGAGGAGGAGCAGGAGTGGGAGTAGGAGTAGGAAGAGGAAGAGGAGGAGAAGGAGGAGGAGGAGGAGGAGGGGGAGGACCAATGTAATCCCAAGACTCCCTCCGAGCTTCCTTCCCATGTGCCCCTACAAAGGTTCATTTCCGCTGAGGGAAATGCCTCGTTGGGAGACAACCATTTGAAGACCATGAAACATGCCAAAGCACCATCACCGGCACTCCAACGCCACGGATCAACCTGACAGTTGCGTCTTGACGATCCTGAATCGCACCAGAGCGCCATTCCTGGGACTTCAACACCGCGGAACCACGTAAGTGTTGCACCCTCACAATCCCGAACCCTTCCAAAATACCTTCTCTGGTACGTTGACAATGGGACCCAATGAAACTCTTGTGAATGTTTCAAAATGCGCGGCGCTAAGGCGAGAACCACATTTGGAAAACGAGCCGCCCTCAATCCGTGACGCTCATGCAATTGTCTAAAACGAATGCGCGCGGCGCTTAAACGAGAGCTACAGTTTGAAAGCGAAACGCCCCCACTCCGTGAAACTCTTGCACATGTCTGAAACGAATGCGCGCGGCACTACGACGAGAACCACACTTTGAAAACGAAAAGCCCTCACTCCGTGCTTCCCGCCCGAGCCTCGCCTGCAAGGCACGCAGGAGCATCCCGACGGTGGAAAACCACAGAGAGCCAACGAAGACGCCATCTTCTTTTCTTACACGAAAGCGACAAGCAGCCAAGCAAGGTTAACACATTCCCTGGCCCGCTTACAAAGAAAAATGGCAAGCTCGAATTGAACCAGCGAAAACGCCCGAAAACCTCAAACCTCGAACCTCGAACCTAACTCTCACGCTGCCCCAATTTGACGGCGAGCCCAGGGGGGAAGTGATGAGGGGCGGGCCTTCTCAAAAGGCTCGGAAGGCCTCGAGCCTCCTGAGAAGTCTTCGAAGCCTTCCCAGGAGACACGGAACACCTCTCGGAAGGCCAGATGGCTTCTGAGAAGCCCTGCCGCCTCGTGAGAAGGCCTCCTCTTCCTGGCGCCCCCCTCGCTCGCCGCCGAGGGAAGATTTCGAAGCCATCCCAGGAGACAAAAAAACAGAGTGCCCTACAACGAAGCTATTCGCATTCGTTGAGGAGTGGGGGGTCGTCCTTGGGACGTGGGGGGTGGGGGGGCCGCTACACAAGAAATCCTCTTGTATTCCCCAACAAGAGGAATCCTTATGTATTCCTCCACAAAAAGGAAGCTTCTCAGAAGCCTAGAGGGCTTCTGGCTTGTTCCTTCTCACTTCCCCCCCTCGGCTCGCCGCCGTTATGTCTCTAAGCATCGTCTAACCGACCCCTATCCCCATGGGCGTGGCCGATGGGCCCCACTGGCCGATTTACCCCCCTAGATGGGGATATAGGCCGTTCCCTCCGGGTTTCGATTGGCATATCCCCAACCAGGTTGCTGAGATGACGGGGGTCTGAATGGGGATAGGGATGGGGATAGCGGTCGGCTAGACGATGCGGGGTCTTTCACGTCCATTTCCATTTCCATCGCCTGGGAACTGACGTCCTGCCCTAGGGGGGGCCGAGTATATCCAAGGGGGGCCGAGTATATCCATACCCGCCACCCGTGGAGGTCCGCGAAAATCGATCCCCCAGGCTGTGTCCGCGCAAATCCTCGCCTTGAACCCCTCGGGGCGCCGCCGACATGTCGTTCTCCCTCGGGGCCTCCCTCGGACCTCTCCTGGTGTGCGCTCTGGACAGGATTTCGAGGCGAATCCAGCGTTAGCGACGAGGCCCTCCCAGGAAGCCCCAAACGGGAAACACGCGGGAAGGGCAGAGGTACGGATACCCCTTCCTCCGAGACAGGGGTCGGTGAAGCGATGCCGAGCCTCTCTCCCTCGGAGCCTCCCGCCCGTGCCCGAGGACGAGGAGGACGAGGAGGAGGAGGAGGAGGAGGAGGCGAAGGAGGGATGCTCGTGCCGCTTCTCTGCCCCTCGGAGCCTCCCGCACGTGCCTCGCCTGCGCGGCGCGCAGGAGCTGCAGCTCCGCCTCCAGCTGCGCCCGCACCGCCTCGGCCGCGCCCCGGCCCTCCGCCCGCGCCGCCGCCGCCGCGCCCCCACAGAGGCCCCGGAGGGCGTCGGCCTCGGCCTGCTGAGGGGCAGCGTCAGGGGGGCTCTGTTTCGAGCAGGGGATCCATAACAGAATCGATTTACCGCGAGGTTGATCATCCCGTCGGATTTACGAACACATGCGGCTGCGTAGAATGTTCGTCGGATCTACGGAACAGTCTGAGTGGTTTCTTTATCGTAAATTCGACGAGCACATCAATCTTAGGGTAAACCAGTTCTGTAGTCGATCCCCTACTCGACTGCTGAGGGGCACCGTCAGGGGGGGGACGTTCGGGGGTGTCGACTGATGGGCCAATTTACCGCCACCACTACCGCAGGCAGGACGGGGGGAGCAGGGAGACCCTCGCCTACCTGTGGTAGTGGTGGAAGATCGGTCCCAGGGGGGAGCAATAAATGTATTCAGGGGCGCCGATGATTAGTGTCTTTGGCGAGGCTCCCCGATGAATACGCGTAATGCCCGCCCATCCCACCGCCCAACCACTCCAGTTGAGGATAGGCCTCTCGAAACCCGGAGGACACAGCTTACAGATCCCCATCTACAGAAGGGGGGTAAATCGGCCAGTTGAGCCCAGGCCACGTCAGAGGGGATAGGGATCGGTTCAACGATGCTCGGAAGGGCCAGCTGCTGGACACCGCCAGGCTGGCAGGCAGGCAGTGGGCGGAGCGCACGTTGAGGCTTCGAGGCCTCACGTTTCAGGTTTCCAAACGCCTTCGTCGGTTCTCGGCGGCTCTCCGGCCTCGGGATGCCTTCTAACGGCAGCGCCTCGACGAAAGCGTTCTGGAGCTGCCCAGACCGTCCCGAACGGTCGCTGGAGGCCCGAGGTATAGCCCGAAAACCATCAGGGGACCGGCTCAGAGGAGGGAACATCGAGCTGGAATCGGCGATACATCGCCGATGGGTCAGCGATGGGCCCCCGATAGCAAATCCGGACGCGCCTGGGCGGGGCAGGCTATCAGATGAATGGGCGATTCGGGGACAATGCACACACCCCTGAGCACATCCCTGCCTAACGTTTCGAGTAGGGGATCGACTACAGAACTGATTTACCCCAATATTGTTTTGTTCGCCGAAACTACGGCAAAACACACGCAGAACGTTCCGCAAATCTGCGGAACAGTCCAGAACATCCGACGAGAAAATCAACTTCGGGGTGAATAGATTCTGTAGTCGATCCCGTACTCGAACGTTGCCCCTGACCTGCAGCTCCCTGCGGAAGGCCGTCCTGGCGGACTGGATCTCCTCCATCAGGCGTTCCTCTCGGGGCGGCCCGAAGGCCAGAGCCAGAGGCCATGCGTCTCCCCGAGATCTTGGCGTCTTCGAGCCGGGCGTCTTCGTCCGATTCCAGGCCCGGGATCCCTCACATATCGATCCGGCTCGAAACATCAACAGTCTACAGGCTGGGACAGACTTTCTCCTAACGCCACCACATGGTCCGATGCCGCATAACAGGAGGATTTGTGTAAGCGATGGTTGCACTACGTGGTACAGTGGCCGAACACACTTCGCTTCGGATGTCCACACACACACACTGCCCCTGTTATAGTGCAGCACAACAGTGCAGAATGTGGGCCAAAATGTGTCGTTCCGAATATTTACGCCCACCACGTGAATAGAAATGATTCGTTCACTTCCCTGCACCACGTGACAAAATACAACGCGTCTCTGAGTGTCCGGGCCCCTTCACGACGACGACGCCGACGACGACCACCACGACGACGACGACGATGAATTTGACGAACCACGACGACAACGAAGACGATGACGATGACGACGACGACGACGTTGACGTGCGCTCTCAGGCAAAACTGGGCTCAAACAAAGCGAAACCAAAGCTTCAGGCCAATTGCGAGGACGTCTCAGGCGAAACCGCGCCGAAACCAGGCGAAACAAAGCAAATTGCGAGGAGGTCTCAGGCAAAACAAATCCCAAATCAGGCGAAACCGCGCCGAAACCAAGCACCTTGCGACGACGTCTCAGGCGATACCGAGCCGAAACCAAGCGAAACCCCGGCAAATTGCGAGGACGTCTCAAGCGAAACTAAGCCCAAACCAAGCCAAACCAGGGAAAAGCGACGACGTCTCAGGCGAAACCAGGCCCAACCCAGGCCAAACCAGGGGCCAAACCAAGCAAACTCGGAGGATGTCTCAGGCGGTGCGGCTTGCGCCGCTAAGCAAGCCAAACCAGGCCAAACCAGGCCAAACCAGGGCCCAAACCAGGCAGATCCCGAAAACGTCCCAAGCAGAATCGCCCAAACCAGGCTCCAACACCTCTCTTGAATAAGTTCAAGTTAGAGGAGTGGATCACCCCAGCCCCCCCCCTGGCGCAAGCCCGTTAAACATTGAATGGGGGAGGGGCCGTTCGGACCGCATGTCCGCTGAGGCGGACGGAGCTGGGCACGGAAGGTCTCGTTTGTCTTTCCGTTGTTCTTGGGGACTTGGCGTGGAATAAGGAGACACATCTTTCCGACTCTGTAGGGCTCTGGTCGTGATCCCGCGATGATGAAATTTTTGAGGGAGACAGTAATCGGGTTAGGAAGAAGGAGACAAACAAACAAGAAACGGGTGACACGTGTCACCCCCGAAACCGCGGAGAAAACACAATAGTAAATTCGAGATTCTGGGAGCCAACATAAGGCGATTCAGCCTCACAAAAAAACAATCGGTGACACGAGTCACCCCCGAAATGAAAAAAACGACTTGTAAATTTGGAATTCTGGAAACAAGCAGAAGGCCGTCCAGCCGCGCAAAAAAACAGCGCGTATCACGTGTCACCCCCGACACCGCGTGAGAAAAACGGATTTTGAGGTGGGGATTCGGGGAGCCAGCATAAAGCCATTCAGCCTCGTCAAAGCAACGGGTGACACGTGTCACCCCGAAACCGCGTGAGAAAAAACAATTGTAACCGTCGGATTCTGAGGGCCGAAATAAAACCATTCAGCCTCACAAAAACAACTGGTGACACGTGCCTCCCCCGAAACCGTCTGAGAAAACAAATTGTAAATTTGGAGGTCTGGGAGCCAAGATAAGATAGACCGCGCTCGTGGGGCCCGAGAGACTAGAAGGGGGGCCCCAGCTTGAAGCTACCCCCCTCCCCCCTTCCTTGCTAAAGGGGGGGGGGCTTCGGAAGCCCCCCCCCCTCCCCCTCTTTTCGTGGTCCGGAAAGGGGGGGAGGGGGGGCTTCCAAGCCACCCCCCCCCTCCCTCCCTTTAATTGAGCCGGGGTGAGAGCTGGGGTGAGCCACCCCCCCCCTTTGAAAGGGGGGGGGGCTTTGGAAACTCCCCCCCTCTCCCTCCCTTGGTGCAAAAGGGGGGGGGGGCTTGAAGCCCCCCCCCTTCCCTCCTTTGGCCGCCCAACTCCCGGAGCCATCGCCCTCCCTTTCGCCTCCATTTATTCCCGCCCCTCTCCCTCCTCCTCTTCTTCCTTTTGCCTCCTCCTCTTCCTCGTCCTCCTCATCCTCCTCATAGTCATCATCATCATCATCATCATCATCATGATCATCATCCTCCTCCTCCTCATCATCAGCATCATCATCATCATCATCATCAGCATCATCATCATCATGATCATCATCATGATCATCATCGCATGTCGACGGCTGGATTTTTGTGGATTTTGTTGACGCTTGACGTCTGAAACCTTTTGTTTTTCGGTGCATTATTGTTGATGTTCGTTGATGTTTGAATTTTGTATGTTTCTTGTTGTTCCCAACCCTCCTTGGTTGGGTATTCGTTTTGAATCGAGCAGTGTGGTCTCCACTCCTTCCTTCCTCCTCCTCCTCCCTCCCTGCCTCTTCCTGTCTTGTGTGCGGGGGGCTGCGATCTGTGAAACTGTCGCCATTTTCGAGGCCTGCTGGGGGGGCCAGCACAGTGAGGGCGACGCGCGGATTCAAATTAGACCTCGCCATCCCTGGGGGGCTGCGATCTGTGAAACTGCCGCCATTTTCGAGGCCTGCTGGGGGGCCCAGCACAGTGTGGGCGACGCGCAGATTCAAATTAGACCTCGCCATCCCTGGGGGGGCTGCGATATGTGAAACTGTCGCCATTTTCGAGGCCTGCTGGGGGGCTCAACACAGTGAGGGCGACGCGCAGATTCAAGTTAGACCTCGCCATCCCTGCGGGGCTGCGATCTGTGAGACTGTCGCCATTTTCGGAGCCTGCCCAGCACAGTGTGGGCGACGCGCAGATTCAAATTAGACCTCGCCATCCCTGGGTGGCTGCGATCTGTGAAACTGTCGCCATTTTCGAGGCCTGCTGGGGGGCCCAGCACAGTGAGGGCCACGCGCAGATTCAAATTAGACCTCGCCGTCCCTGGGGGGCTGCGATCTGCGAAACTGTCGCCAATTTCGAGGCCTGCTGGGGGGCCAAGCACAGTGAGGGCCACGCGCGGATTCAAATTAGACCTCGCCATCCCTGGGGGGCTGCGATCTGCGAAACTGCCGCCATTTTCGAGGCCTGCTGGGGGGCCCAGCACAGTGAGGGCCACGGGCAGATTCAAATGAG